>JAWWEV010000039.1:8946758-8961645 GCA_035583235.1 Hafferia zeledoni | reverse complement strand
TGAGGATGGGCAGGCCCTGGCACAGGTTGGGCAGAGAAGCTGTGGCTGCCCCATCCCTGGAAGTGTCCAAGGCCAGGTTGGACAGGGCTTGGAGCAGCCTGGGCTGGTGGGAGGTGTCCCTGCCCATGGCAGGGGGTGGAATAACATGAGCTTTAGGATTCCTTCCAGCCCAAGCCAGTCTGGAATTCTGTGATTCCATGATAAGGGCACGTCTTGCCCATGGCAGGGGATGGAATGAGAAGAACTTTGAGGTCCCTTCCAACCCAACCCACTGTGGGACCCTTTGGGGGGATCTCAGAGCTGCACTGGCTCCTCACCCACCCCAGGGTGCAGCAGAAGGCAAGGACCACCCTCTCTGAAGCCACGAGAAGAGTTAAACGAGAACAGAATCATTACAAGTAGGTCAGGGTGAATTATTCATGGCCGGTAATTTATTCACCAGCCGCAGCCTCTTTTCCCGCCCCTTGTCCCCAATTTATTCCCGTCTGGGATCATTCCCAGAGCACTTCTTGTCCCAGAGGAGCCACTGATGGGCTGCAATTAATAATTCAAATGCCAGCCGGTTTTCCAGGCATTCCCAGCTCCTCGTGCTCCTCTTCCTGCTGGAACTGGAGAAGTGTGTCAGTGAAAGAATTCAGGGTGCAGCTCTATCTGTCCAGTGCTCCTTTCTGGGCCAGACTGGGAACCAGCAGCTTTGATCCCACTGGGATGACCCTCCCTGCATTTCTCTGACACGTTCCCCACTCAGACATCACTTTCTGAGCAGAAGATCCCCCAAAAGCAGCTGCTGAAAGGGCATTTATTTTGTCCGTTCTTCTTGGCATTGGTCAAATTTCTCAAATATTCTGCTTGACCCAAAATTTCTCTTTGAAAAATTCATCAAGAATTTTTGGTGTTTTATCCTTAACCAGTGCAGAAGAGAAAATATCAATATTCCTTATAGAGCAGGGACAAACTTGGTTTTAAAAAAAATGGAACTGGTTGTTTAGACTGTACTCAGTTAAAAAAAAAAAATTGCTTTTTATCCCTAACCAGTGCAGAAGAGAAAATATCAATATTCCTTATAGTGCAGGGACAAACTTGGTTTAAAAAAAATGGAACTGGTTGTTTAGACTATGCTCAGTTTAAGAAAAAAAAATTAACTTCTGTTTCTTCTGGCTGAAGTTGTACTTCAAAGCTGTGTCTTACCAATGGCTCAGGCTTTGGAATGGGATGGAAAAATGTAATTAAACCCTCCCCAAATCCCCCAAGATGAAACAATAAATGATTAAAAAAAAATCCCAGAAAAAATAAAAATAATCAAAGGAAACATTACAAAAAAACCCCCAAACCACCCAAAAAAATAAAGACAAAAAAGCCTCAAATAAACAACCAAACAATCTAATTTTTTTTTTAAACCAAGTCTGTCCCTGCTCTATAAAGAACATTGATATTTTCTCTTCTACACTAGTGAAGGATAAAAAGCAAAAGTTCTTGATGAATTTTTCAAAGAGAAATTTTGGGTCAAGCAGAATATTTGAGAAATTTGACCAATTTCAGTTTTAATCCAGTTCCTTTTAAATGGGTCCTGTAAGAATGTAAAAGAATTAAAATACAGATAAAATTATGAAGTAGTTTGGAAAGGGTTGAAATTTCCTGCTCTGCACAAGGAGACATTTTTATATAGAGAGTTGGTTTCTAATATTGGAGGAAAAAACTGAAGATACCTTTTTTTTTTTTCTTCAGCCTTTCAGCTGCATTTCTGGTATCAGGAAAACACACCAGAAAATTCAGGGATCAAATCCCTGGCTGATTCCTTGGGGTGCCCACAGTGCTTTGGGCCATGGTCTCCCCAAACTCCTCCCTTCCCTCCCACACAGCCTGGTGGCAAAGCTATTTTGAATCCAAGATGAGTCAATTCTCTTCTCCCAACTGTTTCATCTCTCAGAAATGTCATATTTTTTATTTAAGCAACATTATTTTCTCAAGTCAGAAGCTTCCAAGGAAGTAGATTTTGGGAGGGATCTTGGGTGATTTGTAGCTGGGACCTGTTGGACTTGGCTATAGAAGGTTATAAAGTGCTTCTGTCTCATTTTATGGCTTTTTTGAGTAAAAAATGGGCAGCTGTTCTGCCCTGGAAGGTGCAAATTGCAGCTCACCCTGAGTGAGTTCTCAACTGGCTGTCAAGAAGCTGCCCCAGGGCAGGATGGGGAGGGGTATCCCACTTTTCCACCCTGACAGGGAGACATCCCGGCCAAGCCTCCCCTCTCCTGACTCCCAGAGCTGCCCAGCCCTGGAGATGCTCCATCCTGGAGATGCTCCAGAAACAACACAAAGCCACTCCTTGTGCTCCTTGCTGGGTTCTCAGACTGGAACCTGCAGTGACCTCAAGGGGTCCAGGTTGATCTCTTTGACCAGTTTGCATCTTGGGATGGAAAAAATGCTGCAGACCAGGAATTTCAGGGAGGAGGGACAGGAGGTGCTTTGGGAAGAGCCTCTTCCAGGGGACTCAGCTCAGCTTCTGGGTTTTGCTCAGCCAACCTTCCCCTGGAAAACCCTTCCCTAAATCCTCTGTCCCTGGTGGAAATTTAGGAGGAAAGGCCTTCACCAGGACTGCTATGGGTGGCTGGGATGTGGCCTGTGTTCTGCATCCACATCCTTTGGGAATTCAGTCTGGAAGGTCAGCTGGGGACACCTGGGATGTCTCAGTGACAGTTTTTGGTGGCAGTTGTGTGAGGACAGAGCTCTCCTGCAGGGAATTATTTCTCAGCTGCTTGTTCTTCACTTCCATGCATCTTCTCTCTCTCTCCATCCCTTCACACTCTCCCACTGAGGTGGGGACTCAGTGGGACTCTCTAAGTGGTAACTGGACTCTCATCGATGTATTTTTGTAACTTTCTGTGTGCTGAGGGCAGAAATCTGAATTAAAATCCCATTTCATTTAACACAAATGAACAGGAAAAGAAAAACAACCTGTGTTGTTGCCAGCATTTGATACTGTCAATGAATTATAAAGGGAGGGAAGTCTTGGCTTTGATTTCCCTGTCTCTGAGGCTTGACAGGCATGGAAAATAACCTTGGACATGCTGGAAGGAAGATCTTGGAGATTCCAGTGGTTTGTCTCTGACTTCAGGGGGCAGAGTAGGTTGTCACAATGGTCTCCTGTCCCTCCAGCATGAAATGAGAGCTTTGACATGTAATAAGATAAACCAGGAGGTCTCAGCAGCTCTGAGGCCCATTTCAGCAGCAGAACTTTGGCACTGGACCAGCACCCTGTGCCCTCTTTGTGCCCATGTCAGCACCAATGTAAGTCCACATTATCTCCTTGGCTGGCAGAAGGTACCAAGGCTGCCCTTCCTCAGAGCACCCAAACACCTGGAAGTGTTCAAAGCCAGGTTGGACAAGGCTTGGAATCACCTGGTCTAGTGGAAGGTGTCCCTGCCCATGGTTGGGGGTAGGACTAAGATGACCTTTAAGGCCCCTTCCAACCCAAAGCAGAGTGTGATCTAAGGCAGCTCAGTTCATTCCTCTGGGAAGTTGAATGTCACAGATTCCTCCACGCAGGGAGAGGCTGAACAAGGCATGGAAAGGGTGACCAAGTCTTTGTTCACCAGTCCTGGCTTGGTTTGGGTACAGCACAGGAGCAATTCCACAATTCCCTTCAGTTTTCAAACCTCTGTACCACCACTTGGGCTGCTGTTAAACAAAGAGGAGGTTTCTGTGCAGAGTTACAGATCAAAAGCACAGCCTTAAGGAGCTTTCAGATGAGGATGAAATTCCCTCCAAGCAGGGGGGCCCAGGCAGAGCTACCTGTGGGTTTTACAGCTCAGGCAGATCAACCCCCAGTGACTTCCTCAGGTTGCACATTCCCTTGGAGAGCAGAAACACTGAGGTTTGTCTGATTGGGCTCTGGAGAAGGAAGTTGTGAAAGCTGAGGAGCTGATAAATCACTTAAGTTGCTGAAAGAGGAGAAATCCATCCCTTCAGTGTGTTGCTCAGGTTATCAGGAGAGTGTTTCTCCCTGTCAGCATGTCCATGCTCTGCTGCCAGAGGTGTTAAGGGAGCCACAGCTTTCCAAAGCAATCTCAGGTACCTCCTTGCTTGCAAGAATGATGGATTTGCCCTGTCAGAGGTGACCCTGGATGATGATGGAGAAAGAATAGCTACCAGGTCTGAAAAATCTTGGAAGATACTGATGCTGAGGGACTGTTGCATGTTTGGATTGAAAGAACATGGTGGGAATCTCAGTCCTGCTAATGCTAAACCAACCTCTTCCCCTGTGGGGAAGGTCTGGGTGGAGCTGTGTAGCTCAGGGACTGGAAGGGAAGGAGGAGACAAGGATGCCCACAGAGAAAGGAGGTAAGAGCCAGAACCCAGGGGTGTCCAAGAGGAAGGATGTTGACACCTTTACCTTTTAGCAGCCTGTGCCAAGCTGCCCCAGGGGCCTGAGCCACATCCCAGGGCTCAGCAGCCTTGTTTCCAAGGGTGCAAAATGCACCATCATGGCACCACTCACAGATGGCACAGCTCCTGTGCAAGGCCCTCACATGCCTCCCATTGTCCCTGGAAGTGCCTTCCTCACTGGCAAGGCCATCTGAAGAGCTGGAAGAGGCACAGCCACGTTCAGGATGGAGCTGTAGATGCAAACCCTCCATCATCTCACTCAGCAGTGCCAGCTCCCATTTGCTGCTGTTTCCCCTGTTGCAGAACAAGGATTTGGGCAAAGGCAGCTCACACAGGAAGGGGTAGAGGAGGTGGGTTAGTGGTTTATTGCTGGTGGTGGGTCCCAGCCACATGTGTGGAGCTGCAGACGTCCCTGCAGGCTGTCAGGAGCAGGCCACTAGGCTGTGACACGGGATGGCAGCATCCCAGGTGGCTTCTTTGGGTAGAACTCTCCGTAGGATTCTGGCAACTCCCTTGTTTAACCACCAAAGCCACTGCTGGATCTCAGAGCCGCTCCTGGAAAGGAGCTGCCATCCAGGAGAAGATGATTTTCCATCTCAGCACACAAAAAGTCCCCACATGATTCACTCAGGGTGTTTTAAGGACTTGGCAGAGGGGCGGGCAGGGTGGGGGAGGAACCCTGAGCTGCCCTCACGGTGGGTGTTTCCCTCCCCAGCGCCTGGTGAGGATGAACATGCCCATCTCTGCCGAGGATCTCACCGTGCACTTCACCTCCACGCTGATGGCCCTGATCCGCACGGCCCTGGAGATCAAACTGGCCTCAGGTGAGAGGGAGGGGGGTCTGAGGGGTGGGGGAGTCACCTGAGACAGCAGAGAAACCAAGGGCAGCTCAGCTTCTTGCCATCCTCTGTGCTGCCACTCCACAGTCCCACAGGGATTAGGCAAGCTGAGCTCACATCTGGGCATGGACTTCTTGTGCTACAGATTTCTTGTTCATAGGAAAAAAACCCAGCCAGAAACACTGCCCTGTGTGGGCTCTTCCAGAGCTTTTCCATGGCTTTGCCAGCCTCCAGCCCATGCCTTGCAGGATGGGAGAGCAGTTTATCATCTGAGCTCCAGAAAACCAGGAGAAGAAAATTCCAGTTCGCTGAGAGCTCACATGGCTCAAACCCCAACTCACCTGCTGGCTTGGTGTCCTCCTGAACCCATGGGTGGAAATTCCATCTTCCTAATGCCAGCCTGCCCTGTGCCAACACCTGAGGGCAAGGGAGCCTTGGGGTGGGCACAGAGGGGTCCTGAGCATCACTCTGCCTTTGGGGTGGCTGCACCCCTGGGGGTGAGATGTGGAGAACTTTGGCCATCGGGGTGTGTGCTCTCCTTGCTGTGTAACAGAAGTGAGAATTCCCACATCTCTGCACTATTCCAGCAAGGGGGAAAACCAGCCCTTCCTCCCCCATTGCTCTCTGCTGGCAGCCAAGCAGTGACTCCAGTGAACCACATTCTACCCTGAGATGAAATTTAATTATTTAAGTGTTTAATCAGGCATTTACTTGACTTTCCAATTAAACCCTGTAATGTAATAAAACACAGTGGCCTTTTGTCTGGGTCATTACACCATTTAAGCAGCCTGGCTGGGGTCAGGATCAAGGCATGCCTGGCCAGAGCACTTTCATACCTAATTTCAAAGTTCACAGGAGGTAACAATGCTCTTATGAGCCAAGGGCAAGGCAGGATTTGGGTGTGGGGCTTTCTAACCAGTTCCAGGCCAGCAGTGCAACCTCTCTGTGTTAATCACCTCTCTGGTGTGTTGCTTAAACTTTGTCTTTGATGCTTTGGGTCAGCACTGCTGGAAGAAGACAAAATTTTGGGGTTACTGGGGCTCCCCAAGGGATCAGCCACCCCTTTCTGAGATGCATTTAGGACTTTCTTATTTCAGGAATAACTTCTAGATAAAGATGCTGAGAGTTTGTGTTATTTTTGGATTTAGTTACTTGTCAGCAGTAACTCAAACAGCCTTTTCAACTGGAAAAGGCTCCCCCCACCCTTTTTTTGGCTCTGCCCTGGAAGAAAACCAGAGAAAAGAGCTCAGCTGGTAGCACTGGATTCTCCCTGGTTTCTCTCTGCTGTGGGGTGTGAGGGTTTGACCTGTTGCGTTGTTATGAGCTTCACTTGAATGGGTTTCATGTGCTGCCTTTAATTGAGTCTTTAGTTGGACTAACAGGCCCTTAGTAAACCCTCCCTAATGAGTTGCTGTGTGGGAGTTCAAACCACCATGTAACAGAGTACCCAGAGCCTCCTCCCGTTGCTTCTCTCTTGCAAAAATAATCTGTGGCATTCAGATGAACTCCTTAATTGCCTCCTGTGCAGAGCATTCAGCTGGGAGCTGGCCTGGTGGCTCACACAGCCTTTAATCACTGTTTTAAGGCCTGGCTTTGGCCCTCTGAGCACTTGGGCTCTGGTTTTACCTTGTGATGTAGCTGCTTGTATGGAACAAAGTGCTCATGTCTCATTGCCAAAGATTTCGGGAAGACTTGGTGGCAGAGAGGGTTGAAAACCCATCAGGGAGGGTTGAAAATCCATCAGAGAGTATTTACAACCCAACAGAGAGGGTTTATAACCCATCAGAGAGGGTTATAACCCATCAGAGAGGGTTACAACCCAACAGAGAGGGTTTATAACCCATCAGAGAGGGTTGAAAACTCATCAGAGAGGGTTTAAAACTCATCAGAGAGGGTTGAAAACCCATCAGAGAGAGTTTGAAACTCATCAGAGAGGGTTTACAAACCTCAGAGAGGGTTTACAACCCATCAAAGAGGGTTTACAACCCATCAGAGAGGGGTTACAACCCATCAGAGAGGGTTTGAAACCCATCAGAGAGGGTTTGAAACCCATCAGAGAGGGTTTGAAACCCATCAGAGAGGGTTTAAAGCCCATCAGAGAGGGTTTATAACCCATCAAAGAGGGTTCACAACCCATCAGAGAGGGTTTAAAACCCATCAGAGAGAGTTTAAAACTCATCAGAGAGGGTTTACAATCCATCAGAGAGGGTTTGAAACCCATCATGGCATTGCTTAGGGGAAGGTGTCCCTGCCCATGGAAAGGGGTTTGAATTAGAGGGTCTTTAATGTCCTTTCCAACCCAAATCATTCCATGATTCATGTCCAGCACCTCAAGCCAAGCCCTTTGCATCCCACCTGGGAGATGCCTCTTCTTGCCCTGGGCACCACCCAGTGCCCCAAAGGAGACTGGTGAAATTAAGTCTGAGCTTAAGTTTAAGCCCCAAGTACCAGCAGAGGGTGAGCAGGTTGAGGTGATGATGGTCCTGCTGAATTCACACACTTCTGTCAACATCTGCTGCAGCTGTGCTGGCTCACCCTTCCCAAGGAATGGGAGGAGGGGGTTCCAAATACTGGTATGTGCTGAGAGGACAAGGGGTTTCACTCTTCTCCCTGTGCCCTCCCTTTCTGCAGGTGGTGTCAAACAGCACCAGTGTGATGCTGAGCTGAGAAAGGAGATCTCCCTGGTGTGGCCCAATCTGTCCCAGAAGACTCTGGATTTGCTGGTGCCTCCTCACAAACGTAAGTGGGTCCATCAGCAAGAACTGGATCCATCCCAGACACCCAAGGAGCCCAGGAAAGGTTTTTCCCTCCTTGCCTGAGCTGTCCCAAACCCCACCTGGGCAGAGTGGGAGGGTGCAGCAAAGAAAACAAGGGCACTGCAGCTTCTTGGCATCCTCTGTGCTGCCATGTCATGGTCCTACAGAGATCAGGGAAGCTGAGGTCACATCTAGGCATGGACTTCATTATACTAAAGTAGATTTCATAGGAGAAAAAAACCCCAAACAGTGCCAAGAAGAGACCAATGCCCTGTGTGGCTTTTTCCATGGCTTTGCCAGCCTCCAGCCTGTGCCTTGAAGGATGGGAGAGCAATTTCTCCCATCTGAGCTCTGGAAAACCAGGAGAAGAAAAGTGCAGCTTGCTCAGAACTTACAGGATCAGAATTGAGGTGTTTGTGCTGCTGATGCCCTGAGAAAATGGAATGTTTGCCTCTATCTTGAGTAGCCCAGCCAAGGGCTCTGGATTCCTGATTAATGACAAGCAGTGCAGAGCAATAAAGGCATTGTTAATTAAGAAAAATGAAGGAGCTGAGGAGGTGCAAATGAGTGGGTAGGGACTGTTTGAGTCTTTCCCTCCCCTCCTCTCTTGGTGCCTCTGGATCTGCTGCTCCAACTCCCTCTGCTCCATGGGAAGTGCTCCAGGGCCAGGCAGGGAAGAGCTGGTTCTGTGGCTCTGAGGGTGAAAAAAGACACCTAGAAAAATGAAATGCTCCTTAAATGTATGTTCAGCCCATTATGACCAGGTTGACTGTCATTCAAACAAATAGGAATAAGGGTTTTTTTCTTGATAAAATCTTTTGTGGGTCTGGTGTGAATGTAACAGCTCTCCTGGCAATGCTTACAATGCCACACAGTTCTCCTGCTTGATTTTTGCTGCATGATCTCTGTGTTTGCCACAGGGGTCATCTCCATCACATGGGAGACAACAAGCCAAGAGCTGAGGAAGTTTGTTGTAACCTTTTCTTCATCTTCTTTTTCCCCCTGCTCTCTGTGTCTGTTTTGCCTCATTATTCTGTTGTTGTTCTCTTTGTTTTTCACCCCAATTTGTTGTAATTTCTTGTGCTCTTTGACTTTCTCTGCTCTTCCCATCCTTTGAATTCCGTGTTCCACCCTCCTCTGGCAGCTGATGAAATGACTGTGGGGAAGGTCTACGCAGCCCTGATGATCTTTGACTTCTACAAGCAGAATAAGAACAGCAGGGAGCAAGTCCAGCCCCCAGGAGGCCTTTGCCAGGTACCCAACCAAAAGGTGTTTTACTCCATCCTCCCTCTTGGGCAGCCACTTCTCCAACACTGGACAAGAGTCACCAGCAAGTTCCATCCAGAAAGTTTGAGTTTTTCTCCAGGCAAAGGTGGAAAATGCTGTCTCAAAAATCAAAACCTCTCCTGAAAGTCTCTCTCAAAAAAAAAAAAACATTAAAAAATTGTTGCATTTGCCTTTTCCAGTAGATCCAGAAAGATCTTTTCCAAAGTGATGTTGGGCAGTCTAAATCCTGTTTTCAGAAGTGGCTCAGGGACTGGGGAACACCAAAAGATATCTTGAGTGGGATCAACTTTTTTATTGAAAGCTGATGGAAGTTTGGCTATAAAATGTTTTAAGTTCCTTTGAAAATGGGAATTGTTTGAAATGATTTTGGCTCTAATGGGAATTATTCAAAATTATTTTGGCTCTAATGGGAATTATTCAAAATAATTTTGGCTCTCATAGATGTGAAGTTTTTTACAGTTTCATGGAAATCCTGGAGATCAGCTCAGTTGGTTCAAACTTGGTGCTAATAATGCCAAGGTCATGGTTCAATCTCCTGTCTGAGGCACCACTTGAGAGTTGGGCTCAATGATCCTGTGGGTCCCTTCCAGCTGAGGTTATCCTGGGATTCTGTGATGTTTCCACACAACTGGCTTGGGATTGAAAGCCCAATGGTTTCCAGGAGGACAAATGCCTCTTGTTTTTGAGGTGATCATCCAGCTGAGCTCCAGCATTGGGGTGGAGATTTGTCCTGCAGTCAGACCCAGTGCCACAGCCTGGACTGGTGCCATCCTTGTGTGAAATCCTTGTCTGGGAGGACACTCAGAGGGCAGGGGGTTTGCTGCATGACTTGAGTTGCACAAAGCTGAGGGCAGCAGGTCCTTCAGAGCCTCAGTGGCCACACTGGGCTGGGCTGGGCTGGGTTTCCAGCTGGGCTCCTCTCTCAGGGTGGCAAAGTGGACTTTTATCAAAAGCACTGCAGCCCATCACAGCAGTGTGTCTGACAACCTTCCCTTGTGCTTGGCAGCCTGGCCCAGTGTCCCTGTTCCACCCCTTGAAGGCCACCCTGGAGCAGACCCAGCCCACGGCGTTCAGCAATGCCAAGGCTTTCCTGCGCCAGAAGAGCTCGGCCTCCCTCAACAACGGCGGTGCCTTGTGAGTGTCCCCTGAGCCCACAGAGCAAGGACACTTTGGGTGTGTCCACCAGCCCCAATCACTGCTGGTTCAGTATCTCTGGAGGTGGGGACACCAAAACCAGCAGCCCCTCAAACCGTGGTTGGGACAGTTCCCAGTGGTGGCTTCCCAGATGCCTCTGTCTGTCTCTGCTTCCCACTGGTGCAGTGCTGGAGGCTTGGGGTCTCCAGAGCTGTGGGTTTCCTTAATGGTCTGCTCTGAACCTTCATTGCAGAGCTCTCCATGGTGGGTAGGTGTGAGTGTGAGTTTCCTTTGGGACTGTTGCAAAACAACCAAATAAACCCCAATTCACCAAAGAGTCTGAAAGTCATCCCTCAAACTCAAGGCATTTGGTAACAGCCAGAGCTCCTTTAGACTTGTCACAACAGACTCTGTCTCTGGGTGAAATAATCCCTCCACAGAGAGCTTTCCAAACAGTTCTAGTAACAGTGATCCCAATCAATTCCCTGTTTCCTGCTCTCCAGGTGACTTTCCTCTGGGTCACAACTGCTGTGGATTTTTAGTGATGGACATCTGAGGTTGAAACATCCCAAATAACCCAGATGGGGAAATCAGCATCACATTCAGCAGTGAAACCCATGGGTGCCCCTGGGCATTCAGTGAATGTCCTTTAGTGTGGTCATGGTGTTTGACCAATGTCCAGCTGTCCTGCACACAGAATTGGCCTGAACTCCAAAACCCTTCATTCTTCTTCATCAGGAATTAAATTACAGAAGTTGTAACTGAAAAAAAACAAATAATTGCTGGTTTGATTTCCTTGTTCTCATGGGATCTTCAGGCTTTGTAGGATGTGGTTCTGGAAGAACCAAGGGGACCTGATGGCTCCACCAGCAGCTCTGCCTATCCTGCCACCAATTTCCCAAGCTGGCCACACTGTGAGTTCAACAAAATCTCTTTGCCAAAACGTTAATCTTTTATTCTCTTTCCCTTCTGACAGGCCAGCCCCAGAGGGTGGCATCAAAGAGTCCAGTTCCTGGGGCACCCAGCGCACCCAGGACGTGTTCTATGAAACCAGGACACCAGCTTTTGAACGAGGCCACTCAGAAGAAATCCCCATTGAACGGGTGAGATGGGAAGGCAGGGGGTGGGGACATGCAGGAGGTTTTACAACTTTAGAAATCTTAGAAAATCTTCAGAAAAACCAGATGAGGGGCATTGAATGGTAGACCTGCCCCTTGAGGCAAAGTGTTGCTCTTCCAACCCCAAGTTTGCTTGAACATGGTGGAGAAACATCAAACCCAACAGCTTCCATAGCTTGATAGTTGTACATGGGGACACCTTTTTCATGGAATTTTGTCAGATTCTGCAATCTGCCTTTTCTGTCAGATTTCCTCTTCCTGGAATTCTGTCTCTGCTGCAAAAGGTTACCCAAGGTTATCTCCTCCCCTTGTCATCATTGTCCCAGCTCAGGTGAGGGGTTTCCCAGGTCACAGCTGGGGCTCCTGCCTGGTGGAAGAGCTTGAGCCACTGCTGTCCTTGCTGCAGAAAGCCCAGCAGATTAACCTGCTCCACAGCCCTTCATTCACTCTCTTTGCCATGCCAGCATCTCTTCACCATGCCATCAAACTCAGCAAAGCGTTCTCAGGTGGTGGCCCCAAAGCTGATATTCATGTTCTTGCTACTGAAACCCTTTCATGTTTCAATCAGGTGGTAGAAATGAGGGAAATCAGCCCCACAGTTGCCAATGGAGAGCCCCAGCCAGGCCTGGAGAGCCAGGGCAGAGCAGCCTCCATGCCACGCCTGGCTGCTGAGACTCAGGTGAGTGAGGGCCACCTCACTGCTGGGGGGGGGGGTCAGGAACTCAGGATCTTCTCCCTCTGCTTGTTGTGTTGCTCGTGAATGTTTGTTTTCAAAGGTGTTGGCTGATCTGGAGACAGGAAACCAGCCCTTGTGCTTGGGTGGCAGGTGTGGGTGTGTGGGCACTGATGTTACTCACCCCTGGGCACAGCAAAAAGCAACCCAGGGTGATCCCTCTGGCTGGCACCGAGGGGGTCCTCATTAACTGGGGGCAATGCCATCTGCCAGACTGGCTTCCTGGAAGGCCCATTTCCCATTGCCTTCTGTGCCATCTCTCCAGACAGCCTGGCAGGACACACCCCTGTGCCCTGGCCTTAAACAAAGCTGGAGATGTGCTGGGAGTGTCCTGGATTAATGCAGGTGCAGGGAATAGCAGGGAGGCTGTGCCTGGAATGCTGCACTGGGACACTGAGCATGTTCCCTGGGTTTGCCTCTTGCCACTCAGAACATCCCAATCTTCTGTACTGGGAGTTTGGCCAGTGAAACAGTGCTGAGCATTTCCCTTGTTGAGCTTTTCCTAAAGAAATCTGACTCTTACAGCAGCTTAGTGTGTAGGATGTCAGAGACCATTTGGGGCCATTTCCCATGTTCATTGCTAACTGTTCATCCCCAAAACTGCCCAGCCACTGGCCTGCCCTCCTGTGTGTCAGAACATCTCACCACTCATGTTGTGTCTCATTCCAAGGGCCTGATTCATAGTCAGGAGGGAACAACCTGGGTTGGGGGCTCTTTCCATTGCTCTCCGTGGGAAGGAGAATGTGAAGGATCTGCTGCACCCTAAAACTTAAAGCTTGTGCTCTGTACACACAGCAAGGGCTCCAGCACATGGAATCTCTGTGCCAACGTGCTGGGGCTGGCACAGGCCCCTCCTCAGCCAGTGAATTTCCCAGCTGGCTGCAGGAACTGCAGCCTTTGTGTGAGCTGGGATTCTCTGTGTTACCAGGAGCACTTCTCAACATGCTTAATGAAAGCAGCAGACCCCAAAGCAAAGCCATTCTCCCTTCCCAGAACAAAGTTATCCTTTATTGTAGAGCACCAACAGCATCTTCCCTGGCATGGTGATGCAGTTGGCAGCAGCAAGGGCAGCAGCACGAGCCTTTCCTTGGGCAGCTGCTCCCCATGGAGTCAGACATGTGAGTGTCCCTGGCACAGCACAGGGTGTGCTCCCCAGGGCATCCCTGCCCCTGTGCAAGTGCCCAGTGTGGCTGTGAATCAGGCCCGGAATAGCAGAGCAGATCTAACCTCATTTAATAACACATGTGCAAATAATAATGGTGGTCGTAGCTTTGGGTGAATAACTGATGTACTTTCTGTGTGTGTCTCCCCCTTCCACGCCCCCCACCCTCCCTCTCACGTGCTGCTCTGCCCCTCCCCAAACTTTTGAGTTTGTTCTAACTCTCATTTGCAATGCTTTCTGTTTCTGGCTGTCTCCCTTTCTGTTTGCCTGTCATTCCTCTGTCTCTTTATGTTCCATTTTTTTTTTTTCAATATCTTCCCGTGTTTTCCCCTGCCTCTCCACTGTCCTGCCCCCATGCCCTCCCTCCCTGGTCGTCATGGTGTCTGCTGCACCTCTGCCTCGATGTCTGACACTGCTTCCAATAATGTCTCTCACCTTGTCCGAATTGTTTGCAGAGGAGCAAAGCACGGTCGCCTGGGAGTTACCTGGCAGTATGTAGTTTGCACTTAGTTGTATCCTCTTAAATTCATGTTCAAGAAATAATTAACCTTGCTTCAAACCCTTTACTTTCCCCCCCTGCTCATCTGGAACCCAACGCAGTCTCTCTCTCCTGCCACTCTGCTGTCCCCTCGATGCATGTCACACGCTCTCATAGCAGGGGAAGGGGTTGTTTGGTTGGTTTGCTTTTTGATTTATTTTCATATGCCTTGTTGCACAGGAATTTGGGAAGGGAAAACCAATCAGTTTGGTAATGGAGAAGCAATTGGTGACTCTCTGGAGGGGTATGGTGTGGTCTCCTGAGGTTTTTGGGAAGCCTGGGCATGCCCAATGAGAGCATTGCCAGGATTTATGGAAAGGGGATTCAGGGTTTTGCCACTTCCCTCAGTGTCACTGGGGACTTCTGTCCCTGACAGAAGCAGGACCAAACCCAAAGAGAAATGTTTGTTTTTCATCAATTAACCCAAAGAGAAATGTTCATTTGTCATCAGTTTAGCTGGCTGCTTGTTGGGAATTTTCTGTTTCCTTCCTCCTGGCAGCTCCTGTACTGATTTTTAAAATATGCATAAATATTTTTAGTGGGAACGACTTTCACTTGTCCCTTTTTTTGCCCATAAACCCATCCAGTTTGCAGACTTCTCTGCCTCCCTCCAGCTTCAGGCTCAGCAGGACAAACATGAAGCTCCTCAGTCTAATTTAATACCACCACAGTGAGGGCCACAAGAGATGACAAAACCAGCACAACATGGTCCTGTTGATGGAACTGCTGCAGCCCCCAGGGATGCAGCAATGCCTGAGGTCAGACCTCACCAGGGTCTGCAGCTCCTCCCCAGGGGCAGCTCTGATGTCTGTGAGCAGGGACAGCACCCAGGGAATGGCTGGAGCTGTGCCTGGGCAGGGTTAGGTGGGATCTCAGGAAAAGGCTCTTCCCCCAGAGGGTGGTGGGCACTGACCAGGCTCCCCAGGGCAGTGGGCAC
>JAWWEV010000039.1:8931115-8946658 GCA_035583235.1 Hafferia zeledoni | reverse complement strand
GTGGGCACTGACCAGGCTCCCCAGGGCAGTGGGCACGGCCCCAAGGCTGCCAGAGCTCCAGGAGGGTTTGGATGATGTTCTGAGGGACAGGGTGGGATTGTTGGGGTGTCTGTGCAGGGCCAGGAGTTGGGCTGGATGATCCCTGTGGATCCCTTCTAGCTCAGAATATTATTGTTCCAAAAATGAAGGCTGCGCTGGGCTCCCCCACCCCACCCTTGTTCTTCTGAAAAACCTTCAGCCCTTGTACCCCAACTACCCTTCAGTGGGAAGCACCAAAATTTGGGTCATTGCCCAGATTGCACTTTTACACCCAGGATAATCCACCCTCAGTGGGAGGGAAAGGGGCTCTTTCCACTCAAAATAGTGAGCAGAGCTGTGAAACAACTGGCTTGGCACTGGGTAAATATCACAGGATATTCAGAGATCTGAGTTTCAGGATAAGCAAACAAAACAGAACAGACAGTAAAAATAATACAGGGCTCTTGGAAAGGTTACAGTGAGCAGAGTAAATGTTCTGCAAGAACTGTTGGTGGAGGCACTTATTGGACTGTGGATTCAAACAAGGGTGAGGCAGAGGGAGCAGAGAACATCCTGAGCTCCTTCCCTGCCAGACTGCACCACTCTGCTCTGAGATCTCTCCTCTGCCACATGACCTTGGTGCAGTGGTAGACCCAGGGAGGCCTCCAGGGGATGGATGAAGCTGGGTCACCACGCAGAGCCAGCTGGAGGCCAGCAGAGAAGGAGACACAGGAGTTACCCTCTTTTTCTGAGCTTTGTACCTGGTGACTGGGCAGCAGGGAGGGCAGAGGATGTGAGAGTAGCTGTCCTGCAGGCCACTTGTCTTGGGTTCTGCAGAACATCTTGGTAAGGCTTTGAACCTCCAGGGAAGGGAGCAGAGCCTGAAGCTGCCCCTGGCACAGGCACAGGGTCTGGCAACGCCATAGAGAGCAGGTTACTGCACTCAGTGTCCTGATGGTTGGCCAGAAATGATTTGGAAACAGGAATACCAAACCCAAGTGTTCCTGTCTGGGGATGTCCCAGTGGAGTTGCAGAACATACACACTGTCCTGCTTGTCCCAGCCATGAGGAGTGATGGTGGGACAACAGAGGTTTCAATGTTTGATGGGATTGCCTTCAGTTGCAGGGAGGTAGAACTGATTTCTTGGTGGCTTGGCCTGTACCTTGCCTACTTACCCCTGATTTTTCCCCTCTCCATGTGGTGCTCAGCAATCCTTCCATGCTTTCCTCTTGGGAGCTGCTTTGGGATGGCCACAGGCCCTGAAGCAGCTTTGGGTGAAACTAATCTTGGAGAATTCTCTGTGTGAGACGCTTGGCTCCTGCGCTGTCCCTGTGTCCCTGCTGCCTTCCTGGTGACCCCCGTGTCGCTGTGTGTGGTGTCCAGTGCTGCCCCTGGCTCGTGGTACCCGTGGGTTGGCACTCTGCTGAAGTAAAGCCCATTTCAGCAACCAAGAGCCAACACTTGCCCCTCAAATGTAGCCCTCAGTCCACCATTCCACGAGTCCTTCCGCCCGTTATTCCGGTCACATCCAAATAACCCTTTTTCTCCTCGCCCCTTTCTCTCGCTGTATGACCCTCCCCATGGTGGGCACCGGGCACTGAGCATGGCACAGCTCTGCCCTCACCCTGCTCCGTGTCCCTCCCTCTGCCTTGCAGCCCATCCCGGACACGAGTCCCATGAAGCGCTCCGTGTCCACGCTGGCACCGCAGCGCCCTCATGCCATGCACCTCTACGAGTACTCCCTGGAGAGGATGCCCCCCGAGCAGGGGCACCACCACCACCACCACCGCTGCCACCGGCGGAAAGAGAAGAAGCAGAAGTCCTTGGACAGGGCTGCCCACCAGTTGGCTGATGGACAAGCTGGTGAGTGGCACTTTGCTTTGTTATTTGTTTCTGCCTGCCTTGTTGCACAGGAATTTGGGAAGGGAATCCCATCAGTTTGGTGATGGAGAAGCAGCTGGTGACTCTCTGGAGGGGCATAGTGTAGTCTCCCAAGGTTTTGGGGGAGCCTGTTACCTAATAAAGGCATTGCCAGGATTTATGGATAGAGGATTCATTGCTTTGCCACTTCCCTTGGTGTCCGTGTCCCTGGCAGGAACACTGAAGCAGGACCAAGCCCAAATA
The DNA here is from genome assembly GCA_035583235.1 of Hafferia zeledoni. Classification (NCBI taxonomy): domain Eukaryota; kingdom Metazoa; phylum Chordata; class Aves; order Passeriformes; family Thamnophilidae; genus Hafferia; species Hafferia zeledoni. Next base: position 8,944,515 of record JAWWEV010000039.1, on the reverse strand, counting down.
TTCATTTTTCATCAATTAACCCAAAGAGAAATGTTAATTTGTCATCAGTTTAGCTCACTGTTTGTTGGGAATTTTCTGCTGCCTCCTTTCTGGCAGCTCCTGCATGGATTTGGAATATCTGGATAAGTGTTTTTAGTGGGAAGGACTTTCATAGAATCATAGAATTGACTGGGTTGGAAAAGACCTCCGAGATCATCAAGTCCAACCCTTGGTCCAACTCCAGTCCCTTTACCAGATCATGGCACTCAGTGCCATGGCCAAGCTCACTTGAAAAACCTCCAGGGATGGTGAATCCACCCCCTCTCTGGGCAGCCCATTCACTTGTCCCTTTTTTTGCCCATCAAACCATCCAGTTTGCAGAATTCTCTGCATCCCTCCAGCTTCAGGCTCAGCAGGACAAACATGAAACTCCTCAGTCTAATTTAATGCCACCACAGGGAGGCCCACAAGAGATGACAAAACCAGCACAACATGGTCCTGTTGATGGAACTGGTGCAGCCTCCAGGGATGCAGCAATGCCTGAGGTCAGACCTCACCAGGGTCTGCAGCTCCTCCTAAGGGTCTCACCACAGTGAGGGCCACTTGTCCTCCTTCCTGCACCAACCAGTGGGCGGGATTTGGGTTCCTTTCTGCACCAAAGGACCTCTCCCTGCTGCACACTTGGGTGTTCCTCAAATATTGGTGCCCCCTGACCAAGGTTGTTCTTTCAGGAGGCCACGCTGGGGAGTCTTCTGCCAAGGACAAGAAGGAGCGTGGCCGGTCCCAGGAGAGGAAGCAGCACTCCTCCTCCTCCTCGGAGAAGCAGCGCTTCTACTCCTGCGACCGCTACGGCAGCCGCGAGCGCGCCCAGCCCAAATCTGCTGAGCAGAGCAGGCCCACCTCGCCCAACGGAGGGCCAGAGCAAGGGCCACACAGACAGGTGAGGACATGCAGGCTGGCAAGGCAGCCCTGAGCTCTTCCAGGGGTTTATGCACCTTTTTTTCATGTTTTTCTTAAGCTGGAGGAGATGCAATGCCAGGCAGGGGCAGGTAAAGCTCATTGAGGTCCTGCTTGGTGCTTCATACCTGAAATGGGTGTGGGAGTGTCACTTGATGGCTCCAGAGTGGGGCACTCAAGGCATCTCAGAGACAGAGTCATAGAATAAAGACTTCCAAGATCACTGAGTCCAACCTGTGCCCGATGCCCACCTTGTCACCCAGCCCAGGGCACTGAGTGCCACCTCCAGTCATTCCCTGGATGCCTCCAGGGGTGGGGACTTCAAATCAGCCTGGGCAGCTCCTTCCAATGCTTAGCAACTCTTTCTGTGAAGAAATTCCTCCTGATGTCCAACCTGAACCTGCTTGAGGCCATTTCTTGTCATGTCCCTGTTCCCTGGAGCAGATCCTGACCCTCCCTGGCTCCCCACTCCTGTCAGGAAGTTGCAGAGAGCCAGAAGGTCCCCCCTGGGCCTCCTTTTCTCCAGGCTGAAAATGAGTTCTGATGTCTTTTGTAATTTTGAGATGCTCAGCCTTAAGCCCTTGGAAAAAGCTAGGAATGTTCCTCTGGATGTTGGAATGTTGTTGGTGCTGGTCACCATCCTTCATCCTCACAGGGAGGCAGATGATGGGAGGGAGGTGCCTGTGGCAGGGAGGAAGGCTGAAATGTGGAGAAACCAGAGGAGGGAGAGGGTGAAAATGAACAAAAAGAAAGGCAAAGACTCCCATTCCATGTTGTGGAAGACACAAGAGTGGTTGGCCCAGCAGAGTGAACAGCAAAGGCCACGTCAACCCCCAGTGCTTGGGGAGGGCAGGGCTGTGGGGAGTGACACCCACACTGCTCTGCACCCCCGGGTAACACAGGGTTTGCTCTTCTTCTCATAGACCAGGCACATCTCATGGCAACAACAGCTCAAATAGCCCCCACATCCCACTGATGAGCCAACAGCCTCCAGCACTGCCATGAAAACCACACTGGAAAACACAGGCAGAGCAGAACAAGCATTGATTGACAGCCTGACAAGCAACAACCTGATTGTTTGATAGGAAGGAAAACTGCTCTTTAAAAATTAAAGGTCTGCTCTTGAAATGTTCGGTCATGAAAGGCTGAGGGATTTTTAAAATGCTCTCACAGGGCTGGTCGTGTATTGCCCTGGGAGAATGTAAACTGAAATGCCAAAACAAGGGCCTGTTCCTCTCACTTGGGGCTTTTTTTTTAAATTACTGCAGCTTAGGTCACTCTCTTGTAATTCTTAGTAACCCAGGAAGCTGCCAGGTTCTTCTAGCACTCAAAAAATCAGAAGTATAAAGTAAAAGAGGAGAAGGTGAATGCATTTCTGCTACAGGAACTTGTTAGTTAAAGCCTGGTATTTTTTTCAGACAGTGGCTGTTTAATCAAAATGCATTTAATTCCCAAGCTACAAAAAACCCCAGTCCCTCAGATCCTCCTTCCACATAACCCAGTCTGACCACAGAAATATAATCACAGAATCACAGAATGGTTTAGGTTGGAGCTTAAAGCTCATTCCACCCCCTGCCATGGGCAGGGACACCTTCCACTAACCCAGCACGACTGTTGGGTGAAGTTCTGCACAAACCCACCCCGAGGCAAACTTCCATTTGCACAAAATGCCCAACCAGAGCAGGTTGTTGAGCTGCTCCTGCCCAGTCCAGGTAAGGTGCATGTGGAGCCCGTGTATGCTGTGGGTTTCCCCCCCGGGCAGTGTCCCCTCCTGTCGGAGCCGTGTCCCAGTTTGCGTCCCACCGATGCTCTGCCCCTCCCTGTCCTCACTTACTTGAACTCTCCGGCTCTTTACATCTCGTGTTGAATTACTTCTCGAGAACCTCCTCCCCCTGACTGTGCTTGTCTAAACTCTCTCTTTTTTTTTTTTTCCTTTGCTTTTCTTTCCTCTTGTGACTTTGTCCCTCCCTTCCGTTGCTTCTCCTTCTGTTTGACACCTGCCTGCCTTTGTGTTTGTCCGGTGTTTCCCCCTTTTTTATTTTTTGCTTTGCTTTGTTCCAATTTTTATGTAGGGCAGTGGTTCAGTTAATGGGAGCCCCTTGCTGTCGACATCTGGTGCTAGTACCCCCTGCCGGGGTCGGAGGCAGCTCCCACAGACTCCACTGACCCCCCGCCCCAGCATCACTTACAAGACGGCCAACTCCTCGCCCGTGCACTTCTCCAGCTGCCAGCCCGGCGTGCCCACCTTCTCTCCGGGCCGCCTGAGCCGCGGGCTGTCGGAGCACAACGCGCTGCTCCGTGGGGAGCAGCCGCCGCCGCCGCCACCCGTGCCCCGCACCGGCTCCGACCCCTACCTGGGTGGGCACCGCGATGCCACCGACAGCCCCTCGCGCGCCGCCGCGCCCGAGGACACGCTCACCTTCGAGGAGGCCGTGGCCACCAACTCGGGCCGGTCCTCAAGGACTTCCTACGTGTCCTCCCTGACCTCCCAGTCGCACCAAATCCGACGGGTGCCCAACGGCTACCACTACACGCTGGGGCTCAACACTGGGACTGGCACCAGAGGACGGAGCTACTACCACGAAGCCGATGAGGATGACTGGTGCTAGCGTGGCATGGCAGGGCCCTCCGAGGCGTGCGTGGTTAATTATGATGAGTTTTATCATCTGGAAGGCCGGGGGTTCCGATGTGCCCGGCGCCGGCGGGGCAGCCCCTGCCACGAGAACTGCTCTGCGCCCGCGGCTGGAGACACTCCTGCAGCCTCTCTCCTCTCCTGCTCTTTAGGTTTTTTGGTTTGTCCTTTTTTATTTGGTTTTTTCTGCACTAGACAAATGGAGGAGGAAGGCTCCCTCCTTCAGGGGGAGGAGCAGGAGGAGCACATCTCTGTCTCCCCCCAGCCCACCTCGCCACTGCCTGTCTAGGCACAGACACGCACCAGATGCCAAATTGGCGACAGAGGCACATAGCCAAGAGAAGAGGGATCCTCAGCTTCAGCGGTGGAAGAGCAGACTGTCCATCCTTTTCAAGATTGGCGCAGTTTTTGTTGGGACTGTTTCTTAATTAATCTCTTAGCATCATTTTTTCCCCGTCAGGGTGGGAGTCGGGGCTTGCAAAGGACACACACGAACAAAGATTGCGCCCGCGTTTGGTCTCGTTGGCCGCTCAGAAGGAAGAGCTTTACCCAAGCAACTGGCAGAGGAGAAAGCCCAGAACAAAGGACAGTCCATTGGGACTTGATGTTCAGCCACAGGAATGCTTTTTGGCAGAGCTGGTGCCAGCCCACCCCCAGGTGACCCCTGGCAGCAGGGACGCTGCTCTGACACCGCTGCCTGCGGGGTCTCCCTTATCTCACTCACCACATCGGGTCCTTCACACTGACACGTGATAAAGCCACAAGAGAGCTACTTTGTAAGGACTGTTTCCTTGCTGCTGAGACTTTTCATTCCGTCCCTCTCTCCTGTCGAACCGCAACACGCCCCTCACTGTTTTGTCTTGTTTACAATATCAGCTTGATTTAGCAAAAAAAAAAAAAAAAAACAACTTAAGAAAAAAAAAATCCAGAAAAAAAAAAGAGGAAAAAGCGTAGGGGTGAGAAGAAGAAACGTTATTGGTTTTATATCAAGCTATTAGATAGAAATTTAACTTTTAATTGTGTGCATTTTTGTAAATTTTACATTAAAAAAAAAAAAAAAAGAAAAAAAAGAAAAAAAATTACTCTTTATGTAGAGAGTTAGTCCAATTGTCATTCCAGGTCCCACCGTTTCTACCGAATGCTCCAGTTGTTCACTACTAAGTGCCTAACCTTTGAAATCTTTCACAGTGACGATGCAACCTCTTGCTTTGATGCATCAGACCTTGGGGGAGCGTGGGGAGGGCACGAGGGGCCGGGAGGGCACTGCCAGGAGAGCCCCTCGCCCCGCAGGGTCCACGGGGCTCCCACCGCCCCACCAGCGCGCCCAAGGGCTTCGTTGGAAGCTCACAGTGGGGAAGGCAAACATGCTTTGGGGTTGGGTTGGGTTTTGTTGGCCTTTTTTTTCTTTTCTTCGTCTTCTTTTGGTTCTTTATTGGTGGGAGGGAGTGGTTGCAGCGAACAAACTTGGCCTTTTCTCCTGGACTAGGCCTGAGGGAGGGATGCAGGTGGAAAAGTGCAGCATCTGCAGGGATGCTCTTGCAGGAGAAGCAGCGTCTCACATGGTGGGGCTGTGAGAGCTCTGGTGCATCATCTGTGTGGAGGGCAGTGGGAGTGAGGCTTGGGTTTATTGCCTGTTAAGAGAAGGTCAAAATAATAATAATAATAATAATAATAATAATAATCAAAACCTCTAACTCTGATTCTCAGGGATGAGATTTCTGTGTTCTTGCAACGACTCTTGCGTTGGATGATTTCTTTCTTTTGTGCCCGTGTGGATTTCTGCACTGTGAGCCTGGGAGAGGGGCAAACACGAAGTGCTGGTGGGGAGGGAGGCTGGAAGCAAAGCTTGGGCAGGACCTCATGTCTGTGGCTCTGCTGAGCCATTTTAGGGCTGGTTTGCGGCACAGGATGGCCAGAGGACACATACTGAACTGAATAAAGGTGAAAGGAAGAAGGGTGGGAGGTGCCAGACAAGCACATCCCTAAAAACACTGATAGGAAAGAGGAGAGGGTTGCACAGATGAATTTTTTCAGAGGGTCTACCAAGCCCCAGAACTGTGAAACTTCTCCAGATGAAGCGGTTGCTGAGGATGGGCAGAGATGGATCCCGGTGGTCCCTTTTGTCACTGGGGAGGTTGGAGGGTATTGGATGCTACCAAAATGCTCAGGAGGTCTCTTGTGCTCTCAGTAAAAGCCTTTCAGCCTCAGGCAGGGAGCAGTTTGCTGTAAGGTGGTTCTTCACATCTCCTGTAGCTCTTCCCTTGAGGAAATTCAACCTGTTTTCGTTTCCTTCGGTGTTTTATTATTTTGTTCCGTTACTCCACAGTAATCTCTGGCCAATCTCATCCCTGGATTCTGCTAAAGGATAACTCCTGTCTGTATCTCTGTCTCTGTGTTTCTGTGCACTTCCAAGACAGGCAGTGTGGCAGCCAGAGCTCCCCTGGGGGCCAGGCTGGGATTCCCAAACTATGGAGGGCTATGCAACAAGATGACACGTTCGGACACATCCAACAGTCAGAAAGACCTTCATCCATCCTGTAGCTTTATCTGCTGGATTTCCCTGTTTCAGGCTTCAGCATGATTGTGACCAAACGTTTTATACATATTTTTTTCCCTTTAAATGAAGGCACAAACACTTTTATTTGAAGTTTTAAAGAAAACGTTCCTATTTTACTGCAGGAAGTCAAGGGGAGGGGAAACACAATCTCTCTGACTGTGCATGCAAACATTGTCCCAAGCTGGGAAGCAAAAAGAGACGTTTTCCTGTACTGAATAATTCTCCTTCTCCCATTTTAGACCCCCAGCCCTGCACTAACACCCATCTGGCAGCGCAGCCAAACCGTGGCCTTGGGTCCCCCCAGGTTCTTAGGCAGAACATGAAGAAGACTCTCAAGTTGTCTAATCCTCCACCCACCTCGTAGGGGTCGATAAGAGTGACAGACAAGCCTGACCACAATTGTCCATAACCCTTTCCTGACGTTTTTTTACAGCCTCTCTGCTGTCTCTTCAGTGCATCCATGATATTCCCAAGGTTCCTCATAGTGAGTTGCCAAACTTGAATTGCACCAATCAGTTTTCTGCATCCAGAACCAGTCTCGTAGTGGCTGTACTTTGAATAAGTAATGTTTGCATGTAAAATATATACATATATACATATATATAAACAAAAGTATGTGCATGGAAAATGTTTATCTTCGTACTTTTTTGATACAATGTATTCATCAGTTGTTAATTTTTAATTATATTTGATATAAACTGGGGGTTTGTTGCAAAACTTTATATTTAAAAAAACAGTGTTAAAAACGATCAAAGTTCCAAACATGCAACACAAGTGGAACTTTACCCAAAAAAAAAAAAAAAAAAAAAAGGGTGGGGGTGAAAAAAAAAACACAAGGAAAAAAAAAAAAAAGGTTCTGTGATTGCCTAGTTCGCTGCCTGAAGTAATTATTTATCAGCCAAACTTTGAATTCTGCAGTTGTTTCTACAATTACATTTTGTATGAAGCAAAAGTCCTTGAATTAAAAATAAAAACTTAGCAAAAAAAAGAAAAAAAAACCAAAACAAACCTGAGAAATTCCCAGCCGGTGTGTGCGGTTGTGCCTGGTGACTGGGAGAGCTGGGAGGGACATCCCAAGACACCCACATGGACCTGCCTTAGCTCTGCCCACAGGAATCAGCCCTGTCTGTGGTTGTTTCTTCACAGATTTCAGCAGGGAGCTTGTTGGCAAATTTGGCAAAATTTCATGGAATTTTGGCTTGATCCAATCACCCCAGTAGAGATTGAGTCCTTCCAGTTTTTTAACAGAGGGATTTTATCTTGTAGGACACTCAAGGTAATGGGTTCAATCCCCTCTCTGGGCCATTGACTTGAGTTGGACTTGATGATCCTTGTGGGTCCTTCCAACTCAGAATAGTCTGGGATTCTGTGATTCTCACAGGTTGCCCAGAGAGGTGGTGGATGCCACATCCCTGGAAACATTCAGATTGGATGGAGCTCTGAGCGACCTGATCTGGTGGAAGATGTCCCTGCTCACCCCAGAGGGGTCAAACTCAATGAGCTTTAAAGGTCCCTTCCAACCCAAACCATTCTCTGTGCAAAAATGTGGCTCCCTTTGGCTCTAACTCTGATTCAGCCTTAAACCCACACCCAGCAAGTGGTCTTGGTGCTCCCTCAGGTAGCCATGGAAATTACTGGATTGGTGTCAGGAGTCTCTTATATGTCCAGGCCATGCTGTGGCACCTAGAAAAAAAGAATTAATAATAAGAATACTTGTGGAGTTCACCTTGAAGTTCCTACTCCCCAGACTTGCACTGAGCAGAAGGAAAACCCAAGGGCTCTCGTTACACAAGGAAGGAACTTCTCATTTCTTTGGATAACTGGAGAATCACCCTCATTCCCTACTGGGGGGGGGAAATCCCCTGTTTCTCCTTCACACTTCTGACAAAGCCAGGGACTCTCCAAGAATTCTTGAGGACAATGAATTGCACTTCTCAGAGCACAAGGTCTGTTTTAGTACTTGAATCATCTTCTCTTGTTGCATCATTTCTGTGATGAGACCACCCAAGGTCTCACCTAAGACTGGGGGTGGAATGAAAGGAAAAGGTCCTTAAATCCATCCCTGATCACCAGGTCAGGCTGTGGCTTGGGAAGAACAAGGTTTTGCTTGAGGTCACACAGTACATGATTAGCGAAGTTTGGGGCAGAAGAACTTCTCTTGACTTGTGGTCTGGTCTGTGCAGGGTTTGGGGTTCTTGGGCAGGACAGCAGTGGAGCAGAAGGGAGAAGAGTAGGATTTTTATTACATTTCTGAAATATCCCAAACAAACATGAAATGGGGATTTCTGAGTGTGTCTGAGCAGTGCACAAGGCAAGGTTTGATGTGAGGATCAGTGTGGATCAATGTGCACCCCAACCTCAGCAGGGACCCCCACGGCATTCACTCCACCACAACCACCTGTGGGGCTGGAATCTGCCTGGAGGATGGGATGAACCTCCCCTCCCCTCCAGAGTGTATCACAGAGAGCCTCCAAAACCAGTTTACAATCCCATTTGTGTTTTCAAATCCTAAAACCTCTTGGTGACTTTCTGCGCTTTTAAAATATTTTTTTTTTATTTCTCTTTTCTTTCTTCCTGCTGATTTCAGTTGTATCCTTTATGTCCAAGGCATCAATGCACCATCAGCTTCTCCAGGGACTGCCTGAGCCCTGGGGTGGAGGAGCTGGGCAGGCAGGATCCCCACTGCCAGACTCAAAGCATCTCTCACATCCCAGACACCAGAGCTGGAATCCTCAGGATTGCTTTGCTCTGGTTTGAGTTCAGCTGAATTCCACAGAATGGCTCTGGTTTTGTTCCTCATCCCCTTCCTGGTGTAACTCTGAAGCTGCTGTCAGGGGCTCAGGTTCTCTTTCCCCCAGGGGCACATCTTGCTAACAGATCCATCCCCTGGATCTCCACTCCCAGCCCAGTGGATAAAATCCAGATCAGCCTTTCCCAGGCCAGCACCCCACGCTCGGTTGTGCCATTAGGGGGTAGCATTTTCAGGCTTTTCCTACTTTCTAGGCAAACAAAACAAAAAAAAAAAAAAAAAAAGGAAGGAGAAAGCCTGACTCATCTTTCCACTCTTTGAGGGTCATTCCCTGAACTCTTTGTCTTAGGATGCAGAAAACTCAGGGTGAGACACTGAGTCCGAGGCGCTCAGGTAATTTGGCCTTTTGTATTCCCTGGAGCTGATTTCCCATTCCAGCCACGATTGCAGACAGTGCCTGCAGATTCCTGCATGCCCTCCAAGGTGATGAGTTACTTCTCCCAGAGTATTTCATCCCTCTTTATCAATTCTAAGGAGATCTCCTGATATTCTCCAGGCTGTGAAAACACCGTTTTCAGAAAGTGCCTGATCACAGTGAGGAGCCTCAACTCAACACTGTCCCTCAGCACATTCCAAAATACTGTGCAGGAGAAGCAAGTTTTGAATTTTTGTGTGATAAAAAGAGTAAACTGAGATATTTGGAGGGGACTGAACTACCCAGGGTCACTCAGCAAGGACGAGGGTTGGGGTTGCTCTGCCTCCTTCATGTCTCTGTGTCCATGAGTTTTGTAAATCCACAGATTTCTAGCAGGATCCCAGTGAGGTGTCCCTGGGAATTTGGCATCCCCATAGGAGATGTGTTGGTTCATTGGAGGGAATTGAAAGGGAAGGAGTAATAAGAAAAATGCTGAAAGGTCGGTGATGGCAATAGGGGTGAGGGAGCTGTTTGGGGATGCTGAGGGGTCTCTGATAAGGCTGTGCAAATATTTTGGAGGGGTGAAGTCCTGGGGTGGGTGAGGGAACTGATGGGAGTGTTTGAGAAGGGAGGTCTGAGCAAACCAACCCCCAAGTGAAGGGATGGAGTCACCAGAAGAGAGCCCCTCCACCCCCCAGGGGGGCTGGGCCACGCTGATGGAGCAGAGCTGTGTTAATTCAAACAGTATCAGTAACTGAAGTTTATTCATTTTATCCTCATCTCCACTTTCTGTCATTGCTCTGAAACAGAATATCCCAGCACTGGCTTTGTCTGTGTCTGTTTTTATTATTTCTCTCTGTGTGGCAGCCTTTTCTCTGCCCAGCACGGCACAAACAGAGGAGGAGGAGGAGGAGGAGAAGGAGGCAGGTCCTTGTCCAGTTACTCCTGCACAAAAGTCTGACATACCCACAGGGGTGTAAAGCCGAATTTTCTCCCAGGAGGCTGAGGAGGGAGTGGATGTGGTTGTGTTACTGGATACAGCAAATGATAAGTGTGTTTAAAAAAGGGATGCTGAGCTGAGCAACAGGACTGTGGCAGAATAATTCTGTGAATTTTACAAGGCTTTTTTCCCCTCCTCGTGGATTGGAAAGTTGTTCAAAAGACCTGGTTCTGCAGGTGACCCACCCAAACAAGCTCTTCCTGCAGTGGGGGGGTGGGCTGTGCCAGGGGCTGAGGGCAGAGCCCCACAGGTCCCACAGCAGAGATGCCAAGGGTTGTGATGAGGGATGTGCTGCTGGGACCCACCGTGGGAATCATTGGGCTTCGGAAAGGAAAGGCAAGCCCGTGTCACATGTTCTTGACAAATAAAGTCCATGGCAAAGCAAAAGCCTCCTTGAGTGTCTCTGACCTTCATTTCCTCGAAGAGCTGAAGCCTGGCAGGGGAAGGGCCTGGAAAGGGGCAGAGAGGGGGGAGTGCAGCACGTTTGGCACCCAGGTTGGCTCCTGTCTCAAGCAGGAATCAGGATTTAAGGTGTGGAGCTCACAGAATCCTCATTTCCCAGTGCCATGGTGTGCCCTTCATGTGGTGATACACTGGGCACCTGAGCATCTCCTGTTCTCTGCCAGGGATGGCCACCTGAAGGCAGACTGGGTGTCTGGCTGCCCCTTGCCAAAGGGTCCTGTATTTTGGGGTGATGCTGCAGAGGAAATACCAGCCCGGACTGGGGGTGAGCCTGGCACCTCCAGGGCATCTGTGAACACCCAGGGTTTGTGACACAGGTGTTTGGCACACCCATGGGAAGCAGCGTGGCCCCAGTTGCAGGAGTGATACTGGTGATACTGGAGAGATGAGAGTGGGGCACAGGGTGGGGTCTGCAGAGGGGCAGCACTTGTGCAAGTGTGGGGTGGAGAGCAGGGAAAATCACTTTTGAATCCCAGACTATTCTGAGTTGGAAAGGACCCACAAGGATCATCGAAGTCCAACTCTTAAGTCAATGTCCCATGTAGGGGATTGAACCCACGACCTTGGCATTATCACAACAAAGTTTTAACCAACTGAGCTGATCTCAGGGGGTACCAGCCTGCAAATACCTTCCACTGTGATGGTGGTGTGGCTGGGGAGGACCCTGCCATAGTGTGAGGGCTGGGTGGGACCTGGGCTGGGTCAGGTTTACCCCATGAAATGCCAAGAAGGGGTGAAAAAGGGGTTTATACCCCTGGGACCAGTGCAGCTCTCACTGGGGCACTGGGGTCCCTCACTCACCCCAAAATGCCACAGTGGGAAGTTGCTGTGCCCTCCCCCCTGTGGGAGGAGGGGCAGGTACCCCCAGGGGGAGGCTGGGCACGGCTCAGGCAGGGCAAAGCACCCCGAGAAACACTTGGGACAAGTTTTACTTGGGGAGTGTCCTTGACTTTTGGAGGACAAACCAGCACAAGGGGAGTGTCACCAACGCCCGCAGCACCCGTTGGAGGTACAGCCATGTGTGTGTGTCTGGGGTGTGTGTGTCGGTCTGTGTGTCTGTCTGCCTGGCTGTGTGTCTGTGTGTCCGTCTGCCTGGCTGTGTGTTACCCACGTAGCTCTGCACTCGGGGGTAAGAGGGACCCCCAACCCAAGCTCTGAAACCCTACAGGGCGCAGGAAGCCCGTGTGATTTTGGGGGGTGGGTGATGGGAGCATTAACCCCTGAGCGCCGGAGGATGTTGGCCGTGTGTCTGATTTCGGGATGGTGATGGGCACATTAACCCCTGCAGCACCAGTGGGCGCTGGAAAACCGTGTGATTTTGGGGGGTGGATGATGGGGGGCATTAACCCCTGCGTATGATTTTGGGAGGTGGGTGATGGGGGCATTAACCCCTGAGCGCCAGGGGGCGCTGGAAGCCCGTCTGATGTTGGGGTGTGGGTGATGGAGGGCATTAACCCCTGTAGTGCAGAGGAGCGTTGGAAGCCTGTGTGATTTTGGGGGGTGGGTGATGGGGACATTAACCCCTGCAACGCCGGGGGGGTATTGGCCCCTGTGTCTGATTTCGGGATGGTGATGGGGGGCTTTAACCCCTGAGTGCCGGGAGGGGTATTGGAAGTGTGACTGATTTTGGGGGGTGGGTGATGGGGGGCATTAACCCCTGAGCGCCAGGGGGCGCTGGAAGCCCGTCTGATATTGGGAAGGTGATGGAGGGCATTAACTCTTGCAGTGCAGAGGGGCGTTGGCCGTGTGTCTGATTTTGGGAGGTGGGTGATGGGGACATTAACCCCTGCAGCGCCGGGGGGGTATTGGAAGCGTGTCTGATATTGGGGGGTGGGTTATTTAACCCATCATTAACCCCTGAGCGCCGGAGGATGTTGGCCGTGTGTCTGATTTTGGGAGGGTGATGGGGAACATTAACCCCTGAGCGCCGGGGGGCGATGGAAGCGTGTCTGATTTTGGCGGGTGGGTGATGGGGACATTAACCCCTGCAGCACCACTGGGCATTGGAAAACCGTGTGATTTCGGGGCATGGATGATGGGGGGCATTAACCCCTGCGTATGATTTTGGGAAGTGGGTGATGAGGGCATTAACCCCTGCAGCGCCGGGGGGTGCTGGCCCCTGTGTCTGATTTCGGGATGGTGCTGGGGCGCTTTAACTCCTGAGCGCCGGGAGGGGTATTGGAAGTGTGACTGATTTGGGGGAGTGGGTGATGGGGGACTTTAACCCCTGCAGCGCCGGGGGGCGATGGAAGTGTGTCTGATTTTGGGGGGTGGGTGATGGGGGACTTTAACCCCTGCAGCGCCGGGGGTTGGCCCGTGTGTCCCCCCGTGCGGCGGAGCGTGCGGGGCCGGCTCGGGGGGTGCGGGCGGGCCGGGGCGGGGGCAGGGGCGGGGGCCGGGGCTGTGCCTGCTCCGGCAGCGGCGGTGGGGCCGGGCCGGGATGCGGCGGGGCCGGGGCCGGGCACGATGCGCGGCGGGGCGCTGGCGCTGGCGCTGCTCTGTGCCCTGTGCCCGGCGGCGCTGGAGCCCCCCGAGCCGGGCTCCGGGCTGGACACAGGTACCAGTGACGGCGGGACGGGACGCGGGGGATCCCGGGGCGCTGCGAGGGCCTCCCGGGCCGGCGGCGCATCCCGGCTGGGATGCACCGGG
>JAWWEV010000039.1:8847376-8871674 GCA_035583235.1 Hafferia zeledoni | reverse complement strand
AGCCCAGTCTGGATGCCCTAAGCCCAGCCTGGATGCCATCAGCCCAGCCTGGATGCCATAAGCCCAGCCTGGGTACCATGAGCCCAGCCTGGATGCCCTAAGCCCAGCCTGGATGCCCTAGGCCCAGCCTGGATGCCCTAAGCCCAGCCTGGATGCCCTAAGCCCAGCCTGGATGCCATAAGCCCAGCCTGGATGCCATAAGCCCAGTCTGGATGCCATAAGCCCAGCCTGGATGCCATAAGCCCAGTCTGGATGCCATAAGCCCTGCCTGGGTACCACAAGCCCATGTTCACCCCAGCTCTCGCCCCCTCAGCAGCACTTCACTCCACTCAGCATGGCTGTCCCTGCTTGTCATCGTTTTCCATCATCCCCTGCAGCCTCCACTCCCGCTGGCACTCCCGGAGCCGGCCGGGTGGGGTGGTGAGGTGCAAGCTGGACACCCCCTGGACTGGGGCAGGGAACAACCCCGGGGCAACCAGGAGCATCCCACACCCCCATCCCAAGCGGGGTTAGTGCCAGCCCCCCCGGCAGCCCCAGGCACTTGTGCAGAGGGGGCAGATAAAGCATCTCTTCAGTAAAGCATCTCTTCAGTAGAAAAGAAAATAAGGCAGAAGGACAGAGCAGAGTGCAGGGGGTGCCCCGTGCCAGGCTGGGGCCATCCCTAGTCTGACACAGTAGCCCCGTGTGGCTGTGGCCAGCCCCGCACGGCAGCGGGGACCCCCGGCCAGGCAGTAAGGTCTCGGTGGTTCCCATCCCCTCCCTCTCCCGCGGCGCCGCTCTCCAGCCCCGGCACCGCGGTGGCTCCTGTTCCCCCTCCCCAGTTCCCCGGTGTGCCCAGGGCCAGTCCACGGTGGGGGGAGTGGGGCTAGAACTCAGTCTGCACCCCCTCTCCGCTCTCTGTGGTGCCCGTGGGCTCCAGGGGGCTGCACTCCCCGCCCGGGGGGGTCGTATCCTCGCCCGTCTCCCGATCACTGGGCTGGTGACACTGGGCGGGCCCGGCGGCCGGGGAGGGGCTCTCGGCTCCGGGGGCAGGTGATGCTGGTGTGCCATGGGGCACTTCGGCCTCGGGTGGGACATCGGCTCGGGGTGGGGGTGATGCTGGTGTGGCCTGTTGCACGCTGGACTCTGATGGGACGTCGGCTCTGGGCACAGGAGATGCCAACAAGGACGATCTTGGTGTGGCATGTGGCACCTCGGCCCCTGATGGGACATCAGCTCCGGGCACAGGAGATGCCAGCACAGGCGAGGCTGGTGCAGGACGTTGTTCCCCAGTCCCTGATGGGACCTCGGCTCCAGGGACAGGTGATGCTGGTGCAGGACGTTGTCTCCCAGTCCCTGATGGGACCTCGGCTGCAGGGACAGGTGATGCCGGCGTGGCACGTTGTCCCCCAGCCCCTGGTGGGCCCTCAGCTCCGGGCACAGGTGGCGCTGGTGCAGCACGCCGTGTCCCAGCCCTGGGTGGCACCTCGGCTCCAGGCGCGGGTGACGCTGGTGTGACACGGTGCACCCCGTCCCCCTCACCGGCTGGACCTCGGGGGGTGACATCCCCTGTGACAGACCCTGCCACCACCTCCTCGCTGGCACCACTCTCCCGCCTGGCATCGGTGCCGTTCGTCAGCTGCTCCTCCGCCTCCACACCGTGCCCGATGCTCTCCTGTGCCAGCACCTCCCGGATCTCCTGCACCCCACCCGGGGAGCTCGGTGGCACCCCAGGGCCCGGCTCCTGCCGCTCCGGGGGCTGCGGGGAGCGGGGCTGCAGCAGCGCCTCGCTGCCCATTTCGTAGGGCAGGGCTCCCTCGTCGTCCTGGATCACCGACACCACCTGCTTGGCCCTGCGGCGCCTGTCGGCGGCCGGCTCGGGCTCGGAATGCCCCGGGTACTCCTCGCCCCAGTCGATGGGGATGCCCTCGCCCAGCAGGTGCAGGTTGGGGTCGCTGTTGTGCATGACCATGCTGTCCCGATACAGGTTGTGCTTCCGCTGCACGGCCGCCTCCTTCACAGCTGGGGACAGGCACAGGGAGGTCACAGGGGCTGCTGGCACCTGCCAGGCTGGGGCACCCATCCCAGTCCTCCCCGTGGGGGCAGGGAGTGGTGTCTGGAGGGGGGCAGAGGGCTCAGCATCCCACCCAACACAGGAAAGCCATGGGGGGAAGCTGCTCCTGGGGCAGGACCCAGCACCCGGCATGAGTTCACCCCCTCCTCAATCTGCCCCCAGCACTCTGCTTGGGGTCACCCCCTCCTCAAACAGCCCCCAGCACCCGGCATGAGTTCACCCCCTCCTCAATCTGCCCCCAGCACCCTGCATTGAGTCACTCCCCCTTGTACAACCCCCAGCACCCTGTAGAGGGTCACCCCTTCTCATACAGCCTCCAGCACCCTGTTTGGGGTCTTCCCCTTCTTGTACAGCACCCTGCATGGGGTCACCCCTTCCTCAAACAGCCCCCAGCACCCTGCAGTGGGTCACTCCCCCTTGTACAGCCCCCAGCACCCTGTGGAGGGTCACCCTCCTCACACAGGTGCCACAGGACCCCACCTTGCATGATGTCTTTCATCACTGACTGCAGCACCACCTCCTCGTAGGTGTTCTCCACCAGGATGAACCTGGCAAAGTCCTCAAAGATCAGCTCCTGAAACTTGGCCAATTCCTGCCGGGAGAACAGGCAGTTCAGTCCAGGGGGGAGAGGTGGGAGAGATGCTCCAGCCCCTCCTTGGGGGTGGGTGGTCCTCCCCCATCCCCAGCTTTACTCTCTTACCCCCTTGCAGGTGGGTGCCAGCTTTTTCAGCAGGAAGGGGATGGTGATCTGCAGCAGGGCCTCCCTGAAGAACTTCTTCCTCACAGTGCTGCTGTCATAGTCGAATTTCTGCAGGGCAAGTGAGAGGGTGCCCCAGGGGGTCACAGACAGCTGAGGGTTGGCAGATCCCTGCCCATGGGTACAAATCCCTGAGGTTTGCCCACTCAACCCATCTGTGCAGGTGTGAACAGACTCCTCTGCCCTCACATCCCTCCTTGCAGCTGGTTCCCAGGGTGCCTGAGCCTGGGTAGGTGCCAAGCCCTCCATGGCTGTCTGAAGGAAGGTTTTGGGGCCAGTCTGAACCCTGGGTGGCTTCCACAGTGACACAAGTGGTCAGAGGGGACCTGTCTCCTCCAAGTGATTTCCCACTCACCTGCCCCCAGCAAAATCCATGAAAACCTCAATATAAAGAAATATTTCCCCAGAAGACATTGTTGAAGTAGAAAACATTGCTCCTGGTATCTGCTGGCCCTGGAACAAGGCCAGTGGAGGCCACCAAAGTCCCCAGGGCCCTGCCTCACCTTGAGCACCCTCTCGAGGATGCGCTGGATGGACTTGCACAGGTCGTCCTTGCCCTGCAGCTTCCCCAGCTCCTGGTGCAGCAGCGACTCGAAGGTGTACACGGCATCGTCCATTTGCTGGGAGCAGAGGCAGGGGGGTGGTCAACACGGGGGGCACAGCAGTGGGCAGGGGGCTCCTGGGGCACTGCCACATCCAGATGGGCCTTATCACAGAATCCTGGAATGGCTTGGGTTGGAAGGGACCTTAAGGATTATCGTGTACCAGTCTTTGCTGTGGGCAGGGACACCTTCCACTAGCCCAGGTTGGCCTGGTCTTGGGCCTTGGGCACTTCCAGGGCTGGGGCAGCCACAGCTTCTCTGCCCAACCTGTGCCAGGGCCTGCCCACCCCCACAGAGAAGAATTTCCTCCTAATATCCAACAGGCAAATATCCTTCACTCTGACAAAGTCCCTGGTACCCCAGCATGGCATCCACAGCCTCCCTCACAAGGGCCAAGGGTGTAGGGGAGCAGGGTGCTCAAAGCTGGTTTGCATCCCCTCATCCTCCTACACCCCACTCCAGCTTTGGCTGGATCAGACACCAAAATTGGGCTACTGGCCTTGTTGGTGCCAGTGGGCTCAGTGGCAAAGGGGCAGCTGAGCTGGGAAGGTGCCCAGACAGCTGCCCACCCTCAGGGCCCCCTCCCTGCTTGAGCTCCAGACCAAAGGGGATTGATCCATCACCCACCCTTGGCTGGGTGCCTGAGACAGGACAGACAGCCCAGCCAAACCCCTGCCTGGGCTGGACCAGCCTGGGCCTCCTGGCCCTCTGTTTCCTGCTTGGGTGGACACAAGAGGACCCCAGTCCCCACCCCACCTGTCTCATGTGGATCTGGGCCCTCTGCTTGAAGACAGATGTGCTGGAGACATCAAATCGCTGCTGGAGACCTTCCAGTTTCAGCTGGTCCATCTTCTCATAGCACGACTGCATCTTGACAGGGTGGAAGGCCAGGTGGGAGAGCTTCTCCATGTACTGGGGACAAAGCCAGGCTCAGCAGGGAGGGACAGCCTCTCCACATGCTCATGGGAAAAAATTCCCATGGATTTTCTCAGCCTGGGGAGGGCAGCAGGACTGGCCCTGTCCCCCAGAGCCCACCAGCCAGCAGGGAGCATTGCCAGGTCTCACCTCCACCAGCTTCTCCAGGCCACCCTCGTTGACGACGTTCATGTTCATGTCTGTGACCTCCTTGAAGAAGACCTCCCTCACCTCGGCAAAGCCCTGGCTGGTGGGGGTCATCAGGGCCTCCAGGATGGAGGAGATGTAGGGCTGGACGTGGTTACGGACACACACCTCTGCTTTGGGCAGGACAAAGGCTGGGCAGACAGTGGGGAGAAGCATGGTGAGGTTCCTTCTCTGCCCTTCCAGCTCTTCACATCAGGTCCTAAACCCACCCCAGGGAGGACCTGCCCCCTCTCCCTGAGCCGCTCCAGAAGGCTCCCACTTGCAGGACAAGGGATTTTTTCAGAGGTGCCCAAGTCTGTATTGAATCCATTCCTGCCCCACTGCTGTGCTTGGGGGGTGACTGTCTACTTTGTCTGGTGGGCAGTGTGGGCCCACCTTGTCCCACCCATCTCCTGAGACAGTGCCAATGAGGACATGTGCCCCACAGCTGTGGCTGGTGGCATCTCCGCAAGGGTCCCAGGAGCTGCACCTGGGAACAGCCACACCTTGGTGAAACAGGGATGATGCTGGTCGTGGACACACCCACACCCCCCATGTCTATCCCTGCAGGGCTGTACCTCGGATCTTGCTGGCCAAGTGCTCCTTGGAGGTGATGATCTGGTCCATGTCGGTGCGGATGGTGCTCTCCAGCTGGGGCCGCTCCTGCTCACACCTGGCCACGGCCGCGTCGTACTGAGCGTTGGTCTGCTCGTACACCATCCTGTAGACAGCATCTGAGATCTGGGGAGAACAGGGACAGTGGGGTGGTCACCTGACTGCCCCCATGCCTCCAGCTGCCCCCACAACCCATCACCTGCAGGACCTGCCAAGCCTTCACCCCTGCCCTGACACGACCCTTCCTTGCAGCCTGGCAGTAGGTTTTCCAACCAGGGTCCCACCAGCCGAGTGAGATGAAGCTCCTGCGGTGCAGAAGCTGCTTTGAAGTGGTGCTGCAGGGGCACAGAGTTGAGCCTCCAGCAGAAAACCTGCCCCAGGCAGGTCTGGGGATGCTGCAGGGATGGGGATGCTGCAGGGATGGGGATGCTGGTGGTCTGGGGATGCTGGTGGTCTGGGGATGCTGCAGGTCTGGGGATGCTGCAGGTCTGGGGATGCTGGTGGTTTGGAGATGCTGGTGGTCTGGGGATGCTGGTGGTCTGGGGATGCTGGTGGTTTGGAGATGCTGGTGGTCTGGGGATGCTCATGGTCTGGGGATGCTCATGGTCTGGGGATGCTCATGGTCTGGGCATGCTGAAGGTCTGGGCATGCTGAAGGTCTGGGGATATTGGTGGTCCAAGCAGGAGAGCCCCTGACCCCATCAGAAAGCTGTGCCCTGCCCACCTCAGCCTGCCTGGGGTCTCAAGAGGCAACTCCATGAGCAGGATGGAACCACACACTGAAGTTTCACACTCACTTTGCAGTCAAACGCTGGGATTTCAGGGCCAGCAGGATGCAGAGCCATCCCCTTCTCCCTCCCTTGGGCTTCCCAGCTTTGCAGCTAAGACCACAGCTACTGAAAAAGCAGAGCTTGTGTGTTTTTAGGCTGCTCCAGTGGCCCATTAGGAGCCTGGTGGTAATTATGTATTGGGTTTTAAGGTTTTAACAGGCAGTTTTGAAGAGCCCTCAGTCTTTCACAAGGGTTTGGGCTGGATTTAGCGTGTGCTGCTCTAAAAATGGCTCGCTAAATATAGCCAGGACAAGCTTTGCTCCGGGGCTGGGCTTCCTCCTGTTTGCTTCCCTGGCCCCAGGGACGAGGCAGAGCAGGCAGGGCTGGGCAGGGCTGGGCAGGGGCACAGGAGGAGCTTTGAAAAGCCACTGTGGAGAAAGGACGGATTCTTTGGAGGGGGCCAGGAGAGGGGGCAGGAAAGCTGGTGGGCACTGAGCCCAGCAGGGAAGGGAGGAGGCATTCCAGCCCCCCAAGGTGGGACTGAAGGCAGGAGATGGTGACCCCCCAGGCAGCCCCAGCCCCACACCTGGATCCAGGTCCGCTGGCGCTCCGGGACCTTGCCCTTCAGCCGGGGGCCGATGGTGCTCCTGAGCTCGGGCAGCAGCTCCTCCATCACCAGGTTGCTCAGGACCTGTAAGGCAGGAGGTTTTGGGGACCCTGCTCAGCCCCCTCACACCCCCCCACCCCCACCCCAGGGTGGGGACAGCTGCTCACCTGGGTCTCGTTGCCACACAGCATGTCCCAGGTGCCGTACTGCTCCTTGGACTGGCGGTACATGCGCACGGCGTCCGTGAAGGCGGGAGCCTCCACCCTGGAGTCCTCGGAGATCCCTGCAGAGGGCACGGGGCACCAGTGGGCAGCCTGGCACAAGCAGTGAGGCAGCACCTCACCTTTGCAGGGGGTCCCTCCTGTCCCCCACACCCTTGGACCTGAGCAAGGAGCTCAGGGCTGTCTCCAGGACTGGGGAGTGCAGTCCCAAGCAGTGATTGGGGGTCTCCTTCTCTGTCCAGATTGATACCCTCCAGAGCCAGATCGAGGGCAGGGAGGCACCCAGGAGCAGAAGCTCAGCAGGATGGGGGGCTCAGTGACCCTCAATGATATGTCAGGAGCCAGGGGCTTGGGGAGCTCTGAAGGGACAGCAGAGGCTCAGCAGGATGGGGGGCTCAGTGACCTTCGATTGTACATGAAGATCCAGAGCTCAGTGAGCTCCAAAGGCACAGCAGGACCAGGGACTCAGCAGGATGGGGGGCTCAGTGACCCCTGACACTCCATGGGGCCCAGAGAGCTCCCCAGCACCACAGGATAGGGCAGCTGGGGGGACTGGAGGAAAGGAGGGGGCTTGTAGGGAGTGGAGCAGCTCAAGAGGAAGAGAAAAGTGGCCAAGAGGCATCGGGAATGACTCAGGGTCCTGTCCCCAGCCAGTTGGGCTGTCCCCAAAGTGAGTCACAGCAG
Source organism: Hafferia zeledoni (assembly GCA_035583235.1). Lineage (NCBI taxonomy): Eukaryota > Metazoa > Chordata > Aves > Passeriformes > Thamnophilidae > Hafferia > Hafferia zeledoni. Next base: position 8,864,265 of record JAWWEV010000039.1, on the reverse strand, counting down.
CACAGCTCACGGGGTCACCAGCACGAGGGGGTGGTGATGTCACCCCCACCCTCCCATAGCACCCACCAGGAGGAGGGATGGGGTGCTGGGAGCCCATGGTCACATCCCACATGGAGGAGGAGGAGATGGGGACAGTGGGCAGGCAGGACAGCCTGAGAGCTGTCCCACACATCCCACACATGTCCCTGCCTCGTCCCAGCCTCTCCAGGCTGTGGAGGTGCCTCACAGCCAGACAAACACCCCCGGGAGTGACCCCCCAGGTGCCCAAATCGCCTCCCCATGCCTGGAGCCCCAGCAGGATGGAAGCAGGATGGGCTCTGAGCCCAGGGTGACCTGTCACCCAGCAGAGTTACCCTGCTCAGATCTCCCTGGGGGCATCCCTGAACTGAAGACAGTGGAGGGTCATGGCACTTCCTTGGACCACCCAGGAATGTGACGTGCTGGGGGGACACAGCCAGGGGTGGGCTCTCCCTTCCCAGGAGGGACAGCCTGAGGCACTGAGCAGATCTTGGCCAGTGTACACAGGCTTTTCTAAGATTATTACAATTAACTCCAAGCCTAAGCAGCTTTTCCTAAGGGGCAGCTTAGTATACAGAGGGATAAAAAAAAACACTGAGAAAGTAAAATCTGATTCTTTCTCAGTGCCCAGGGGGAGGCAGAGTCAGGCTGAGCTTCCAGAGGCCGGTGCTCATCCATCCACAGCTCCCAGCCACAGGTGGGCACTGCCCCAGCCCCATGTGACACCAGACAGGGCAAGGGACAGTCTTGGAGCAGCCAAGGGCTCCAGGGACAGCAGGCTGGGCACTGGCTGTGTCAGTGTTGCACATCCCCAGTCCTTACAGAAGAGCTGCTGTTACAGAAACAGAGCCTGAAAAAGGGAGGTGAAAATTCCCACATGAATCACAACCAGAGGCAGAAACAGAGCCTCTAATTTAGCGGGGGGGGGGAATGAAAGAGCTCGACAACAACAAAAGAGCTTTCATGGAATATGAAACAGTATCTGGGAGCAGTGAGGGGCAGGAAGAGCCATCTCAGAGAGAAATCTGGGCTGCAGGAATGCAGAATCCCCCCAGCACTGAGCCCTCCCTGCCCACTGCCCACCCTGGGAAGGCTTTTCCATCACATGCTGTGGAGAAGGAGAGGGAGGAGAGGATTTGTTGGCACAACCCTGGCTGGCAGCAGGGGTGGCAGAGGAGCTCACATCTCCCCTCTCTCACAGATAAATTGGGGGTTTATTAGTAGGAGATCAACTCTTTTATCCAGAGCTGGTTTTGCTCAGAGTGCCCTGGTGTTGTGGGTCCTGGGGTGCTGAGCTGCACCCAGAAATGATGCTCAGACAGAATCCTGAGGGGGTGAGGGGTCACTGCACTCAGCCTCCCACAAAGGAGCCATCCCCTGGCAGGGCTGAGGGCACACACTGCCCAACGAGCTTGGACACTGCCAGCACAACAAAAAAAGCAAAAGAGCCAATTTCAGGACGTTTAGTCTAACATGGGAGGATGGAAACTCCCACTGAAACCCAGGCAGTGGATCTCATCCTTCTGCTCCCTAAACAGCAGCTCTGGCAAAACAGAGGCTACACAAAGATTCCAGGAGTGAAAGAAGCACTTAAAAAGTAGGCAGCATCACTCTCTGCCCACTAAAATACACAATTCTGAGCAGGTTTCAGCTCTGGCACCGCCTTCCCCAGGAAACTTCCCACCATCCCAGGCACAGCCAGGAGCTGGGGCTCAGCCCAGCAGCTCCCAGGCCACAGCCAAGCAGGAAAATCGTGTTTTCCTGCCAGAGTATCGCTGACGTGGGAGGCAGGTCCTGCCTCCTGCCCGACCACACAACCCCCACCCCTCTGCCCACAGCCCTTGCTCGGGTTTGGGGCTTGATGACTTTAATTACCAAATATTTTCTACCTCAGGGTGGAAAACAGGCATGAGGGCAGCTCCTGAGTCAGGCTGTGTGCTGGCTCTGCAAATGTTTCCTGCCCTGTGGAGGTGCCCTTATGGGCAGTGGGATGGGGCTGGCACTGGGATGCTCCAGGCACTGGGATGCTCCTGCTCGGCCTCGTGCTCAGGGGTGCTGGCACTCAAGGTGCTCAATTACAGCATCATGCAATGGTTTGGGTTGGAAGGAACCCTAAAGATCAGTTCCTTCCATGGGCAGGGGCACCTTCCACCAGCCCAGGTTGCTCCAAGCCCTGTCCAACCTGGCCTTGGACACTCCCAGGGATGGGGCAGCCACAGCTCCTCTGCCCAACCTGTGCCAGGGCCTGCCCACCCTCACAGGGGAGAATTTCTTCCCAATATCCCATCTAACCCCGACCTCAGGCAGTGGGAAGCCAAACCCCTTGTCCTGTCACTCCATCCCTTGTCACAAGTCCCTCTCCAGCTCTCTTGTATCCCCTTTAATTCACCAGAAGGTTCTCTAAGATCTCCCCAAAGCATTTTGTCCAACAGCTCCCAACCATTTCCTCCTTTTGACATCCAAATCATCCCCTTTGGCCCAAAACCCAACCCACCCACCACAACACCCTCTCCAGAGCAGGAGGATGATGCTGTCCCCACCCTGGACCCCCCTGAGTCCCCCCAGCCCCGCTCACCGTTGTTGCAGTGCCGGACACAGTCCTGGAACACCGCGCGCCACTTCTCCTGCTCCTTGCCCGTCATCACACAGAAATAGTAGTGCCTGGCATAGGGGTGCCAGAGGATGAGGGGGAAATCCGTGGGGCACTTCAGGATGGGGGAGTGCCCAGATTTGGGTGTCACACCTGCAGAGAGAGGAGGATGTTTTGAGGAGGAGACAGAGCAGGACAGGGATGGAGGAGCTGCAGGGTTGGCGGTGTCCATCTCCCCCAGCTTTGGTCTCTGCACAAAAGACTCTCCAGGTCCTTCCCTGGGAGTGGCCCAAAAATATGGGAAAAAAAAAAAAAAAAAGTAGGAAAAGAGCCTCGTTTTTCCAAAAAGGAATTTGGAAGTGAAAATTGAAAAATTAAATTAAGAACCATTAAAATCTTGTGGTTCTCATGGAGCCACAGACACTTTTTCTTTCCTTTCCTGGTGGCTGTGGCAGGACTTGAGCAGCAAAGTCTTCACACCCCACCAGTGGGAATGGAGTTGTTCTCCTTCCCTGCAGCCCCACACCCCAAAATGACCCCTTCCCAAAAGTCCTCAAGAATGCTCCACCCTAAAACCTCCCATTCCAGAAGGTTCCCAAGGATGTTACATCCCAAAACCAGCCCCACTTCCTGAAGATCTTCAAGGATGCTACACCCCAAAATCCCCCTTTCCTGAAGCTCCTCAGGCATCACACACCCCAAACCCACCCATTCCCAAAGGACTCCAGGGATACTACACCCCAAACCCACCTTTTCCAGAAGGCTCTCAGGGATTCTATGACACAATGACCCCTTCCAGAAGGTTCTCAGGGATGCTACACCCCAAACCTCCCCTTTCCAAAAGGTCCTCAGGGATGTTACAACCGAAACCAACCCCTTTCCAAAGGTCACCAGGGATGTTATGCCCCAAAATCCCATTTTTCTGAAGCTCCTCAGGCATCACACACCCCAAACCCACCCCTTCCCAAAGGACCCCAAGGGATGTCCAGCAGCACCAGGGCGGGCAGGGGGCTCACCAGGCAGGCTGTTGTTCACCAGCTCCAGGTACTGGTCCACAGAGGTGAGGATCTTGTAGCCAGCACTGTTGACCAGCACACGGGGTGGCAGCTCCCGCTCATAGGCCTGGGCAGGAAAAGATGGTCATGGATGATGGGAAGCACGGCCATGCCACAGGGATGGGGTGTCCCCTTTGGAGCTGTCCCCACCGGAGGTGGGCAAAAGGAGGGTTCTCCTCACCAGTTTGTTCTCGTAGAGGACCAAGCCATAGTTGTGAGGGACCACACAGAAGCGGTTCCTCCACTTCTTGTTCTCCTCGATGTACTGGAAGATGTTGCCTGAGTAGATGACATGGTCCTCCAGTGGGAGCTGGGGGAGGAGACAGAGAGGTGGGAGGCACAGGGGGGTCAGTGAGGGGCAGCTCTACCTTGGGGAGCACAGCCAGGTCCATTTGTGGTGGTTTGGGTGGGAGTTTCTGCACTAGGGTTATGCTGAGGGTCTCCGAGTTCACCACTGGATTATCTCCTGCAACATTGCAAATTTTAGGGCCTCAATAGGTGTGTCTGGGTGACACCTTTGAGGGGCAGAGTCCTAAAAACCTCCAGAGTTGCTGTTCATAGAGCAGTGAAGTCACACATAGTGGAGTTCACCACACTGTGGTCTCACCTCTGCCCCAGCATCTCCATCCTGGGAGACACACCAAGCTCAGCTGAGCGACCTGAGCTCACCTGGCCAAGTGGCACGTTGGAGAAGAGCCCTCCAGCAGCAATTCCCAGCCCCAGCTACTGCAATTTCCCTGGCTTGGGGCAGAGAGGAGGATGTGTGGCACTGCTGGCAGTGGCCATCAGCCAGAAGGTCCTGCCAGGGCGTGGGTCAGAGGCAACTGCAGATGGCAGGAACCAAACTGTGCTCAGCTGGGTCTCAAGGTGGGAGAGGGAAGAGGAAAAGCAAGAGCCCACCCCACAGGGCTCAGCATCAGATGGTGCCCAGATGCTCTGGACTTCATGGAGAACCAGCGACAGCTCTGAATGAGGAGAGATTTAGATTGGAATCCTTCCCTGGGAGGGTGGGCAGGCCCTGGCACAGGTTGGGCAGAGAAGCTGTGGCTGCCCCATCCCTGGGAGTGTCCAAGGCCAGGGTGGACAGGGCTTGGAGCAATCTGGACTAGTGGAAGGTGTCCCTGCCCATGGCAGGGGGTGGAACTGGATGATCAAGGCTCCTTCCAACCCAAACCATTCCATGGTTCTGTTCTATGATCCTACAACAGGAACAGGCCAAGGCTGTCCCACGCCCCCCACCCACCCTGAGCAGCCCCCACAGGCTCTCCAGCACCTTCTGGCTGACACACTGGCAGGATTTGCTCCATCCCAAACACAGGCTGGCCCAGTGAGCCAAGAATCTGTCCCAGGAATTTTTATGATCCCAGGAACATAAACAAGAGCTGAGAGCTCTCATGAGGGCTGGAGTGTGAGGCGGCCACCTCAGCTGCTGTGGCCACCCACCATCCACCATGGTGGCCACCAGGATCCTTCTGGAGGAACCTTTCCCAATCCTCTCTCTGCTCCACATCTGCTGCCTCACAGGAACCTCACTGCCTTCTCCAAGCCTACCACTCCTTCCTGACCACACACCCCCTTGGGCTGGGGGAGGTCTGACAGCTCCTTAGGGCTTTCCAAAGCCCTTGGAAGAAGGAGAAGAAAACCCAAATTTTCTTCTGGGGGACTGCAGGAGGGATAAGAGTCTGAGCCCCAAGGCCACCAGCAGGATGGGGACACAAAGGAGGTGCCAGCTCTGGGAATCCCCATCAGCATCTCCCCAGGGTGGCTGATCCAAGGAAGATGAGCCCTCATAAACTGGCTCTGAAACCACTGCCCAGGGCAGACCGAGGCAGACAGAGCAGCTCCTGCTGGAGTAAAACCCAGGCTGAGCCCTGACTTGGGACCCTCAGTCAGGGAGTGGCTGCTCAGGGCCACCAGCACAGCCATTCCTTCCTCACACACCCTCCTCGCCCCACGGAGGCACCGAGGTGGCACCTCCCAGTTCCAGCAAATATTTGGGACAGGCAGGTATGTGGGGATGGGCAGGGAGGGAGCCAGGGAGGGATGGGTAGGGATAGGTCAGCTCTGGAGGTTCATGTGGGAGCAGAGGGTGTCAGGGCTGCTGTTCCAGGGGCTCTGGATGGGGACACCTGGGTTGTTGGAGAGACCAAAGGCAGAGATATTTATTCCATATTCTCATCGCTGATGTGTCTTGCTGGTGTTTCAGATGTCTGAATCATTCTTCCTCTCTGCCCAGGAGGGCCACCAGCCCCTGGTCTCACTGTTCTGAGCACATCCCCACAGAGATCACAACAAAAGGGTAATAAATAACCACAATCTAAAATCCCAAGTGCCACGTGCCAGCTGGAGCTGCCTGAGGACAGGTAGGATGCCACCCTCCATCTTCTGGACATCCACAACTTTTTGGGCATGTTTGGGGAGCACAGAGCTCATCTGGAGGACATGATCACCCAGCTCTTTGCAGAGCCACCCCACAGGGAGGGTGTCTGGAGCACTGGGACATCCCAGTGGCTTTGCTGGGATCTTGGAAGGGGATGGGGAGCAGATGGGACATATCCCAGTGGCACTGCTGGGATTCTGGGAGGGCATGGGCAGCAGATGGGACATATCCCAGTGGCACTGCTGGGATTCTGGGAGGGCATGGGCAGCAGATGGGACATATCCCAGTGACACTGCTGGGATCCTGGGAGGGCATGGGCAGCAGACAGGACATTGAGCAAGAGGAGTGTCCTATTTATACACCAGTGTTTTCCAAGACTTGCACGCTGTCCCTGACCTCCTGACCCCACTGCTGTTCCTCAGACATTCCTGGGCTGCTTGCTGGAGCTTTATAATGAAGCAACAAACCTGGGATGGAGGTACCTCCTGGGGGGTGGGAGGGAGGCTGAAGGCATCTGCTGAATTCCAAAGAACCCAAAGGACACAGTGCTGAGGACTGTGAGCACCCAGCTCTTCCCCAGGAACCTCCACTCCTTTATTTCTCCTAACACACCCAGCACCCAGAGATGGGGCACTTCCAGGTGCCTGGGCAAGGTGTCACCTTCATGGGTGGGTCAGGGACACAAGTGCCCTGAGCACTCAGGGCTTGAGTCTGACCTCACAGAGGCATTTTCTAGATTTTAAAACAAAGAAGTCCGACTCCATGTGCAATCACACCTCCTCCTGTTTCCAAGGAGCACCCATGGACAGTGGCTCCCCAAGCCCTGTCTGAGGAGCATCCCCTGCCCATGTCATCAGCCTTTGGAGGCAGGAGGGGAGGTCAGGATGACCCCTGGGTGCCAGATCCACAAGCCCCATCTCCAGGGGCCCAGCAGCAGACACGTGGCTGCTGGAGATCAGACCTGGAGCCAGCTCTGCTTCCCCCACAGGCTCAGGGACATCTGCCAGGTGTTTCCTACTCCTCCCTGGGAATTTGCCTGGGCTGGAGCACCACTGGCACCCAGGAGCAGGAGGACAACAGCCTGATACACCTGCTCAGGTTTTCGCTGGGCACCAGAGTGTCCCTGAGCAACTGCCAGCCCTGGCATCAAGCACAGACATCCACCCCAGAGCCAGCCTTGTGCCTTCTTGTTGCTTGTGTGCCATGGGGTGGGGAAGAAAACCAAGCAGGGGGCCCCACAAGCTGCCCAACGCCCCAGGGATGGGATGGACCAGTGGCACGGGCTACATTGCACCTGGCAGGATGGAACAGGGAGAAGGGACATGCCTGGGCTTTGGGGAGGACACCAGCCCAGGGTCTTACCTTGCGGTGCAGCAGCTGTGGCTGTGGCCCCCCGTTGCCCTCGATCTCATAGCGGACACTGTTGAACAGAGCTACCCCGTACTGCTCCTTGTAGCACCGGCAGAACTCCCCCAGCACCTTCCCCGTCTTCTCTGCAAAAGCAGAGCAGAGCCACGTTAGGCACGAGCTGGATTCAGGGGTCTCTTTGCTGCAAACCCCCCAGACATCTTCCCCCACCCTCCCCACCCACCTCCCATCACCCTCCTGCTGCAAGGACCACAACACAACCCGCTGCTTTCTGCCCTCCTCATCCAGCCCAGGGACTGCTGTGGGGTCAGGACCATCTCTTTTTTTTTGCCTTTCACATTAATTTCATGGATTCCTCTCCCCGGCAGGAAATTCCTGACATGAAGCTGGTTCCGGTGCTTCCGATGGCTTCCTGTGCCTTGTGCAGCTCCCAGCCCTGCTCTGACCACCTCAGCCTGCTGAGACTGGGGGGAACCCTCCACTCCCCATCCCCAAACATCACTCACCCCCCCTCTGCCCCCGCTGTGCCACCAGAAGGGCCATCCCACAGAGGGGCTCCAGGCCCTGCAGCTGGTGATGTATTGGGAGACTCAGAGGGGAAAGGACAGCCTGGTCCCCCTCCGTGCACCCCTGGGTGAGGCAGGGACCCCTCCAGCACCCCAAACTCCAGACTGGGATGAGTCCAAGGTGCTGGGAGAGGCAGATGTGCCCTGCATCCCACATCAAAGGAGATCCCATCCATCCCACCCCTCAATGTACAGGGTGGGGGGACATGGCAAGCCCACCCTCCAGCAGCAGGGACGGGGCTTTCTCAGCCCCAGGGTGGCACCCACAGGAACCCCTTGTTCCTCCTGGAGCATCAGCCACAGAGGGGGAGTGGGGCTGTCCCCTCAAGCTTTGCCAACACCTTGACTGACCCAGCACCCTCCACTCCAGCTCCAGACCCCACGTGGGGCTTCCACACCGAAACCCCAGCACGAGGCACTCCAGAGCTGGGGAAAAAACTCCCCCAGAGCTGGGGAAAAACTCCCCCAGAGCTGCCTTTGGCACACAGTGCCTCGACTTTGAATTTCCCTCTCAACTTTGCCCTAGAGCCTGCAAAAAAAGCAAGAATTTGAGTTGCCTCCAACTAGATCTGACAGCTCGGGCTCTGCCAGAGGACTGGCAATGGGAGGAAGGATGCTGGCTCTGCATCCCGGCGCTGGAGCCAGCGCGATGCTGAGGGCACGAACCCAGACAAAACAGCCCCCTGCGCCGGCTCGGCACAGCTCGGCAGGAGCCAAACCCTCCGTCAGCAGCCGCCCCAGAGCTGTGCTGGCAGCCAAGGCAGAGCAAGGAGCAGTTTGGCGCAGGGTGCTGCAAATCCCCACGGGATGAGCGGCTCCAGAGGAAAACGCGGCCTCAGGACATCGGCTGGGGGAGATAAACCCATCCCGGAGGAGCCGCCAGCGATGGGAGCGTCTCCAGAACAGCCCCGTGCTGCGCCAGGGCTGAGAAATAATTTAAATTTAACGCGATTTTTAGCAAGGAATGAGAGGCCGGCTCGTCCCGTCAGAGGAATTCCTCAGCCCTGCTCTGGGCACCTCTGTTGCAATTCCCGTTCCCGAGCTGGGCGATTTTGGCCGCGGATCTGGGCAGCGATGCAGCCAGCGGAGATTTAAAAGGACATTTTGAGGTTTCATTTCCTTTCAGTTCATGGGAAAGAACGAGCCCCCGGTCCCTCGGCAGGCGAGACGGCTTAGTCACTCATTCTTCCCTGATTAACGGCGAGGCCAATTAGGAGGTTTTAAGTAAATGGAAAAGCAAAAGTCAATTATTTGCAGAGGTTGAAACAAGGCTTGCAGTCAAATATCCGAGGTGACTAAACCTCCCCAGGCTCAGCAACCCCTTGCAGCGTGTGGAGGGGAGGTTGGGGGCTACTGATGACCTCAAACAATTAGCCCTGGTGGCCACCCCAGGGGAAGCAAGAGGGTCAGAGGTATTGGGAGGAGGGAGCACAAGATGACAGCAGATTTGGCAAGGTGTGGGGTGCAAGTGGTGGTACAGCCAGGCTTGGCTTGAGCAGGGGATGGGGAGCCCATGCTGATGATGCAGTGGGTGCCCTGACCCCCCAGACTCTTGTGTGGGGCTGATGTGTCCCATGTGGGAACCGACTCAGCCACCCACTGGCTCCTTCACCAGGGTGAGCAAAGCCTTCCAGCAGTACTGGGAACTATGGGGAGCATCCCCTGGTCACAGAGCTGAGCACAGGGGGATATGGAGAGCATTCCCAACCAAAGCCACCCACGAGTGGCTGTCCCTCCGTGAGAGGCTTTGTCTGCACATTCCCACCAACAGCTGGAGGGGTTTGGGGACAGGTGACAGTTTGGGGAGCTGTGTCCCTTGTCCCCTCACCTGAACCCCCCTGTCATGGCTGTGAATGGAAGGGTTTGGCTGCCTCCCACCCAGCCACCGCATGGTGGGTGCAGGCTCAGCCACCCACAGCAAAGTGCTCTGGCAGGAGGGAGCACACGCAGGGACCTCCCAGGGACGGCTGTCCCCAGCCACCCACTGACAGCACTTTCCCAATCCTGCTGTTTGCTCTGGGCCCGCTGTGCTCCAGCACACGCCCCTCCCACTGCCACCCCCCAGCCCCTGTCACACCCAGCCATGCAGAGGCACCGGGCCCCGAACAGCCGGGGTGGCTGGGCTGGCACAGGCTGGGCTGGCACAGGTTCCAGCACATCCCTCTGGTTCCTGGCAAAGGCAGGGAAAAAACAGAGGCTTTGTGGGGTGCCAAGGAACTAACGCCTGGCTCAGCAGGATCCCCCGTGCCAGCCCCTCTGGGCACAGAACTCCTCTGTCCCCAACCCCCGGGTTCCCCTCCTGTCTCCACAGCGTCCCCATGACTAAGATGCACGTGGTGGCTGCAGGCAGAGATAAAGGGGCTCCAGAGAAAGGCAAACCCTGAGCAGGGCTGGATGCAGAGCTGGGAGGGGTGCTGGGAGCAAGGAGAAGGTTGAGCTCCCAGCCACATTCCAGCCCCCCTTCCAGATCCCCAAGGACCCCCACACCCTCCTGGCATCGCCCACCAGCCTGTGCTGTGGGCACAGCAGTGCAGGCAGCCCTGTGAGGACACCCCACACAGGGACAGGGCAGGCAGCTCAGGTCTGTCCTCATCCCAGATGAGTCCCTGAGGCTCCTCTGGGTGAAGCCAGCCAGGAGAGGAGGCTCTGCTCCTGCCCACCACCCCAACAGGTCGTGCCACTGCTGCTGTCACCGAGCCCAAGGCAGAGCCACGGTCATGGGGCAGCTGGACCCCAAGGGCATGTGCAGTCCTCGTGTGCTGAGAGGTCATGGCCAGGTCAGAGCAGTCTTGGTCCAGTGTTGGTCCCTCCAAGCCAGGGCAGCAGGTGGATCTTGCCCTCTGGATTCCAGAGGCCATTGCAAACTATCCAAGCTGGTCCAACAGCCTGGACTGGCTGTGTCCTGCTCTTGGAAGCATCTCCAGCACCATCAGCAGCCCCACACATGGAATCACAGAATGGTTTGTGTTGGAAAAGGATCTTAAACCATTTCAACCCCCTGCCATGGGCAGGGACACCTTCCACTATCCCAGGGTGCCCCAAGCCCTGTTCAATCTGGCCTTGAACACTTCCAGGGGTGGGGCAGCCTGGGCAACCTGTGCCAGGCCCTCAACACCCTCACAGGGGAGAATTTCTTCCTGATATCTAACCTAGATCTCCCCTCTGTCAGTTTGAAGCCACTCCCCCTTGTCCTGTCCCTCCAGTTCCTGATGCAGAGTCCTTCTCCAGCTTCCCCACAGCCCCTTCAGACACTGGAAGGTGCTGTGAGGTCTCCACACAACCTTCTCTTCTCCAACATGCCCACACCACCCCATGCACACGCAAGCACACACATGGACACCCATGCACACTCCTACACACATGAACAAACAGACACACACCCCCCCCATGCCCACCCACACACATGTGGTCACACCCAGGAGAGGCTGGAGGCCAGCAAATCCCAGTGGGAACACTCACTGCATCCTCCCTCCAGCCCACATCCCGTTTGGCACCCACAGCCCTCATGTGTCCACTGCTCTTTGTATCTGTCGGGGGGGGGGAGGTGTCATTGGAATCCCAGCCCTCTCCAGAAGCCCCCTGGGTTGATGTAGAATCATAGAATTGTGGAATCACAGGACGGTTTGGGTTGGAAGGCAACTTAAAGCTCATTTTCCACCCTCCTGCCATGGGCAGCGACACCTCCCACTAGACCAGGAGCAGAGTGGAGTGGGAGTAGGAGCAGGGTGCCCAAGCCCCTGTGGATGCCTCACCCCAGGCAGGGAATTTTCCTTCTGGTTCAGAAAAAATAAAAAGGACAGAACAGCTCATTGAAACAGAACCCCCAGGCTGGGGGGGCCATGCCCCCTGCCCTCCTGATGAACCCTGGCTTGGCTTCTTTTCTGGCCCCCTGGGTCAGCCTGACTCAGCCCAGCTCCCCACCAACCCCATGCACTGTCCCCTGTCCCCCCAGCAGGCCAGGGAGGGGGTGATGGCAGGAATGTGTTTGCAGCACACGGAGGAGCAAACACTGGGGGGCCACATCATCGTGTCCCTTTGCTGGGGGTCCCTGCCCTGGAGATGGTCCCTCTGTGCCATGGTGGTGGTGGCCTGTGAGTTGGTGGGACATCCCAGTGCCAGGGGATCCATGGGAAGTGTGTGCTGGCCCAGCCAGGCTTGCCAAGGGGAAGGAGTTAATCACTAATTTAGGCAGTAAATTATTAATGAGCAGGGGTGGGTTGCTGGGGGGGCAATGCAGGCTCCCAGCAGCCTCAGATCCAGTGGCACTGCCAGGGAGAACCATCACAGTGGCATGGACAGGGACATCCACCGTGGGGCTGGCACTGACAGGGACATCCATCACAGGTTGGCAGATATGGCACTGACAGGGACATCCATGGGCTGGCACACAGTGACACTGCCAGCAACATCCACCATGGGCTGGCAGACATGGCACTGACAGGGACATCCAGTGACACACAGTGACACTCATAGGGAGAGTGGTGGTCCAGATGGCTCTTCCAGCAAGGAAGACTAAGGACAAGGCCACTGCAGGGAGGCTGAGGCCATCAGTTGTCCTAGGTCTCAGCTGGGCTGCTCCAGCCACTCTGCTCCACTGCCTGCTCCAAGCACACTCATGGGATGTGCCCACTGTCCCCTGGGCACCCTCCCATGCCCCAAATCCTGACATTATGCAGACAGTGTGTCTGGACATCCCCCTGAGGGCACACAGCATGGCAGGAACACGTATGAGGTGCACAGGATGCCATGGATGCCCTGCCCAGCACACCAGGAATGGGGTGTTGAGCCAGACCTCAAACCAGCAGCACCCCATGAGCCCTGAGCAGCACCTGGACAGGAGGATCCATGGACACAGGTCCCAGCTCACCCCTGTGCAGTGCAGGGTCATTCCAGCAGGGGTTTGGGAATGGCAGAGTGACAGCAGGAGATGGCTCTGGGCAGGCTGAGCACCAGCAGCACAGTGACAGCCAGCACAGGGGACAGTGACAGCGGTGCCACCGTCCATGGGGCACAAGAACCACACAGAGCCAATGGGTGCACCCAAAGGGTTAAGCCCCAGCCCGCAGTTTAGAGTTTCGGGAATTTGAATGTGAGCTCATTTCCACCCAGAAACACAAACTCCTTCATATGGGCCTGACTCAGCCCAGCTGAGCACCCTCCCCCCGGGACAGGGTTTCCAGCACGGGCTCCAGGGGCAATGCCAGGGCTGGGGGGAGTCAGGCACGAGCTCCCCACCCAGGGGACAGGGTGGCAGAAAAGGGGCTGAAGGAGGGTTTGTTCTGATCACAGCGAAATCCAAAGGCTGACCCAGCAGGTTCCACACAGACCAGGAGAGACTGGACCAGGAAAAAATAAACTTGGGGGGTTGGAAAGCAAAATCCAGGGACAGTTTCCCCTTTGCAGCAAAATGCACTGTCCACACAAACCCACCCAAAACCATCCCCGGGGTGTTCCAGGCTGCCATCAGGATTGAGTCTGAGCTGGTTGGAACGAGCCAGGAGCAGAGCCCGCCCTGATGCTGCACCCAGCTCAGCACCAGCGATCCAGCGGGACAGGGGCACTGCCTGCCGCAGCACTGCTCCGGAATCCATCGGGAATATTTCCAGCCAGAAAGCAGCTCAGAAGCGCTGGTGGAAAGGGAGCACATCCTGCCTCCCGCGGGCAGCAGCTCCGGAGCGGCCCCTCACCCGCCCTCTGCTCTGACTCAGCCGTGGTGGGGAAGGGTGGGCAGGACGGGCTGAGCGGCAGGAAGGGATGAGGCAGCGGAGCCTCGGAGGAGAAACCAGATGGGGCCAGGCCTGAACCGGTTCATCCTCTCTCACCCTGCCTTTGCCACACAGGGCTCTGCCTCCGGATGAGTCAGAAGCGCCCTTAGTGCCAGCTCAGCGCTGGGGCACCCATCGGGGACACGGCTCTGCAAGGTGCACCCTTCACCAGAGCCCCGCAGCATTCCACTGTACCACCTGTGTCCCTGGGGGTGCCCCGGGAAGGCTCCCAGGGGTCTGTGCCCACAATGGAGCATCCATCCACCTCCCAGCGCCTCGCCCAGGAGCGATGGTTGGACCTTCCAGCCATGGCAATGCAACCTGTGAAGGTTTGGAGCCAACCACGGGGTCCACGGGGCTGAAAACGAAGCAGCACGTTCAGCAGCAGCTCCTCAGCCTCAGAACAGCCAAAAAAACCCCTGAGGGTGCTTAGGACAGCCCCCTTCACCCGCAGCTCCCGCTGCCCAATGCCACGCTCAGCCCCCGCCCCGCGGCTCGGGGTCACCCGCAGCGCAGCAGGATTGGGATCCGTGTCCCTCTCCGTGCCGGAGCCGGCGGGGCTTTTCCCGTGGCGTGGATGCCGCTGTCCCGCTGCTTCCTGGGAACAAGCTGCTTCGGGGCTGCGTGCGAGGAATGTGCTTGTGAATAACAAACAGCCGGCGGGGCCTTTGAATGCCTCGTGAAGTTGGTCAGGGCTGGACTGAGCCCAGCTGCGAGGTGCCTGCCCTGAACCTCCCTGCCCGAACAGCCTCCGAGGGATGGGGCAGGAGGAAGGAGATCCCCTCCTGCCCATCCAGCCTGCCCGATCCAGGCAAGACCCCCTTTCTTGTCCCTTCCCCTTGGAGCAGCCTTGCCTTTGGGGGCAAAGCCACAAAGCACAGGTGACTGGGGGCAAACCCCACCCCAGTCCAGAGTGCCATCTGCCTGGTGGGCACATGGACGGGGTTCAAGTACAGCAGCAGAGGGGACAGCACTCACAGGGCTGGGGGAATCTGGGGAGATGCAGCATTCCCACAGAGCAGTTTGGCTCAAGCTGGACACCACCCCCCAAACCCTGTGCTGGAGCAGGAGCCACCACATCACCCCACATGGCCCTGGTCCCCCAGGGTCCCACCAGCCGGCCAGGCTGTAGATCAGCTTCCAGCCCTTTAGTGCTCACCCCGGAGCAGGTTCTCCTCGCAGCAGGGTGGGACCAGCATCACCCCTCCCCAGATAAGGTCCAGCTAATCCACCAGCACCGGCCAGGCAGCATTGCAATGGCGCAATCCCACCGTGCCGAGCCAGGGTGTGCACCAGCACCAGCATCCTCCGGGCACCCCTGGGAGCTGTGGGACCAGGGGAGTCCCCATGGCAAAGGGGTCAGATCAAATGTGGACATCTCCAGGTCTCTCTTGTGCTGGGGGCAGCTGCAGGTGGGTGGTCCTCGCTCCAGCATGTCCCAGCAGGGGGTAAAAGCCAGTCCCTTCGTGTCCCTTGGGCTCAGACCCAGGGAGAGGAGCTGGACCTGGCACACTCTCCCTCTCCCCAGCTGGATGGTGCCAGCAGGAAACCCAATCCAGTCCCATGAGTGGAGACCAAACAAAGACTTTTATGTACATCCGAAAAAAAAGCCTATCAAGGTATTTGAACAAAACAGCCCTGAGCTTGTCCTGGGCTCTGCTGCAGCCCTTGACCCTGGAGAGGGTCCTGTGCCTGGTTTCTCTGCCCCACACACCCCTCATCTCTGTTCCCTCATCCCCACAGAGGGTGATGCCCCGGCTGAGGGTGGCCAAAGGATCAGTGTCTCCCATGGCCAAGGATGTTCAGGAGGCACTGCAGACCCTGGTGAACCATGGACACCCCGGGGGGATGGGCACCTGTGCTGTGGGGCTGGCATCAGTGCCCAGCAGCACAGAGCCCACCCTTGCTGCAGGAGGGTGGGCAGCATCTGGCAGAGCAAAAAGGCTCCCAGGAAGAGGCAAGACAGGGATGATCCAAGGGATTATCCCAAGGCAAGGCTCTGTCCCAGTCTCAGGTGATGCCCTGCATGTGTTGGGGTGAGAAGAAGAGGCTCAGGATGATTTCCATGGCTGAGCCAGCATCGCTCTGGGTGCCTTCAGCTGGCAGCCCAGTTCTCCTGCCCCACACAGTGGCATTGAGGTCATTCCAGCTTTGGGGATATCTCTTCTTCCAGGGAAACCCCCTAAGAGGCTGAGCAGAGCTGGCAGAGGCAGAGAGGACAAGCCTCCTGTGCCCCAGGAGCCACCAGCATAGCAGGAGAGAGGAGAAATCCTGCCCCAGGTCCTCTGCCAGCTCCAGGGCAGAGCGTCCCATCCATCCTGCTGTGTGGGAATGTCCCAGCCCAGGACTCCCTCAGTGAAGAGTCTGAGTTCCTCAGCACAGAGCTGGGATCCTGGCTGCAGGCAGGGACAGATCCCTGCCAAGGAAGGGCAGGAGGGCACAGAGAAGGGCAGGAGGGCACAGAGAAGGGCAGGAGGGCATGGGGAATGGTGCTGTGCTCTACCAGCCAGAGCTGGGACCTGTGTCAAATGTCACTGCTCTTTCCCTTTGAAAAAGGGGAAAAGGTGGAGTTTTACTCCTTCCTCCCTCTCCAGTCCAAGAGACTGAGAGGAAGCAACAAGGAACTCTGCTCTGCCCCTTCTTCCCCTCCTGGCCCTGGCACTGGGCTCTCCATGCAGCCAGTGCAGGCATGTTCAGGCACTGGACAAGGTTCCAGGGCCAGTCAGGGGCTGGGGAGGGGGCACAGCTCCTGCCTGGGGACCTCACTGCCAGGTACCAGGAGCTGCAGCCCCAGGATGAGGTGACACCTCCTACAAACTGGGTGGTGGGACCAGACGTGGGTCCTGCAGGGGCAGACAGGGTGCTCAGCCTTGTCCTGGGGTGCTGGTCCTCACTCAGCTTCACAACTCAGCAAGTGCCTGTGGATCAGCATCCCTGGGTCTCTCCAGCTGTTCTTCCTGCTGGAAAGCTTGGAGGCACCAAAGCTGATCAGTCCCAGAAGGGTGGGATGGAGCTGGCAGGGGCCAAGAGGCACCAAGCCGCTCTGAGCTGAGCCAGCCTCTGCAGCCATTCAAGGGCAGGAGGGAGGAAAAGGCTTGGAAAATCCCAGCTCCTGGTTGTGCTTCCTTTGCTGGGTCCCTGCAATGG
>JAWWEV010000039.1:8806487-8841809 GCA_035583235.1 Hafferia zeledoni | reverse complement strand
TCAGCCTCTCCCCACAGCACTTGTGCTCCAGTCCCTTCTCCAGCCTCGTTGCTCTTCTCTGGACCCGCTCCAGCACCAAGTCGCTGCCGAGGTGGCTCCATTGGGCTCTCTCTGGTTCCCAGGATGCTTCCAGACCACTGGAAGCTTGGGCTGGGCTGGGCAAAGCTCGACCAAGCTGTGGCCAGGTTGCTTGGCTTGGGCTGGGCAGAATGGAAAGAGCTGCGGGGTTGTGCCAGGAGGCTTTTCCTGAGCTGGACTGTTCCCCGGCGGGCTGTGGGAGGGAGGATGGAGGTGGCCAGCCCGGCAGCGAGGCATCCTGTTTATCCTCCCGAAATAGCTCTCCTTGGCCGGCCGCAGGGCTGGGGAGGGGGCAGGAGGCTGTAAACGCCTCTCCCTGCCTGCTGCCACCTGCCCTGCCCTGCCCTGCCCTGCCCTGCCCTGCCCTGAGATGGTGCCACCCCCACCTGGCACACCCGGGGGGGGGACACCAGGGGTTTCTGCACCCTCGATGTGCCAGGGTGCTGCCAACCTGGGGCCAAGCATCCTCCTGTTCAAGGAGACATGCAGGGAGGGATGTGGGTGCTCCCATGCCAAGCCAAGCTCTGCTGGAGCTGAACATTCCACACGAGGTCAAAGAACATCAACTGGCATCCAGATGCCACCTGCATCTGTCCCAGCACCCCAGGGAGCTGGGGTGGGTGGGGCTGGGATACCCCTGGGCTGGGCTCTCCCCCCAGGAATGCCCACAGTGCCTCAGCCTTTTCCATCTTAACATCCCTGCAAGTCTTTTCAAAGGGAAGGTGATTCCAAAGCTGAAATATTTCCCTTTTCCTCTCTGTGATGCCCCATAAGAAGGTTTTACCCTTACCAGAGGGCTTGTTTGCAGTTTTTTTTCTGTGGCCAAAATGCCGTTGAAATCAAGGGATTCTTGTGGGAAATTTATCTACAGCAAACTCTTATTTCCAATAGAAAATTGTTCCACTGGAGGCTTTTAAACACTTTCCCCAGTGCTGATCCCCGAGGAGTCTGGCTCTGAATTCATTTGAAAGTCCGCCTTAGTGGGTGATGGTATTTAAAAGGTGATGAAAATGCATCCACCCCCTTAAAATTGAAAATAAATGTGAGTATCTACCCGTGGAAATCACTTCTTTATTAGAGCCAAGCTTCATCCTTTTAAAAAAAGCAGTGTATGGAATATGATTCAGACAGTGCACACACAGCCCTGCTAAATAGACCAAGTAAGTGGTATAAAAGCCTTATTTTTGAAAAATCAATCCCCATAAGCACTGGAACACTACACACTGAGTCATTACCTGCCTCTTTTACCCACCGATGTGTTTCTTCAATAAATAAAAAAAAAAAAACAACACCCTTAATTAAAAGGTAAAAAATAGACAGCATTGATATTGTTGATTTGCAAACAGCAAGGGTTTGTTTGTGGCATGCAGAAATAGCGTGTCAACAGGGGCTGGAGGCTGTAACACAGACACAAAGGCTGTTTTGGGGGCTCCCAAAACCACCTGAAGATGAGCACGATGTCCTGGCACTGTGAGTCAGTGCCGGGTGGTGACGCAGGGCTGGATTTTTGGCACACACTGGCTGGTGGCAGAGACAGACTCAGCTGCTAAGGCTTGGGAGGGGGAAGTCAGGGAGTTGTCTGAAGGGTTTTGTCGTGATCAGAGGCATTTGGAAGCTCAAAGCTCGGCAGCTGAGCACATCTGGGTGTATTCCCACGTGGTCACGTGCAGAGGGGATTGTCCCTGACATGGTCCTGGTGTGTCTTTCCTTCATCCTTGCTGTCCCAGTGGGTGCTCGTGGAGGTGATGTGGGTGGGAATGATTTGTCCTTCCTTTCCTGCTGCCAGGATCTGGGAGGGCAAAGCCCAGGCTGGTCCTGCCCAAGCACTGAGCTCATCCCATTGTGGCAGGACAAGGGATGCAGACCCCGACCCCCACTGCTCTCCTGGCTCCATCCTCCCTGAGGATGTCTTTAAATCCATCCCACTTTGCAGGCTCAATCCTTTGGCTCAGGGACAGGCAGCAGCACCTGCCCACCAACCCAGGCATCTCCCTCTCCCTTCCCTGCTTCCCTCCAGGAAATGCCACCGAGTTCATCAGCCCCGAGCAGAGGGAAAACAAACGAGCAGCTCCTGCAGCACAACAGATGCTCCAATGGGTTCCTCACGCCCTGCCCCACGTGCCAGGGCTGCGAGGGACCAGCACAGACATCCCTACTGTTAGAGACTGTGCAGCATCAGAGCTGTACAAAATTGCAGCGTGATAAAGCCTAATCATCCCAGCTAATTACATCTCACTGAACATATGGAAATAATGCTTATCTGCCTGGAGCTGCCTGAATTATCCCAGCTTCGAAATGCAGGATTTCCCTCTGAATACAGCTGAGGAGAATAACCACTCTCATGGTTTCAGGCAGCTCTCAGTGAGCTGAAATAGCCCCCAAACTGGTAAAGCCCTCAGTGCCTGGGGATGGTGCATTAGTCTGTCATGTTGAGCAAAGTACTCCACACTGTCCTTCACCCTCCCAGGGACAGAGAACTTCTGGATGATCCTGATGCCAGAATTCATGGCCACGAGGAAGTACTTTTAACAAAAATTGATTATTTGGGATATTCTTTATGCTCACAGCAGTCAAACGGCACCCGACAGCGTTTGTGTGCTCAGCTCCCTCCCTCCTACCCCCTCAACTGATCCCCCCGTGGATTTTCCATGAAATCATTACCACGGTGTAAAATCTGACCTCTCAGCAGCAGAGGTGGTTGATGCACCTGCAGAGCGCCCAGAACAGGCTGTTCCCAATCCCTCACTGCCTGCAGGACCTGCTGAATTCCTGCCACACAAGAGCGCACTGCAGGGTAAAGCTTCCAGCCCAGCAAATGTTTATTTCCCTCTCACTGACACAGGGAGCAATCGGCGGAGTTTTCCTTTCGCTCTCATTGACCCTGGGACGGGGATCTGTTTCATCTCAGCCGGATCACCGGGAAACCCGATCGCTGTGGGGGGAGAGCCTGCAGGTGTTTGCGGGCAGGAGATGCAGCCGCGGGAGGGGGGTCGGGGTGTCCTTTGCAGCTGGGCTCAGGTGCCCATGCACAGCGGGACGGCCAAATACAATCCCACCGGAGGGCACCTCTAAGGCCTCGGAG
Source organism: Hafferia zeledoni (assembly GCA_035583235.1). Classification (NCBI taxonomy): domain Eukaryota; kingdom Metazoa; phylum Chordata; class Aves; order Passeriformes; family Thamnophilidae; genus Hafferia; species Hafferia zeledoni. Next base: position 8,838,649 of record JAWWEV010000039.1, on the reverse strand, counting down.
GTGTCTAAGCTGTGTCCTTGTCAAGGGACCTGCTGGGATGGGGTCTGAGCCAGCCAAGGTTGGGAAGAATTGAGAAGCTCCCAGCAAACCAAGGGGTGAAGGTGTCCTCCTGCACCGGGAGCTGCTCGCCTTCACCAGAACTGGTCTTGGTGCAATTAACAGCTGCGTAATTGCAGCAATAAAACTCTGCTGCTGATAAAGGCGAGGGCTGCTCTGCCCAGCCCCGCGAGCGGTGGTGCCGTGCCCGTGAGCTGCTGCACCCTCCGTCCCGTCCCGCTGACTCCAGTGCTGCGCTCCCAGATAACAGGGTGATTAAGCAGTGCTGAATCAGGCCTGCCTCGACCGGCTTCTGCTGAATCAGGGGCAGGATCCACCAGCTCCAGCCCCAGCTCCAGCCCAGGCATGGGGCTTTGTGCAGGATCCACCAGCTCCAGCGCCAATCTGGGCACGGAGTTCTGTGCAGGATCCATCAGCTCCAGCCTGGGCTTGGAGCCTCCAAGCAGCACAGGATCCATCAGTTCCAGCCTCAGCTCCTTTGTGCAGGATCCATCAGCTCCAGCCCCAGCTCTAGCCTGGATACAGAGCTTTGTTTAGGATCCATCAGCTCCAGTCCCAGCTCCAACCTGGGCACGGAGATCTGTTTAGGATCCATCTGCTCCATCCCCACTTCCAGCCTGGACATGGAGCAACTCGCAGAGTTAGGGGGGACCTTGTCTTGGGGCAGCTGGGGACGCGCAGAACGCCACCAGCCGGTGCCACGGGGCTGTGGCAGGCAGAGCAGGGGTCGGGGGTGTCACCCCACCCTCAACCCCCCGCCAGCGCCCCGGGGCGGGGAGGGGACCGCGGGGCGGAGGTAGCGCAGCCTCCGGTGCGGAGGGCACGGGAGGAGGAGGAGGAGGAGGGAGGCTCATGCGGACCATCATTCCCCTCTGCTGGTCGGGACTGGGATAACTGGTGGCTGCCAGCCAGGCCTTGGCAGGGAGCCGGGATCGGCTCGGTGCAGTCTGCGGAGGGTGCGACAGACTGGCGACACCGGCACCGGCGTGGGCACCGGCACAGCAAGGGATATGGGATATGGGAACAGGCACAGGCACAGGGGCGTGGGGTGCGGGCACCAGCGTGGGCACCAGGATGAGCACAGGGTATGGATGTGAGCACAGGGTATGGACATGGGCACTGGCATGGGATGGGATATGGGACATGGACATGGGCACTGGCACGGGATGGGATATGGGACATGGACATGGGCACTGGCATGGGATGGGATATGGGACATGGACATGGGCACTGGCACGGGATGGCATGGCAGTGGCATTGGGGTGTGGGAACAGCCATGGGCACAGCAAGGCATGGGCACGGCAGACAGCCCTTGTGCCTAGGGAAGAGGCACCAGCATGGACAGGGGTGTGGGAACAGGCACTGGAATTGGATACAGGCATGGGCACTACCAAGAGCATGGACATGGGGTGTTGGCACCAGTGTGGGTTCCAGAATGATCACAGGGTGTCAGTGTGGACACCAGCATGGCATAGGACATGGGAGAGACCACTGGCATGGGCATGGCAACTGTTGTGGCATGGGCATGGCACTGGCAGGGGGTATAGGAGTGGGTACTGCCATGGCATGGGCATGGCAGAGAGCCCTCATGCCTCAGGCAGTGGCACCAACATGGCCACAGGCATGGCCATGGGCATCAGCACTGGCATGGGTATGGGGTACCGGCACCAGCATGGACACCAAGAAGAGCAAAGGGTGTGGGCATGATCACCAGCATGGCATGGAACATGGGAACAGGCACTGGCATGGGCACGTGGAATGTTTGCAGATACAAGGCATGAGCACAGGACACAGGCATGGGCATGGGGCTTGGGATGGGCATGGGGCATGGGATGGGCATGAGGCATGGGCAATGCCTCCCCAGCCCTGTGGGGACCCAGGAGGGGCTGGGGGCTCTGCCAAATGCCCAGCTTTCCCCAGGAGCCCAAGCTGATGGGCACTGCACACCAGTAAACATGGGAATGATGGTCTCAGCCCCTTTGGCTCCAGTGGCTGCTCCCAGCATGGATCAGACCAAGATGTGGCCATGGCTCTGCTCCTTGCTGTGGGATGTTGGGAAGAGTATTTTTCTGACCTGTAGGTTCTTCTCTGCTTCCCAACCCTGGGCAGGGACAGAACACACCATGCCAGGGCTGGTGTTGGGTCACTGCAGGCACTGCTCTGGCCTTTGCACCAGGGAAAGGAAAAACCCGTATTTGAGCAGCGATGAACTGGAAATGGAAGACCCAAAGCACCCAGGCTGGGCCCTGCCTGCACCCAGAGCAAGTGTCTGCTCAGCCACCACCCCTCGGTGCCTCCAGTGAACACCAAGCACTTGGAGATGATTAACCCTGAGCACTTTCGCCCCAGGCAGCTCGTGGGGACAAATGGAACAGGTGCCCTCCCTGTCCCTGCACCACCTTCCCCTGGGACATATTCCTGGGGCAAGGCTTTTAACAGTCAGCAGTTTGCCTCTGCCTGCCCTCAGGGTGAGATGGAAGAGGCCTTCCCATTCCACATGCCCTGCTGATGGATGCATTCCCTGGATAATCTCACACCTCCCTATGGCTGCCCTGTAGCTGCCAGAACATCTAAAATGCTCCTGGAGAGTCCCCAGAGAAGGTGGACAGCAGATCAGCAGGGGTTGCTGGTGTTTCCCCCCCAGCTCCAGGACTCAGCAGATTGTGGGACACCCCCATTTCTCCCAGTTAAACACATTTTCTTGACATCTTGACATTTTTAAATTCAATTTTTGGGTTTAAAAAAGCCCAGAGTGAGGCCTTCCCTTCCCTGTACGTGGTGTCTCACATGGCTCATGCTGGGGCATCCAGGCTGCAGACCCCAGAGCCCCTTGTAGAGCAGGGAAAGGCTCCTGGGGGTCTCCAAGGATCTAAAGCTTGAGGCAAACAGCCCACAGTCCCTGCTTAGAGGGCTCACCACCCTGAAGAATTTTACACTCAAGTGGGAATCAGCCTCCAGGTCCCATCCAGCCCCGGGGCCAGGAGGCTCCCAGAGATGAGGATTTGGGCTGCCCTTATTTGATGTCCTGAGCTGTGTTGTCAGGAAGGCAATCCTAAACATCATTCCCACAAGCAGCCCTCTCTCCACTGTGCCAGGGGGAGGATGTTTCCATCCCTGCACTCCCCTCCAAAGCCTCCATCCCTAGCCTGGCACCCTGGCACTGCCCACACAGCCTGCAGAGGGGGACAGCTTGCTTCCTGATTTTTCTAATCAATGAATGTCACTTTTTCCTTATTTATATGGATGCAAAAGACCCACCTGGCTGCCAGAGAGCCAAATGCCCCCAAGAGCAGGGGGGACACCTTGGGCATCCCCAGCAGCTGGGTTTGGCTTTCCTGTGGCTCCAAACATGCCCCGTGGTTTTGCCACAGACAAGCGATGCTCGGCCTCCCGGGGAAGATTGACAGGGAGATGGAGGAGCAATATAAATACCTCGCTCTTAAATAGTCTGCTGGTATTTATAGCCTGTGCTTGGCACAGAGTCCAGCGGCTCTGACAGACTCGACTCTGGCTTATTTTTAAGGAAGCAGCGGAGAGAACAGGTTTTAGAGCAAAGGATTGGGATGCACAGCTGCCTGACCTGGGGCTGCTGGAGCCCATGCTGGCAGGATGGAGTGTGGGCTCTCGTCATCCTGCTGTCCCCTCTGGGTGCTCCTTTGCTCTCCTGTGTCCTCAGGCACCCTTGTCCTGCCTCTAAGCAACGGGGTAAACACCTATACAGCAATACATATATATGTATGTATATATATGCATACACCTGCGGGCACAGCCTGTCTCTGGATCACTGCCATTTGCTCTGGCTCTGTGCTCACACCACGCCATTTCCCACCTCCTTTCCCATTTTCCCCCCCTTTCCTTCCCCATTTCCCACCTTCAGCCCATCACACGCTGCCCAGGGTTGGAAGGGGGAGCACAGGAACACCCAAATCCCCTGGGCACGGCCAACTCAGGGCCAACCACAGTGGCTGGTGACCCTGGCACATATCCACGCCCAGCCTGGAGGGAAAGCTCCGTGGTTGCCCTACTGGGCACAGGGTGAACACGGTGTACCCTTTGCACCCAGATTTACAGCCCTGGCTGTGCCTGTTGTGGGTGGGTCTCCACAGGGTGATTGATCTTCTGTGTGTATGGGAAGATATTTTACTGAGAAATAAGGTTGATTCACACAAGAGACCCTTCCCCACCGCCCCAGCTGCAGCCCTGGGGTTGTGGGGGGGATCCTGGGTGCAGGAGGACTGTGGGAGTGTGGGTGTGGGTGATGCTGGGTGCGGGGGCTGGCAGCGCCGGGGGTGTGTCTGAGGGTGACACCGTGCGCGGGGGCGATTCCCTGTGCGGGGGCGATGCGGCGTTGTGTCTGTGCGCCATCCCGTGTGCGGGGGCAATGCCATGTGCGGGGGCGATGCCGAGGGTGTGTGTCTGTGCGCGGTCCCGTGTGCGGGGCAATGTCGGGTGTGTGTGTCTGTGGATGATCCCCTGTGCGGGGGCAATGCCGGGGGATGTCTGTGCGCGATCCCGTGTGCGGGGGCAATGCCGGGTGTGTGTGTCTGTGCGCGATCCCGTGTGCGGGACTGATGCTGGGGGATGTCTGTCCGCCATCCCGTGTGCGGGGCCGATGCCATGTGCGGGGGCAGTGCCAGGGCTGTGTGTCTGTGCGCGATCCCGTGTGCGGGGCCGATGCCGGGGGATGTCTGTGCGCGATCCCGCGTGCGGGGGCAATGCCGGGGGATGTCTGTCCGCCATCCCGTGTGCGGGGGCGATGCCGTGTGCGGGGGCAATGCCGGGTGTGTGTGTGTCTGTGCGCCATCCCGCGTGCGGGGGCAATGCCGGGGGATGTCTGTGCGCCACCCCGTGTGCGGGGCCGATGCCGTGTGCGGGGGCAATGCCGGGGGATGTCTGTGCGCCATCCCGTGTGCGGGGCCGATGCCGTGCGCGGCGGGACGCCCCGGTTGCAGTACCGCATACCGACCGCAGGGGACGCTCCGCGGCTGCAGCGCGGGGGGCGGAGCGGTCCATGGGCGTGGCATGGGCGTGTCCATGACGTCAGCACAGAGCCCCGCCCCGGTCAGCTGAGCGCTCCGCACCGCCCCCCCCGCCCCCTCCGGTCCCCCCCCCGGTCCCCCCGGTCCTCCTCCCTGTTCCCTCCTCCCTCCGCATCCCTGCGCCGCCACCCGCAGCCTCGCCCGGCCGTGTGTGGCTGTGGGTGCTGCCCCCCTAAACCGCCCCCCGGCACCGAGACATGGCCCCCATCGGACTCAAGGCTGTCGTGGGAGAGAGTAAGATCCGCGATCCCCGCGGGGTGGGGAGGGCAGGGGAGGGGGTTAGACTTGCCCTGGGGAGGGTCGCACTGGCCGTGCTGCCCTTGCCGGGGGTTGGGGGGGGGATGCTGCGGATGCGCAACACGGACCCTCGGGGCGGGGAGGGGGGTGACACACGCGGGACACCCGGGGCTGGCAGGGACGGGGGGGGTCGGGGGTGCTGTCACCTTCCGGGGCTTATTTGTTTGATTTTTGCGGCTCTCGGGGGTTTTTCTGCAGTGGAAAAGAAAAGGTGGGGGGAGGGAAGCGAGAGGCGCTGGAGCCCCCCCGTTGTGGCCCCTCCGGCTCCCAAACAGCCCGGGGGGCGATCGCTGATCCCCCCGGCATGGGGGGCTGAGTCCCAGGATGGGGGCACGGGGGTGTGCGGACCCCAACCCCCAGCACGGTGCCAGGCCGGGCCCTCCCGCTTTGTTCTGCAGCAAATCGCGCTCATTTTATTTATTTTTTTATATTATTTCTATTATTATTATTATTTTCCCGGACGTGACTTTGCTCCCGTGATCCGGCCGTGCTCAATCCCCCTTTGCCCCCCAACCCTAAACCCAAACCCACCGTCCGGCCTCGGGCATCCCGCGGGGGGCTCTTCCCGGCCGGGAATATTCCCGGGAGCCGCGGGCGGGGGCTCGGCACGATCGTTCCCCGGCTCCGCTTCCTCCTTCCCGGCTGTTGCAAGGCGATATTTTCCCGGGGGGAAGCGCGGGGTGGGGAGGGGGGGTTGTTCTCCAAAACACCCGAGGCTGGAGGAGGAAGGGGAGGGGGAGGGCGATCCCTTCGCCCGGAGCAAAATTCCGGTGAAAAAACTCCGCATTAAGTAAAAAAAATACCTAAGAAAATGGAAAAGCCGAAAGGGCAGGAACCGGTGGGAACTTCCCCCCGCAGCCATGAACCTTCCTCCTCCTCCTCCTCCCCGCCTCTCGCAGGGTTTATTTCCGTGGCACCGTGGCCAGCCGCGACCGGGGCTTTTTTTATTATTTTTTAAATATTTTTAAAAAATGATTATTTGGGGGGATTTTTTCCGGCGTGCCATCCGTGCCCGTGGGTGATCCCCCCGCCCTCCGAGCCCGCTGCAGATGGCGCGGCCGGGGCTGGTGGTGTGATCGGGTGGGTGGCGATTTAAGGGGGGGGGCGGGGGGGAAGCGGGGGGATTCCCGTGGATTGATGGCCCTGCCGCCTTCCCACCGTCACCTGCCCCGGGATGGGGGCACTGCGCCATCCCCCTGCCCACCCCCGGCTGCTGCAATGGGGATGAGAGCCCAAAATGGAAGGGGAAAGGCAGGGAAGGGTCCCGGTGTTTCTGTGCTGCAGGATCGGCTTTGGGGAGGGGGGAGGTTGGCTCTGGTGCTTTGCTGAGATTTCTTTGGGGGGGGCTGGTCCTCTCGCCTCGGGGTGGGGAGAGGGGCTGCCCCCAGCCCGGCTGGATGCGGGGAGGGGGGGAAGATGGACCCGCTGCCCACGCACCCCCTGGCACGGCCACTTCCAGTGCCCTCGGCAGAGGGGACAGAGCCCAGCGCCACTGCGTGTCCCTTATTTCCATTCATTGTCTCTGCGCTGGAACAGGGAGCGCAGACACACACACAGACACGCAGGGGTTCGAGGCAGCATCATGGAAATCTGGCTCAGTCCTTCCCTTCAGGCTTTAGTGACAAACTGCTCCGTTCTTCCCTGGAAAAAAAAAAAAACAAAAACCCCAAAAAACATCATTCCAGACTGAAAAATGATAATTTGGAGCCGGGCATCAGTTGCCGTAGCGGGGGAGCGTGGGTGGCTGGAGGGAGGGAGGGAGCAGGGTTTGTGCAGGCAAAATGCTGCAGAGGAGCCAGGGATGGGACCCTGGGGGAGCCCCCTGGGGGTCCAGCCCTCCCCTCCCGTGGGAATCAGGGTGCTCTGCAGGCTGCCACGGGAAGCTCCTGGGCTTGATGGGTCAGTGCCTGCCTTGGGGGGCTGTTTTTAGGTGTTGCTGAGGTAGGACCAGCCTGCAGGGTCCCCAGCCCCCCCTCCCATCCCTGGGACCAGTGCGGGTGGCTCGGGATTGCCTGACTCCCTCGCTGGGTCGGTCTGCTCTCAGCCTGGGGCTCCCTGGAGGTTTCCCTGCAGGAGATATTTGCTCCTAAGGAGCAAGAGGTCCAAACCTGGGGCTGACCCCGAGGCAGGACATGTCCCTGGGCTCTGTCCTCGGGAGGGAGGGAAGGATGGGAAGGATGCTGCTGTGTTGCCATGGCTGGCTCTGCCAGCCCCCACTCCGGAGCTGCATTCTGCCCTGGCTTCCCTCCAGACCCGGATTATTCCTCTGACCAGCTGGTGCCATGACAGGACGGGTTTTGGAGGCCTCTGAAGAGGTGGGAGGCTGTGGGCAGGGGGGTGAGGTGGGTGAGTGCTGCACGAGAAGGGCAGAAGTGGATTGTGGCCCCCCAGAGCTGTGGGGTGTGTGCTGGGTGGGTGTCCCTGCACCTTCCTGCAGTGTCCAGCAGTGGTGGCTCTGTGCCTCCAGGGCTTGCTTTCATCTGTTTGGGGTTGGAGCTGAGTGCTCTTGTCCCCAGAGGTGATGCCTGAGGACCAGCTCCTTCTGCTGTGTCTTGTGTTCCCTCTGTGCCACCTCCCAGGGAGCCCCACTGGACAACCAGCCACTCTGTTCTGGTGCTGGTTGGAAAAACGTCACCTCTGAGGACACCCATCCCCAAACCTTCACCTGAACCCCCACCACGTGGATATCCCTCACATCTTCTTGTGCCTCAGGGCTCCTTGGATCTTCTCAGGGCAGTCTGTCTTGAGCTTCCCCTGCCCAGCCTGGTCCTGGCTCTCCTGCAGCAGCCTGCAGTGGAGAGCAGCAGCAGCAGCAGCGGGAGGAGGAGGAGGAGGCGGCTGGTTTTACTTCACTGACCTGTCAGCAGCGAGATAAGCCAGGCTGTGCTGCAGGGGTGACACCTGTGCAGTGCCTGCACCCACAGTGGGCTGGTGCAGGACACGTGGCTGGAGTGTATGGAGGTGACACCGTGCTGGATCCAACAATCCCTGGACCCCTTCAACCTCCTCAAAGACTTTTTGTGCTCCTGTGGCTGTCGTGGACAGATGGGAGAAGCAGAGGAGCCCTGGGATAAGGAAGTGCCCTGCTGCCTTGCAGAGACAGCAAGAAAACACCTTTCCCCCAGGACACCAGCTGATCCTCCCACAGAGCATCCTCACCTGTACAGCCGCCCACAGAGCTGACCTGTGCCAGGTGCCTCCTGCCAGAGCCACGCCGAGGAGCCCCAGGGCTAAATCCTGCCTGGATGGGGCCTGCCGGGCCCCCAGCATGGACAGCACCCACTGTGTCACTCGTCCCCATCGTGTCACTCCGTGTTCCCATCTTGGCTCTCCAGAGTCCACCCCTGCCTGGCACTGGCTGGGACATGATGACTCAGGGTCCCAGCTCGTGCTGTGCTGCACCTCCAGGGACAGGGAGGAGGCACAGGCAGGGCTGGGGCCTCTGCCAGCCCCGGGGCCCTGGGGACCTGCTGCTGGGTGGTTGCCATGTGACTCACCCTGGGTGCTCTGGGCACCTCAAAGCTCCCACCACCCCACAGAGGGAGCCTTCAAGGGCCAGATGCTGCTTGTGGAGTGTGCTCTGAGCCCATCTCAGTGCCCAGGGCACACATGCCAGGTCTGCAAGGTGTCTGCCAAGCAGAGGAAGAGGAGGCAGCGAAGGGCACAGGACTCCTGGGCTAGTGGTAACATTGCAAGGATGCACATGGCATCCTCCTGCCTGCCCTGAGCATGATCCCAGACTGATGGAGAAGTGGATGGGTGAGGAGGAGAGGGTCTGTGTGCCCTGTCCCCACCATGGGAGGGAGCAGACCTTGAAGCCAGTTGCTCCTGGGCAGCCCACCCTCCCAATCCGTGGCTCCTGGGAGCCACCAACCTGGCAGGAATGGTAAAGGAACAGGCAAAGCTTGGCCAAGCCTGTGCTGGGGCCTGTAGCTCTGTCACCAGGGTCTGTCTCACCTCCAGTGTCTGATCTAAGTTGGAAAACTTGAAAAAATAGATGCAAAATTCAGGCCTCACCTTCACACACATTGCTGAGCAATTTCAGTCTCCAAACCATGGTTTGCACCGGGGGATGAGAAACTCTTGCCCATATGTGACCATGGAAGGTGACCAAGAGTGACAAACCTCAGTTTGGCAGGTCTGCATCCACCCACCAGGACAAAGCCACTGACACAGAGGATTTATTTCCCTCTTGAAAAGTAAGGCCTGGCTCTAATTCCCCTGCACCTCTTGGGGACAGTGTCCCAGGAGAGATTCCCTCCTTCTTCCCACAAAATCAACACATTTAAAAGGAGAATCATCATCACATGGCTTTTGGTTGCACGCTGAGGAGCAGATGCTGCGTCCACCAACTCACAGCACAGGGAGGAACTTGGCTCTGGAGAGTGCAGAAAATAGATCAGGCTGAAGGTGCATTGATTTATGGGCTCCCACATCACTGTGTGCTCATGAATGTGCACAGACATGTGTGCTAGAGGGTCTCTTATGGAGCCCATCAGATGGTCTGACCTTGGACCACTTGGAGCAGTGAAGACTACTCAGAGTTGGAGCAGCTCAGCCTCACAGGCTGCCCTTCAGCCTGTCCCTGGTGTCTGTGGGCACAGGAGACCAGCCCAGCCTGGATTCCCCCCAAGCCCAACCTGAAGAGCCCCAATTTGTTGGTGTTTTTCTCTGTTGTGGTTTAAGACAGAGCAGAATGAGCTCAGAAAGTCACACACATAGGAGAGTGTGACTTACCCCTGGGAGAAGGTCACCTCCCCTCTGGGTCACTGTGACACCCCACGTGTGCTGTGCTGCTGCAGGAGAGCTCTGGGCTCCTCTTGGCACTGAAGCACCACCAACACTGGCCACACCACCAGCACCTACAGCTGCTGACAGCCAAGGTACAGCATCTGCTGGGCATGGAAACACCTGGAGACAGAGGAGAAGCACAAGTGAAGGGTGATGCCTTCAGCAGGGACCTCAAGGTCTGTGACCCGTTGGTTCTGTGTGAACAGAGAAACTCTGCTAAACTCCCAGGTCCTTGTGCAGACCTAAGGAAACTGCCAGGAGTGATCATAGAACAGCCTGAGCTGGAAGAGACCCACAAGGATCATCAAAGTCCAGGACACCCCAACAATCCCACCATGTGCCTGATCCTGCAGTGAAAACTTCTGTGAATTTTACCTTGGGATTCGTGGGTGTCATCATGTGTTTCATTTCCCTTTTGTACTTCTGGGTGTGTTACTCAACTTTTGGAGTTCCAGACCTCCAGGTCTCTGTCGTCCTCCTCTCCAGGCTGTGCAGGTTTCCCAAGGCTTTGGCCAGCAGGTGTAAATACACAGATCCTTGAGGAGAGCAGTGCAAATAGGAAAAGGAGGAGTTAATCACAGGTTACTACAATTACCATGACTAATCTGTGAAGCTGGAGCCCCAGAAGCACCACACATGTCCCCAGAGCAGCACAAAGACTGCTCAGTGTGGCCTTAACACATGGCATGTTCCACCAGCAGCCAGGAGGGAGACATGAGGATGTGAAAATACCAAAGTTCACCTCACCCAGGGTTGGGGAGAGGTGAATGAAGCTGAACCTGGGCAGTTCTGCCCATGCAGGACTTACTGCAGCTGGATGGTGTGTGGGCTGCACCACCAGCAGGTTCCCATGTGAGGAATGTGTCTTCTAGGAAGGCTGAGGGCTCCAAGTGGGCATAATCCAGTGAGAAAAATGGGTGTTCAGGACATGGACTGCTGGAGGGGAGATGTTTGAAGCTTGTTTGGGCTGTGGACACCGCACTCTCCAGGCTCAAATCATCCCTACATGGTTCTTAGCTATGCTGAAGGACATCAGCTGGGCTTTGCCTCCTGTCAGTGAAGTTTTTCTCCATGTGCTGGAGGAGGTTGATGGCCACCAAGGGCCATTCCTGCCATCCTGTGGTCCATGATGCCTGTTCCATTTGGGACAGCCTGGGGATGGCACTCTGGCACCCAGAGAGCCCCCACTGAGGATGTTCAGAGGTGGAGATGTGCTCCACTACATCCAGACGTGGTTGTATCAATGTAACATTCACACTGTCTTGAGCAATTAGTTAATGAAGCAGCACAAAAGCAGTTGCCAGGCCAACCCGAAGCCAAACGTGTTCGTCTGGGAGATGCAGCCTGACAGCTTCTTAAGAGACGTGGGTCTTGAGCAAACCTCTCTGTGGATATCTGTGATCTGGCTCTCCAGAGCTGCTCAGGGGTTTGGGATCCCAAAAGGGAGGATGTGTAAGGAGAGTGACAAGCCCATGGTTGGAACCACCCATCTCCTGTAGGACCTTGGGCAATCCATGCCCATCCGTAAAGCAGCTCCATCTTCCTGTAGCACATCAGGCCATGGTGTGCAGTCTGTGAGGTCCCAGGATGTGGCAGCAAGGGAGTGTTTCTGAGCAGCAGGAGTTTGGTCTCAGTGCTCCAGGAGGGAAGGGCTTGGCCATCACTGCTGGCACAGGACAGGCTGGGGTCAGCACTGGAGCTGGAATGTCCCTGGATGCAGCATCCCCCACCATCCCTGTGTCCCAGGGTGGGGTGGTGACCAGGATGAGGCTTTCCTGCTTCCACCAGTGAAGATCAGGGTGCTCATCAGCTTCCAGGCTCGTTCTGAAGCAGGATGACAGGCTTGGGGCATCCCCAAATGGGGACATCTCAGCACAGGCCACAGCTTTGTTGGTGTGGGCACCACTGAGGGCAGGGATGCTCCCTCTTCCCCAGGTCCAGCTGGAGACATGGAGCTGGTTGCTGTTCCCATGGCCAAGCAGGACAAGGCAGGGCTGGAGAAAGGCTGCCCAGGCAGCTCAGTATAAATAACCTGGGGCTAAGCCTCTTGGAGGAAGGGATGGGCTCATGTCCTACTAGGCCACCGTGTCACCAACTTCTGGCCCTGCTTGGGAACAACGCAGTGGGCCATGTCCATGCCACGTGTCACCCTGAGAACGAGCCTCACTGCAGGTGGTGGTCTGGAGGTGTGGTGGGTCCCAGGTGGATGTGGTTGGGTCTCAAACATGTCACCCTGGTGGTGGCACTTTTAGGGCTGTATTGCTCCAGAGGTGCTCCATCCCATGGGGGAATTGTGCTGCCCTGTCCGTGGGCTCTGATGTTGGAGGAGGAGTCCAGAGCTGTCTGTGTTGTCTGTTCTTGGTAGAATTTGTAAGGAAAATTCTTCCAGCCTGAGGGAAATGGCTGTGATGTGGTAGGTCCTGACAAGCCATGAATTGCTCATAGTACTTTTTCCCCCTGAAACCTGCTTTTATCTCCAAGTTGGAAAGCTTGACTCTGAACATCACCAACTGATGTTAGAGCCCAAAAACTCTTTGAGGACCATTTGGGGACATGGGCAGCAACATCTGACCCACTAATGAGGAATGTGAGGGCCCCACTTTCTGGGAGGTGGTTGACTTTAGGATCTCAGGGAATGGAGGAGCTGCCATTTCCCCTGGGAGTCCAGTCCACTCTTCCCTAACCTGGGGGCTTGCTGGCCGTGTCTGCTCTGAATGTGACACTAATCTCTGGCCTTTGCTCAAGTTTTTGCTCTTTGGCAGGACCCTGGAGCCTCTTTAGAGGATGCTCTGTGGATCTATCTCTTTCCTGACCCTGCCCAGGCTCTGAGCTGGCTCTGACAGCCTGTGAAAGAGCCAAACTGTGCATCCAAATCTGACCCAAGGTGGAGGCAGGAGAGGACATCAGTGCAGGGAACAGCTGTGCCTGGTGGCCCATCTCTAAGCAGGGAATGGACTCCCTAAAACCATAAAGCTCAGAGCAATTACCCTCTGAGGTGCCCACTCCTGCTCTGGGAGGCCCATCTTGGTGCCAGGGTCGGGCTGGGGGATGTGACAGCACTTTCTGCAGCTGGGCAGATGCTCCCCCCTGAGCATCCTCCACCCAGCTCAGCCCATGCACATGCAGAAGGGACACAGAGTTCCCACAAAGCCAGGCACTGGAGATGAAATGTCCCCTGCAGCGAGGACAAGCTCAGGAGTGGCTGAGGCAGCAATTTGAGAGCCCTTTTTGGGCTTCCCTGTCTTGGGCCCCCTGTCCCTCCCTCACCACAGCAAGCAGAGGGTGCTGGGAGCACCACAGAACTAAGCCATGGGAGCCTTTGCTCCGACAGTGCCTTTCTCTGGGCCCCAGGACACTCGTTACCTCCTTCCTTCCTTCCTCCCTTCCTTCCTCCCAGCCCTGGATCATGGCAGTGTTTTCATCACAGGGGCAGGATTTCTTCCTGGCTGCTGCCTTTTCCTGACCCTTTCCCAGCTGGTATCTCTGCCTGGCACATGGTGCACCAGCACGGCCCCCTGTGCTTTGCTGGGGCTGGGGCTGTGGGGTGGGATGGAGCCCTTGGGCTGCCTCGTAAACAGCACTGTTATTGCTGGATCCTTGCTCTGGGGAAGGAGCCAAACGTGAGTAATGGAAGGAAGGGCAGTGCCAGTGCATCCCTCCTTCCTGGCAGTGCTCCTGTGCCAGTGAAGGACCAGGGAGCAGGACTGGGATGCACAGACGGCCCTTGCTGCCACTCCTGCCCATGGCAGAGGACAATTCCTGGTTCGCTTATTTGTTGTATGAGGGACTGGACCCCTGTGGGCTTTGCCAGCTCAGGTACCCAGTTTCCTTCCATCTCTCCTTCCTCAGCCTGGAGTTGCCCTGTGCCACCCCCTTTGTCCCTGGAGAGGCCAAAGGATGTGACCAAGGGCAGGCAGGACCCCGAGCTCAGGGCCCTTCTGGGGCTCCCCTGAGGCAGATGGTGCTGGGAAGGAGATGGATTTGGGAGGAGCTGCTGCCTCCAGGTTCTCCAGCAGGACAGACAGGCTGACAGGCTCCTGTTTTATCCCTGCTGGCACCAGTGCCATGGCTCTGGACCCTGCTGGGATTTACCCAGGGAACTGGCACCCTTGGGGTGACTCCACAGGGAAGGGTCCCAAGGCTGGAAGGGTGACACTCTCAACAGTGGGCTCCCCACACCTGGCTGTCTTCTAATTCAGAAACATTTCTTAATTGGGTTTTAATTGGGCATTTCCATTCTTGTCCCTGAGGCCAGAGGGTCAGAGCAGAACCCTCCAGGGATGAAATCCAGGGAGAAGCTCTTTGTGAAGACGTGGCACAGACTCTTTTCCTCAGGCTCAGCTGGGCATTCCCTGCTCTGTGAGGGATGATGGTTCATACACCAGGGTCAAAGGAGACCTTCAGGGTTTGAGGGGCTCCTCAGATCCCCCAACACAGATGTTCAGGCAGCATGTGTGTCTGGCAGGAGGGGAAGTACCGGCTCTGGCAAGGCTTGAAACTCCCTGCCTGCAACTCAGCCCTGAATGTGGCATCCTCTTCCCTCTGCCAGGGCCACCTTGTGATGCCTGAACAGCCCCAGGTGGTCTCTGGGGTCCAGGGGGTCCCTGCTGTCCTGGCTGGTTGCATAAGCCCAGCAGCTGCAGGAGGTGAAATGGGATTGTGAGGGATTACAAGGAACAGGCTCAGGCCGCTTGATTCTTGTTTCTAAAAGGAGCTCTTAAGCTGCTGTTGTTTTCCCAGCACTTTGGATTAGGGCTGAGACATGTGGGATGGCCCCCAGGCTCCCCAGAGGGACCCCAGACCCTCTGCCAGCCCGTGCTCCCCACCAGCATGGCCTCTGTTAGTGCCAAGAATAAGAGAAAAACAGAGCTGAGGGGTGACAGCCCCTCCCTGGGTACCCCCAAACCACCACCATCCCCTCCTCACATCCCCAGTTAAGGCACTGGGAGACTGGGGCTCACCATGGGTGGGGGATTTGGTGCCTCTGGCACAGCCCCCACTGCTGCTGACAGACCTTGGGTACTACAGGGGGGCAGTTGTGGTGCTCACCCTTCCCCATATTCTCTTTCTTCCAGAGATTATGCACGATGTGATCCGGAAAGTGAAGAAGAAGGGGGAATGGAAGGTGAGCACCAAAGCTGAGGAGGAGGAGGGTGGGGAGGAGGAAGCAGGGAAGGGGGCAGGATGGAAAGGGGTGGGGAAGGGCAGGTTGTGCTGTGCCCCCCACTCACAGCCCCTCTCCCCAGGTGCTGGTGGTGGACCAGCTCAGCATGCGCATGCTCTCCTCCTGCTGCAAGATGACCGACATCATGACAGAGGGCATAACCAGTGAGTACCAGCTCCCTGCATCCCTGTGGCAAGGGCAGAACCTCCCTCTGTACCAGAGGCATCTCCAGGCTGGCACAAGGCAGTTGGCACAGCCCCCACCCAGCCCTATCCCACTTGGGATGGAGCCACAACACCTCCCATCGCTCGTGGGTGACTCTTGGTGCCAGGCTGGTGTTCTGTGTGTCCCTCCTTGCCTGCTGGGGCTGGAGCAGCCAGAACACCTTGTCTCCTGGCAGTACCTCATTCTGAGGAGGAGACCAGGTGGTGTTTTATGTCAGCCTTATAAATAGCTTCCTGCAACACTTGGGAAGGAGAAGAAAACCCCAGGCTGGGCAGTGGGAGGTGTTGGGGGCAGCAGGTTTTGTCTCAGCTTGGGTAGAGCCACAGCATCACCCCCAGGTGGTTCTCCCTGGCAGGGAATGTGGGGGTAAACCAAGGAAACAGGAGCACAGACAGATCCGTGGCCCCTGGGACCTGGCCAGGTGGCCACATACACAGTCTCATGGGGACCACAGGGCTGGGAGGGGGTGGGCACAGCTCCTGGGTGGGCAGAGGTGAGTGTCTGGGGGTGTTCTGGACATGGAGGATTTGGTAGAGCTGGTCCTGTGCTGCTGTGGCACATCCAAGAACCTTGGTATCCCCTGTCCTGCCATGACATATCCAACCACTGTGACATCCCCTGTGCTGCTGTGGGGTATCCAAAAACCCTGGGGCATCCCAGTGCCCCTGCCCACACTCATCCCTGCCATCACCCCTGTTTGTCCCCAGTTGTGGAAGACATCAACAAGCGCCGGGAGCCGCTGCCCAGCCTGGAGGCTGTTTATCTCATCACCCCCTCCGAGAAGGTGAGGGCACGGTGTGGGGTGCAGGGGCACAGCCTCTGCCCGGGGTGAGGCAGGGGATGCCCATGCAGGGATGGGCAGCTGTGCCCATGGGAAGTATCCTGGCTCCAGAGAGGCAAGCAGTGCCACTGGGGCAGTGGGATGGAGGTGGAGAGCTTCTTCCATGCCAGGAGGGAGGGTGCTGGGTGATGCTGCCAAGATGCCCGGGGTGCCACCCTGCCCAGCCCAGCTGCTCCCTCTCTCTTCCAGTCCATCCACTCCCTCATCAACGACTTCAAGGATCCCCCCACCTCCAAGTACAGAGCTGCCCACGTCTTCTTCACTGACTGTGAGTACCCAGAGCCGGGGGGAAGTCAGTAATGGGATGAAAGCAAGCAGTGTTGGAGGGAGGGATGGAGGGTGAGGGATGGAGGGATGCTGAGCACTGCCCTCCTCCTGCCCCTGCAGCCTGTCCCGATGCCCTCTTCAATGAGCTGGTGAAATCCCGTGCTGCCAAGGTCATCAAAACCCTGACAGAGATCAACATTGCCTTCCTCCCTTCCGAGTCCCAGGTGAGGCTGGGCTGGGGACTGTCCTCCCTGGGGTGGGGCAGGAGAAGGGACAGGCAGGGGATGCTCTGCGTCCTTCTCCAGCCCATCAGGGTTTGTGTAACAGCTCTGCATCCTGGGTTGGCTCCTCGGCCCCGCTCGGCCCTTCCTCCCTGTCTGCTGTGATTACTTCCCGGGCTGATCTGCCCTGGGGGATTTAGCTGGTGCTGTGCCTTGGCCCTGTGCCAGCAGCTGCATTGGCCAGCTCTGCCTCCCTGCTGTGGCCACCAGCCAAGGGCACCAGGGAGCTGGCCTTGTGCCATCTGCCCCTGCTGGGCACAAAGGGACCAGGGGGATGGATGGTGCCAGACCCGCTTGGTGCCATTAACCCTTCAGTCCTCGGCATTTCTGGGGGGTGGCATCTGTTGGGATCAATATGTGCAGCCAGATTGCCTTCTGGTCTTTCCTGGGGACATGGCTGGGGATCAGTGTGTCCCTGTCATCCCTGGGGCTCTGGTTCCCTGCCTGGAAGCAGGTGACTGATGTGAGCAGGGGGTCTCCTGCCTCCTCTGCTGACCTGGAGGAGTACATGTGGGCAGGGACTGTGCCAGGGAGCTGGAGCTGGGGACGGCATCAGGG
Organism: Hafferia zeledoni; assembly: GCA_035583235.1. NCBI lineage: Eukaryota > Metazoa > Chordata > Aves > Passeriformes > Thamnophilidae > Hafferia > Hafferia zeledoni. The sequence continues at coordinate 8,821,129 of JAWWEV010000039.1, read as the reverse complement.
TCTGGAGCTGGCAGCCAGAAAACCCAAGGAATGCTCCAAGTGTCTCTGAGCTTCGACTGCCTGATCCCAGGCTTGGCTGGGACCTTTGTCTGGGAATAAATGTGGTTTCTAAACCCACCAGGGTGTCTGGCAGGGCCTCTCTCCTCCAGACATCCCCTCTGACCTCCCTCCTGCTGCACCCCCAGGTTTATTCTCTGGATTCAGCCGACTCCTTCCAAAGCTTTTACAGCCCCCACAAGGCGCAGATGAAGAACCCGATCCTGGAGCGGCTGGCGGAGCAGATTGCCACGCTCTGTGCCACGCTGAAGGAGTACCCAGCTGTGCGGTACCGAGGGTAAGGGCAGCGTGGGGGCACCCCTGGGACCTGCCCCACTCCCACAGCAGCACCAGGGAGCTGGGGCTGTGCTAAGCATGAGGCCGTGCTGTGTCCTGTGCTGGTCAGGGCATGGGGATGGAGGGATGGTGGGATGGACAGACATCCTCACTCAGTGTAAATGGGCTCAGAATTGATGCTCTGGAGAGCTTGGGGGAGTTGGCACCTGAGTGGCACCAAGGGAAAGTGCAGCTCACCAGGGAGACGTGGCAGCAAAACCTGCTCAGGTCCCTGTTCTCGCACGAGCCACAGAGAAGGCAGCATCGCCTCCCCACCCATGCCACGGGGAGCTGACTTCTCCTCCTGCCTCCCCCAGGGATTACAAGGACAATGCCATGCTGGCACAGCTCATCCAGGACAAACTGGATGCCTACAAGGCTGATGACCCCACCATGGGCGAGGTGAGTGGCGATGGTGCCCTGGGGGAGGATGTTGGGCTGATCTTCACTCTTAAAGTCCCACTCAAACTCTGCCCCATGGCAGTCACAGACACCAGGCAGAGACCCCAAAACACCCCCAGCTTCCTCTGAGGACCTGTGGGGCTGGTGGAGCCCCTGCCCCCGCTGCTGATGGCTCCCCTGACTCCGCAGGGTCCAGACAAGGCTCGCTCCCAGCTCCTCATCCTGGACCGTGGCTTTGATCCTGCTTCCCCAGTGCTGCACGAGCTGACCTTCCAGGCCATGAGCTACGACCTGCTGCCCATTGAGAATGATGTCTACAAGTGAGTGCAGCACTGCCAGCCCCACCACCCCCAGGGGCCCCCCGAGTCCAGCCCTTGGGCAGGGGTTGGAAGCTCAGCATCCCTCCATCCATCACAAGTCATTGGGATACACTGGTCCTGCCTGCAGACTGGCAGGTGTGATGGGGAAAAGGGGCTTTTTCCAGCATTCAACCCTTGGCCCCTTCCCAACATTCAGCAGTTGAAGGGGGCACAAGAAGGTGAGAAGTGAAACCGAGTTGAACAATTCCACCCTCCTGCTGGCCCCCCAGTGTCCTCCCCTGTGCCCACATCTCCCCAAGCAGTGAGGGGACTGCGTGCCCCCTCAGCCCCATCCCCACCATGACACGCCCTCCCCTCTTCCCAGGTACGAGACAAGTGGCATTGGAGAGGCCCGGATTAAGGAGGTTCTCCTGGATGAGGATGACGACCTGTGGGTCACCTTGCGCCACAAACACATCGCTGAGGTGTCCCAGTGAGTGTCCCCGTGGGCTGTTTGCCAGCTGGGTGGGACATTGGCTTGGCATTGCCACCCACCTCTCTGTAAGGGTCCCCACCCTGCTCACAGCTCTGCCCTCCACCTCTCCCCAGGGAGGTGACCCGGTCCCTGAAGGAGTTTTCTTCAAGCAAGAGGATGAACACGGGCGATAAGGTGTGACCTGACTGCGTGTGCCAAGCTGGGTGTCCAGGGGGCTCAGCCGTGGGCTGGCACATGGTGGAGTCTCCTGGGGGGCACCCAGTGGGGACCTCTGCAAAGGGACAAGGGTGCTCAGGGCCCTGGCAGGGGGAGATGGCTGTGAGGTGTCAGCCCTGCAGCCAGGGCTGGGGAAATGGGGGAGAGTGACCATGTCCCCTTCCCTCACAGACCACCATGAGAGACCTGTCCCAGATGCTGAAGAAGATGCCACAGTACCAAAAGGAGCTCAGCAAGGTATGAGGAGGGGGGATTCTTTGTTCAGTGACTGAGCCCACCAGGGGAGCAGGAGATGGCAGCGCTCCCCAGAGTGTCCTTGGCCATGGGTGGTGGCACAGGGACCTTTGGCTGCTGCCAGCACTGCAAGGGTGACCAGCCGTGTCTCCCCAGTACTCGACCCACCTGCACCTGGCTGAGGACTGCATGAAGCACTACCAGGGCACTGTGGACAAGCTCTGCAGAGTCGAGCAGGTACCAACCAGCTCCCCTCATCCCCTCATTCCCACAGAGACAGTGGGGACCAGCATCTCCTGCCTCACAGCTCGGTGCTGAGCCATGGGTGGAGGGGTGATGAGCATGTGTGTTCTCTGCAGGACCTGGCCATGGGCACTGATGCTGAAGGTGAGAAGATCAAGGACCCCATGAGGGCCATTGTCCCCATCCTGCTGGATGGGAATGTCAGCACCTATGACAAGATCCGCATCATCTTGCTCTACATCTTCCTGAAGAATGGTGAGGAGGCCACCTGGGCAGGGCTGGGTGCAGGCAGGGCTTGGCCAGGATGAGCCAGGTGGGAAAGCCCAGCCCTGCCTCCCCGACCAGCACTAGGCTGGGTGTCCTAAGTCAGCAATGGAGGGGCTGGATTCCCATGGAAAACATCCCTCAGGACACCATTTCCCTGTGGCATTTCCAGGTATCACCGAGGAGAACCTGAACAAGCTGATCCAGCACGCCCAGATCCCAGCAGAGGACAGTGAGATCATCACCAACATGGCCCACCTCGGGGTGCCCATCATCACAGATGTGAGTGTCCCCCTCCTGCTCCCCGTGCCACCCCGTGCCCCTCGGGAGGGAGGACCATCACCGTTCTGGGAGCTGTGCAGCCCCAGGGATGCCCCTGCCACCCCTCTGGGTGGTGCCCCTGCCTCAGCCCCCGTGTCTCAGGGTGTCCCTGTGCTCCTTGTGCCCAGTCCACCCTGCGCCGCCGGAGCAAGCCCGAGCGGAAGGAGCGGATCAGCGAGCAGACCTACCAGCTGTCCCGATGGACCCCGGTGATCAAGGACATCATGGAGGTGAGCCAGCAGGGCCAGGGGTTGGGTGGGCACAGCAGGGACCTCTGCACCACCCAGGAAGGGATCTGCAGAGGCCTGGCTGCTGCCAGCCAAACCCTGACACCTCTCCCTGACGTGCCCCCTCCAGGGTCTGCAGCAGGGTCGGAATATTTTGGGTGGCTTTCCTGGCAAGCATGGCCCCAACCAGGCTTGCATGGCCATGACACCCCTGCAACACAAATGCAGTAACAAACTGGTTGGTTGTGTGTGTGTCCCACTGTGGGCACAGCTGGGCAGCATCATCACAGCATTGCCCAGCTGACCCCGGGGACAGGGATGGCTCTGCACAGCTGTGTCTGTGCCCACAGGAGCTGTCCCACAAACTCTGTGCTTGGGTAGCCCTGAGCAGAGCCAAAAAGTGAGTTTTCCAGACACTGCCTTTTTCCTGACCCACTCCCTCCCTCCTACCAAGGGGAGCCTGCTTGGTTCTCTGCACAGCCAGGGCATCCCAGGCACCAAAACCACTCCCCAGCACAGACATTCCACCTGCTCAGACAGACAGACCCTGGAGCTACATGTTGGGAGGGTGGTATCAGTGCAGTATCACTGCCTGTGTCCCCACACTGCAGAGCTGCAGCTCCCTCGATGCCCAAAAGCACAGAGCTCATGCTTTTCTTTGCCACAAACACCTAAACCTCATCCCCAGGGCCAGAGGGGCCTGCCCAGGGCAGCAGGACCTCCCCAAGGTCTCACAGGTGGCATTAACCCTCCAGCACTGGTGAAGCAGCAGTGGGTCCCTCACCCCAGGGGTGCATCACAGGGATGAAACCTCCAGCTCAGCTCATGCCTCTGAGCTTCCCAGGAGGGGAATCCTGAGCACAGCCTTCCTGAGGGCTCAGAGGCCATGCCTGGCTCCTTGCTGATCCTGGGTCCGTGGCTCTCTGCCTGCAGGATGCCATCGATGACAAGCTGGACACCAAGCACTACCCGTACATCTCCACCCGCTCCTCCGCCTCCTTCAGCACCACTGCCGTCAGGTGGGTCCCCCCATCCTCCCCCTGTGCATCTGCACCTGGATCTGGTTCTCCCTGTCCTCCTCTCTCCATCCTCCCCTGGATCAGGATCCCTCTGTCTTCCCCCTGTGCATCCTCACCTGGATTAGAGTCCCTCTGTCCTCCCCCTGTGCATCCTTACCTGGATTAGAGTCCCTCTGTCCTCCCCCTGGGCACCCTCACCTGGACCAGGGTCCCTCTGTCCTCCCCCTGGGCACCCTCACCTGGACCAGGGTCCCTCTGTCCTCCCCCTGTGCATCCTTACCTGGACCAGCATCCCTTCCACCCTGGCCCCAGGGGCTGGATCCAGCAGCAGGTCTGTGAGTTACTCTGCAGTCATTCAGACATCCAGTGCCTCAGTTTGCCCTCAGGCACCCCATTCCTCAGTTTCCCTTCAGGAAAAGTGGAATCCTGTGCCTCCATTCCCCTTCAGGCATCCCAGTCCTCACCTTCCCTACAATCATCCTGTGCCTCGGTTTTCCTTCAGGCATCCCATACCTCTATTTCCCCTGGGCATCGTGTGTCTCCATTTCCATTCAGGCATCCCATTCCTCAGCTTCCCTCCAGATATCCCCTTCCTAATTTCCCTTCAGACATCCCATTCCTGAACTTTCCTCCAGTCATCCCATTCCTCAGTTTTCCTTCAGGCATCCCATACCTCCATTTCACCGTGACATCCTATGTGTCCATTTGCATTCAGGCATCTCATTCCTAACTTCCCTCCAGACATCCCATTCCTAATTTCCTCCGGACATCCCATTCCTCAGTTTCCCTCCAGTCATCCTATGCCTCAGTTTTCCTTTGGACATACCATACCCTCCATTTCTCCTGGACATCCTATGTGTCCATTTCCATTCAGGCATCCCATTTCTAACTTCCCTCCAGACATCCCATTCCTAATTTCCCTCCAGACATCCCATTTCTAACTTCCCTCCAGACATCCCATTCCTAATTTCCCTCCAGACATCCCATTCCTCAGTTTCTCTTCAGGCATTATGTACCTCAATTTCCCTTCAGGATTCTGTACCTCAGTTTCCCTTCAGCATCCTGTGCCTCAGTTTCCCTTCAGGCATCCCTTACCTCCATTTCCCCTGGACATCCTATGTGTCCATTTCCATTCAGACATCCCATTCCTCAGCTTCCCTTCAGCCATCCCGTGCCTCAGTTTCCCTGCCTGTAACGGTGAGCACTCACAGCTGGAAAACCCAACTTCCCCTGCTCCGCCAGCAGTCTGGGCGCAAACCAACATGTGACTTGGTCACGAGGTGGTGCCTCGTGCCCACTTTCATCCTCCTCTTCCTCTCCGCAGTGCCCGCTACGGCCACTGGCACAAGAACAAGGCGCCCGGCGAGTACCGCAGCGGCCCTCGCCTCATCATCTTCATCCTGGGCGGGGTGAGCATGAACGAGATGCGCTGCGCCTACGAGGTGACACAAGCCAGCGGCAAGTGGGAGGTGCTAATAGGTGAGTGGGGCCCCCGGCTGACCCCTGGCGCTGGCTGCTCATCCCACGCTCCATCCCGCAAATTCCCGGCTCCAGACGGCTGCGGGAGCTGCAACTCTGCGGAAACGTCCTCTCCTTTTGTCACCTCTGTCCCCGCTCCCATCCAGGTTACGTCATTCCAACCCATCCTCATTTTGGCTCCTGTTGTTTTGGCTCCCGTTTTGTCGGCTCCTGTTTTTTTGTCTCCCTGCCTGGTTCTGTCCGAGCAGGGCTGGGTGAGAGGGAAGGAGGTTTTGTAGCTCGGATTGCTCCTGTGTTTGCTCATTCTTAGGGTTGTTAGAGGAAGGAAAAACCAAAATAAGAGATGTGCAAACAGGAGATGCGTTTTCCTGTTGCACAGGACGAGGTCTCATGGGCAGCATTAACCCTCCACCACTGGTGAACCAGCAGTGGGTCCCTCGCCCCAGGTGGGGATTAGTAGGGTGAGACTTCCAGCTCAGCTCATGCCCCTGAGCTTCCCAGGATGGGGATCCTGGGCACAGACCTCCTGAGGGGCTCTGGGCAACAGGACGTTTGTGTGCACAGTCTCAGCATCCCATCTCTGCTCCCAGAGAAGCTGTGGGTCAGGCGTAGTGCAGTCTCTACCAGATGTTAGCAAGGAGCTTTTAGGACTCCTAAAATTCCTCTGGGAAGCACAGCTTGGATACACCCCTTGTAGGGCAGGGGCAGGTTCTCCTCACTGTCCCATCTGGATTCCTGGTCCCTGGATTCTTGCCGAGGATGGCTGGTGGAGCCTGTCACTGGCATCTCATCTGCTCCTTGGGAGCAGCATCCAATCTCCATGACCTCCTGCTGCCCACAGATGTGTCCCCCTGTCACTGGACACCCATCCCAGCTCCATCCCATCTCATCCTGCCTCTCTCTGGGGACCATCCCCTGCATGCGCCTACGATGCTCCGGGTGGCACCGCGTCCTTCCTCACCCCCAGCAAAGGTGGTGGTGGTGGTGGGGAGTCTTGGCACAGCCGTCAGCCCCGCTCTGTTCTCCTGCAGGTTCTACTCACATTCTCACTCCCACCAAATTTCTCATGGACCTGAGGCACCCCGACTTCAGGGACTCCACTAGGGTATCATTTGAGGATCAGGCTCCAGCAATGGAGTGAGCCAAAGAAACCAAGTAAAGGCAGCTTACTGATGAAAAAGAAACTCTTCCTCCCTGAAGGGTTTTCTTTGATTCTTCCATTCCTCCTTTCTTTAATTATTGTTTTGGGTTCTGTTGGGTTCTCCGATAAGAAAATGCTTGCGGTTCCTCCTTCCAGGTGGAAAAGCATCCAGTGTCGCTCCATCACTCCTCTGCCATGTCTCTTGGCCGGGCCTGGCCGGCTCCGGCTCCCTCATGCCATGAGTTCCCCCTTGCCAGGGCCGGAGGGGCCGGGGGGTTTGGGGTCCTGCCTGCCCAGGGAGGTGTCCCAAGGCTGGGCACGGGGACAGAGCACCCTGGCATGCTGCTTCTGGAGCAGGGCTGGGGGTTCAGTGCCCAGGGAAGATCAGGCAGCTGTGGGCACGTGGTGGAGACCCCAGTGCAGGCTGGGCACTGCTGTGACCCCTGGGTCTGGGGTGCCATGGGGCTGAAATCTCCAGTCAGCTCAGGTTTGCTCTTGCAGCACTTGAACCCCGACAGGAGGAGCCCCCTGACGTTGCAGACCCCCATACCCTGTGATGGGGTTTAGCTGCTGGTGGTTTTACTGGTGAGACCCACCCTGGCATCCCCTGTGTGTTGGTCCATGCAGTGCCAGGGTAGCTGGTGTGGGCAGTGTGATGGGAACCCTCACTGGCACTGTGCTGGTGGACCCCCAAGTGAGGGGCAGCAGAAGGCAAGAGCCCTTTTCCTCCTCCCCTCTCAGCCATTCCCCTCCCAGCCACCTCTCTGGATGCTCAGTGCAGGCCAGGGGACCTGTGGAATGCCCCTCCATGCCAACTGCTCCTTGCTGCCCACCCCACCCCAGTGCTTCCTGCATCCCCAAAGGTTCCAGGAGTGACCCCACTGCCACAACCCACACCTACCGGCCCCTTCCTCATCCCTCCAGCTCCATCCATCGCCTTCATTCCTCCTTCTCCACCCCTTCCCCATTCCCCATGGCCCCACACAGCCCTTCCCCTTCCCCTTCCCCACAGACTGTGCATTTCCCCGCAAGCATTTCCAGCGGGGCGGGGCCAGCGCCGCCAGGTAAGGGGGACCCGGGACAGCGGGGAGAGTGGCTGGGACACAGCGGGGTGGTCCCAAAACCATCACTGATTCCCCCCTCCACCCCTTTCCCTCTGCTCCCACAGGGTCCACGCACATCCTCACCCCACAGAAACTGCTGGACACGCTGAAGAAACTCAATAAAACAGAGGAGGAGAGCAGCAGTTAAAAGGAAACGCCGTCACCACTCGATGCCGACCCACATCCCCGCCGGGTGCCCGGCCCCGGGTGCCACCCTGCACCCAGCGGGCCCAGCTTCTCTCTTGTTCTTATGTTGACCCCCCCATCCCCTCCCACTGCCTCCCCCCCATCTCATTTTATCCACAGGGAGGGGACAACAGCCAAAAAAAATAATATATATATATATATATATTAAGAAAATGGATGCATTGTGTTTAAGAGAAAAAGGAAAAAAGATCTATATATTTGTAGCTGCAGCTGTGGGAAGCACCCAGGAGCTCATTGCTCAGTAGCCACCTGCCCAGTGCTAGTGAATATGGTGGAAAAATAATGGAAAAACACCTTTTTTGGGGGGGGAAGTGTCTCCTCGTTGGTGTCCTGTGTGGGTGGAAGGATGGATGGATGGACACCCCACACTGCTGCAGGCGCTGGGCGGGGGGTCCCCACCACCATGTGCTGTCCCATGGCTTTTTGGAGTGGTGGGAGCTCCTGCCAGATGTGCATGCTGACATCTGGCACAGGGGTGGGAGGGTGTGTGTGGGGTGGGTGCAGCAGGGACGCTTCACACTGTGGCAATTCCCATGTGAAAAGGGACCAAAACGGTCAAAACTTGGAGATGGGGCTCGTTCGCTTGCACGGCCACTGCTCTGCCCTGCTCAGCCTGACCTCCCCCTCTCTGGGGATCCCTTAAAATATATATATATATATATAAAATTAATTTTTACATATATATATATATAATATCCACCCATGGATAGCTCTCCACCCATCCCAGTGGGAGCTCAGTGCCCCATGCCCGGCTCTGCTCCTGTCGTCCCCTGGTGAAGCGTTTCTGAGCGTGCCGTTGCCCTGAGGCCCCCCCAAAACCCTCTGGGCCCCCTTCCCAAACCCTCTGGGGCCCCCCTAAACCCTCTGGGCCTCCCCCAAATCCTCTGGGGCCCCCTAAACCCTCTGAGCCTCCCTCAAACCCTCTGGGCCCCCCCCCCAACCCTCTGAGCCTCTCCCAAACCCTCTGGGCCCCCTCCCAACCCTCCAGGCCCCCCCCAAACCCTTTGGGCCTCCCCCAAACCCTCTGGACTCTGTGTATATTAATGACTGTGTCTCGTGACGTTCTTACAAGCTTGGTGTATAGTGATTTCCCTAAACCTCTGATTTTAGTTGTTTTTGTTTTGTTTTCTTTTTAATTTTCCACCCCTGATTGCCCCTGCCCGCCCCTGCCATTAGATGCACTGCAATATTTTGGGGTCTATGGTTTTGTTCTCTCCCCCTGAAGGCTGTGACCCCCCTGTTCCTTCCCCAAAATTGCTCTTTCTTGCCTCGTTGGTGGTTAGCCCTCCCTTCCTTCCCTGTCTGCTCCTTGCCCATAAAGTTAAATATATATTTTTAGGGCAAAGGCTGTATCATTGCACTGATATTTGTTGGTTCCCCCTTGGTCCTCCCAGCCTGTTTTTGTTCCTTCTTGGTTTAGCAATGCAAATGCTTCAGGATCTTGTATGTTGGACATTATTATTATTATTTTTTTTTCTGTTACAGTTATTTATATAAAAAATAATTTATCAAAAAGGAAAACTTTAAAAAAAAAAATTAATCTAGTCTGTCTTGGAACTTGTTTACCTTGAAATTACTGGAATCTAAATGTTTGAAAGTGTTGAAGCACAAACATGTATCATCTCTGTATATCTGTTCTTCTGTACTAAAGCACTCGAGTGACTAAATAAAAGCGATCTCCATCCCTAGTGCAACTGGGGCTGTGCTGTGCCACTTGTTGGGGGCCAGGAAAACAGGGAAAAAATGTGGGGAAAATATTCCACTCAACCCCACCCCCCTCCAAGGGAGGATCCTGGTGTGGTGATGCCAAAACTCCCCTGAGAAATGGCTTTGGAAAGGAAAACAAGCGAACGAGTCATCCAACCACATTTATTTCCTTCAAAAATAGGTGATTTCTTAGTACAAAATACCATCCCAGTGGCTCTGCTGGGCGTTAAAAAATAGGGGATAAGGAAAAAAACATCATTTTGCTCCTGGCTGCTGCATTTGGGATAGTTAAATGTGCTTCCCACACACTCCCATCGTACCCTGGCTGGGCTGGGGGGTCACAGCTTCCAGCACGAGCAGAGGCAACCAGAGACACATAAATCCTCTTCAAAATCCCCCCAGTCCTCCTCCTCTCCCCCTAAAAAGGGCAGCGAGGGGGGCAGCCCCATTCCCAGCCCCTCACAGTCCCCTCTGGGCTGGGTGCAGGATGGGGATCAGGGACAGTAACTCACTGGGGGTGTCACTGAGCCCACCCCATCAAATGTGAGTATTTGTACAACAAATAAAAGCAAAAATAAATATATTTGACACGGGCACTTTAGGGAGGTCCTATAGGTAAAGAGAGCTGGGGTGCCACAGGCTGAGGTGCTGGAGGGGTTTGGCTGGACCTATCCCGGAAAAAGCTGCTTTAACCACATCCATTTCACTAAAAAAATAGGCATTAACTCATTACAAACCCAGCTGGGAGGGACAGGGGCTCTGCAGACCCCTTGGCACCACATCTGCCCCCAACTCAGTCTTGCAGGGTGATTTTTCCTCTACCAGCCTTGATTCCCTGGGAATCCCAGGGGAAAACCTCGAATCCTTCATTTTATTTTCTGCCTGGATGATGCTTTAAGCAGCCACATCCAGGGATGGCCAAAAAAGTCCCAAAAATGCCCTAAGGGTTGTGCTGGAAATGAAAACCAGAACATATATGTGTATCTATATAAAGTTATATCTATAGATACAGATCTGTATATATACAGATTTATATAGAGAGAGATCTATATCTGTCTTCCTAGAGATACATGTCTAAATATAGATAGACATGGATCTATTATATATCCATATATAGATACACATACACACACACATCATATATCATCAATCAACCCTCAAAGAATGATTAAGCTGCTTTCTAATTATCTTGGAGGAAAAAAAAATTCACATAAAACCACAAAGAGTTTCCCTAGGGAGGATTCTGTTGGGTTCAAGTCCAAGGACAGAGCAGGAGTGGGACACATACATGGCTTGAGCTGCCAAAGGAGGCCTAAAGGCTGGGAAAGGGGGGGGGATAGGGAATCACAGGTATTTCTGCCCATGCAGGCACAGAGGTAAACAGCTGCCAAGGGGGGCTCGACCTGTGCAGGACATACACGAGGTCAGAGCACCCCCAGAAGTGCTTAGGTTGGGGTGGCCACTGCCTTGGGGGGACACAGGGCCACCCCTTGGTCCCAGGACAGTGCTCGTACCCTGGGCAGGTCCCAGGAGACCCCTGCCCACAACTTCTCCCCTCCTGCAGCTTGAGTGGTCCTGAAAACAGACAGACAGACAGACAAGCAATGCAGGAACTCCAGGGAAAGCAGGAAGGGGATGGGAGCCAGTACAGGACCCCCTGGAGATGCCTCCAGCACTGGTGCCCCCAGGGAGCACCCAGTGCAGGGATGCTGATGAGGGGACCACCCTCCTCCTCATCCTCCTGCCTACTGTGAGGGCAGGGATGGTTTGGCAGGTTCTGTGGGACCCTCAGAAGAGGCAGAAGTCCCCCCAGGACCCTCAGAAGAGGCAGAGGCCCCCCCAGGACCCTCAGGAGTCAGGAACCCCAAAGGACCCTCAGAAGGGGCAGGAGCCCTCCCAGTACCCTCAGAAGAGGCAGGAGCCCCCCCAGGACCCTCAGAAGAGGCAGGAGCCGCAAAGCACCCTCAGAAGGGGCAGGAGCCCCCCAAGACCCTCAGAAGGGGCAGGAGCCCCCCAAGACCCTCAGAAGGGGCAGGAGCTGCACAGGACACTCAGAAGGGGCAGGAGCCCCCCCCCCGGGCCCTCAGAAGAGGCAGGAGCCCCCCAGGACCCTCAGAAGAGGCAGGACCCACGCAGCTCCCCTGCCCGGCCCAGCTCTGCGGCCAGGGCGCGGCTCATGCGGGTGGTGGTCAGCCTGACACTCTGGGCAGCCTCCACAGCCCGACTCAGGGACCAGTTCAGCTCGTCCAGCTCCTCCAGGTCCAGGCTCAGGCAGCGGTGGCCGGTGTGTGCCCGAGGGCGGTGCTGTGCCCGCCGGTGCCCCGCGGTGAGGGCTGAGGTAGGTACTGCTGGGGAGCAGTAGCTGGGAAGAACAAGGGGACATGGGTCAGTGTTGCTCAGTGCCTGTGCCCCCTTTCTGCCTTGTTTTCATCCTTCTCCCCCACCTCATCCAGCCCCACCCTCCAGCACCATCCCTCTCCACTCAGACCCCTCCCCAGAGGAGTTGGTGGCTGTGTCACCCCATTCCCACCAGGACATCTGGGATCTGTGGGCAAACCAGGAGGTCCTTGGAGTGGGCACAGCCCTTCCTGAGTTCACCCCACACCCCTGGGGGCTGCTGACCCCCTGAACCCCCTCCCCACCACAGAGCATCCTTACAGCACAGAGGGCACATAAGGCACGACGGGGACGGGGGCGAGGCAGACGGTGGCAGCAGGACTGGGTGCCAGGTACCAAAATCCAGGCTGCTCTGGCTTCTTGGCTTGGGCACCAACGTGGGAGCCTGGGGGGGATGTGGCACTGGTGCCACGCTCTGCTGTGGGGAGAGAGGAAGGTGGTTAGGGGTGTTAGATATCCCCAGGGGTGCTGGATGTCCCCAGATAGGTCCATCTGGGGCAGCCCCAAGTGACATTACCACCTGTGCCACACTGGGCAGCCACTGCTGGGTAGGAACACTGTGCCCACAGGTGGCACTGCTGGCTGTCACATCTGGCCCAAAGCAGTGCCAGGGGGGGCTGAGGGTTGTTCCCTGTCCAGTCTCCATGCAGGGATGAGCTGTGCCAAGCACGTGTCACCCACCGTGTGTGGTTCTGTCCCTGCTGCCTGGCAAGGAGGGGCCCAAGGGTGCCCGGCAAGTGGGGCAGCGTGTCCTCCTCGGGGTGCTGTGCTGGGGCTGCTGGGTGGCATCACCTGCCCAGAATCCAGCTATGGAGAGAGCAGAGGAAATAGGGAATGTCCCATGCAGACTAAGCAAAGGATGTTTGGGAAGAGCAGAGTGGTTTTGGGAAGGTGGTTGGGATGGGATGGGATGGGATGGGATGGCATGGCATGGCATGGCATGGCATGTGGGGGCTTTCCCTGCAGAGGCTGCTGCAAAGGAGGGTCTGCAAAGGTGAGCTCTGCACTGATACCCAGGACAGGCCTTGGGATAGGTTCCCACTGCTCCCAGTGACATCAGTGGCTGCAGCCCCAGGGCAGAGGGGTCTGGCCAAGGGGCAAGGGAGAGCCTCAGGTTATGAGGAATGGGCTGCCTCCTCCTCAGGCCTTTCTAATTAATGAATTGAAGTCATTAATCATTGTTAGCAGGTGGTAGGGAAGGCCAGAAGGGGCTGAGGGCTGCTCCCCACTCACCTGCTGATGTCCTGCTCCTGTGACACTGGGGGCACCCCAGGGTGCCTGGCTCATCTCGGGGTGCTGGGGCAGCACGTGGTGTTCCCACCTGGTACCGTGTCCCTGCCAAAACCCAGCGTGAGCGTGGCCAGGGACCCCAAAGTGGGGGTGGCCTCTCTCATCCCCCAGCACTGACCACCACCAGCACCCACCTGTGTACTGTCCCCGGAATGTCACCACTCTCGGGGGGCTCCCAGGGTGTTTCTGAAAGGAGGGCGGTGCCCGGGGCCCGGCAGGCAAGGAGTCTGACTCAGAGGCTGTGGCAGAGGAGAGGGAAGTGGGGTGGGATCTGGTGGCTCCAAACCACAGATCTGCAGGATCCACTGTGGGGTCTTACAGGACCACCAGGACCTGCCTGGCCCCTGCGGTCCCACAGCCCCACCAACATCCTGCTCCATGTGGGGAGGGGAAGTGACAAGCAGGGAGGAGCATGTCCCCTCTGTGTCCTCTATCCCCACCGAGGTGGGTCCCACTTACTGAGGTCCAGCTCTGGCCTGTCCTGTGGCAGCAATGCTGACCTCCCCCTCTGCGTGGGTGCAACCCCAGGGGCCACCCTGCCCCTCACCGGGGGGCTCAGTGCCCTGTGCAGGGGACAGAGATGCTGTCACCACCCAGACCTCTTGGCATCCCCTCAGGCATCACCCCATCCACCCAACTGCCGGTCCCCCCCAAGCCCAACCTGTCCCTGTCACAGCAGAAGTGGGACAGGCTGTGCTGGGGGTGTCCCCACCTCCATGGGACAAAGAGCTGCCCCCCAGGTCCCTCCTGCCACCTACCCCGAGGGTGCTGCGTCCTGGGGGGATGATGGACTGCTGCCCACCGGCTGCCTCCTGGCCGGGGCGATGCGTGGGGTGGCTTTTCCCTCGGGATAGCTGCGGGAGCGGCGCAGACTCTCCTCCAGCCGCCGCCGCAGCCGCCACACCTCGGCTCGCAGCTCCCGGATGGCCTGGCTGTGCAGGGCAGAGGCCACGCTGAGCAGGGCTGCAGCCAGCACTGACCCCAGCAAGGCTGGGGGTGCTGGGGGAGGATCAGCTGCACCCTCCCAGAGCCCTCCTTCCCCACTGGCCAGCACTCAGCAGCTGTGATGCTCCCCTAAACCAAGCCTGGAGCTTGTCTGGGCTGAGGACCAGGCTCAGCCACCACACGTATCATGAGTTACAGAATCATAGAATGGATTGGGTTGGAAAAGACCTCCGAGACCATCAAGTCCAACCCTTGGTCCAACTCCAGTCCCTTTACCAGA
>JAWWEV010000039.1:8782401-8803192 GCA_035583235.1 Hafferia zeledoni | reverse complement strand
ACCCCCTCCCCACACCCCCATCCCTGCAGCCCCCCAGCACTTTCCCAACAGCCCCCTCCCTGCAGCCCCACGCAGATCTCCCCATAGCCCCCCTGTCCCTCCTCCACAGCCCCCCACCCTTACCTGTGCCTGCAGCCTGTGGCTCTGCCCCGCCAGTGCCCGGGTCAGCCGCGGGCCAGGGCAGCAGCACAGCCCGGGGCAGGTGGGGCAGCCCCCGTTGGGTGCAGGGGGGGACCGACAGTGAGGTGAACCCCCTCGTTCTGATGGTCCCGGGGCTGGAGCTGCAAGAAAACACGAGGACAAGTGACACCGGTGCTCCCCACTGTGGGGAATCCGTGGGTTTGGGGTGGGCATCACCCAGGAGGGTGATGAGATGGGATCAACCCACCTCCAGCTGGTGAGGTCGAGGCTGTGGCCGTGGCCATGCCAAGAGCCGCTGTCCGGGCCTGCGGGATGCTGAGGGTCATCACGGGGCAGCCGGTGCCCACGGTGCCCACGGCCAGGCTGCGGCTGGGCTGCGGCGGGTCGGAGAACAGGCTCACCTGCACAGGGACAGCGAGTTCGGGCACCCACCCTTCACCTCCCCGACCCCGGCACTGCCCACCCACTGTGCCCCCGGGGCACTCTGAAGCACCTCTGGTGGGTGGGGGCGAAGGTGGAGGCACACGTGGGCAGGGGGCACAGCCCAGCATCAGTTTCCCCACCCACGAAAGGTGGCAGAGGTGACACAGGACATGCTTCCTCCCGCAGTTGTGCCATCTCAGTGACGTGCCCCACCATTTCGGGGACACTCTGGCTCTGCCACCTCCCTGGGCTGGGCTTGCTCAACCGCAGCTCCCCGGGAGGAGGAAGAGAAGGGGGGCCGGGGGAGGGAGACACGCTGAATGACCTCAGGGAGGGAGGGGCAAAGAGGGGCACCCCCCAGGCCATCCTGCCCCCCACACCCACCCTGGCGCCCAGGCGCAGCTGGTCGATGGTGTTCTCAGCCTCGGCGTACTTGGTCAGCAGCTTGTGGTAGTCATCCTGCAGGGAGGGGACACCAGTGGGTGACAGCGCCTGGCACGGGGTGATGGCGAAGGGGGGAGGCAGCCCTGTGTGAGGACAACAGGCCTGGGGGCGTTCCCAGGGATGAGGGACACTCTGAGGTGCAGAAACCCACCCTCCGAAGCACCCAGCCCATCTGGGCAGATGTGGCCCCTGTTCCTCTCTGTGGGGACCGCACCCCTCTCCTCCCAGGGGGCAGGGGGGCATCCCAGGGGACAAATATCCTGGGGGTGACTGGCATCCTGGGGGCACATGAGCATCCCTGAGTCCAGACTGAGCACATCTTTGCCTGCTCCTTCCCTCCTTGCCAGTCCTATGCAGGGCATGGAAGGGGTGCCCAGCACCACCCCCCAATCGGTGACACAGCACCAGCTCATGGAGCTGGTGACATCCCCATCTCACCACCGCCCCTTGGCCCTCCCACCACAACCTTTGGCCGAACTGAGTGAGGAGCAGGGCATTACCTGGAGCTGCTGCACCAGCGCTGTGGCTTGTTTGGGGGACCTGAACTCCTGTGGCAGCCCGGGGGAGCTCGGGGGCTGCGTGGGCACCCCCTCCCCGCTGCTCAGCAGCACCTCCCGCACGATTTCGGCCGGGGACTTGAAGCCAACAGGACCCCCAGGCACCCTGGGGCGGGCGGGCAGCACCCGGCCCCGCGGCGGGCGGTAGCTCTGGTCGAACTTCACCCGCGCCTCCACCTTGGACAGGTCGGGCAGGGGGTGGTTGAGGCGCCCGCGGCCGTACTGGGTGCCGTCGGTGCCCGTTCCCGAGGGATCCCTCTGCCCCTTGCCACCCGCTCGCCGCCGGGGGCTCAGGGACCGCGACTGCCGGACAGGCTTGGGGGGCACCACCGTGGGCGCCGCTTTCTTGGGCACCCGGGACCTGCCGTGTAGTTGGGGTGCTGGGGGAATCCCAGCGCCCTGGGGCTCCTCCAGGGGTGCCAATCCAGTGGTGCCATGGGATGTTTGAGGCTCGGGGCTGGTGGCATCGCGGGGGTCATCGGTGGAGAGGGGCAGTGGGAGGATCCGTCTCGGGGTCCACCCCTGTCCGTGCCCCCCAGCGACGTCCCCAGCTGTGCCCCAGCCCCGGTGCCGGCGGGATGGGGTGGCAGGGCCAGGGCTGGTGTCCGACAGCCCGGAGGTGTCCACACCATCCGTGCAGAGCGCCCGGCCATCCCGCAGCGCCTCGGGGCTGCCGCTGGACCCCGAGCCCCAGCGGCCCTCGTAGGAGAGCTCAGGGTAGGGCTCCCCGTCGCTCTCTGCCCCCCAGGGCCCCTCGTCCCCCCCGGAGCTGCCCCGCTCCTCGTCCTCCTGCTGTGGGTGCCAGAGACCCTCCTCTGCCGCGGACCCCTCCTGCAGGTCCTCACCGCCACCTGCAAAACACCAGCGCCGCTGCCAGCCAGACCCAGACGGTGCCCCCGGAGCCCTCGCTCCCCCCCGTGGCTCCAGCGGCTCCTGGGACCACCCCCACGAGGGTCTTTGGGCAGGAGGGAAGGGACGACTCACCCCACGGTGGGCTCCTGGCACCCTCCCCCAGGCCGATGACCCCGTCCTCGTCCATCCGCCTTTCAAAGTCGTCTTCTTCCTCCTCCTCCTCCTCCTCCTCCTCCTGTCCCTCCCAGGGCGTCAGCTCTGTTTGTGTCCACTGCAGCCATGGTGCCGGGCTGGCCATGCCCGCGGGCACCGCGTCCCTCTCACTTGTGCCGCTTCATGGCCCGGCGGCGGCGGCGGCGGGTTGGGGACCTCCTTGTCACGAATGTAGGTCACATCGTCGCCGCCGCGGCCTGGGGGGGCCGAGGGAGAGGGAGGGATGCTCAGCAGGACGTGGTGGGCTCTGTTTGAGGTGCCCCCCGCCACTGCCAGGGCTTCCTCTGCCTCCCAAACCCAGGGGATGTGGGGGGGACACCCTCGGATCAACCCCCCGGCTCTGCATCCCACCATGAAGCAGGAGCTGCCACATCACTCACAGCTGTGATGGTCCCCATGGGGAAAGAGCCCTCCAGGGCTACCCCAAAAGGCTTGTCCCCCCCAGGGGACACCCAGCCCATGCTGGCACCCCGTGGATGTCACCCCAGCTGTGCAGCCACAGCCTGGGGACCGTCAGCAGGGGACCATCCCCATGCAGGGCAGTGCTGGGGAGGCAGGAGCACCCCAAGGCCTCTCTGGATCTGGGGGGCTGCCAGTGAGAGGGATCACAGCAGAGACCTGGCACATTCACTGCATTGATGACCCAAAAGGACGAGCTCCCCCTCAGCCCCTCCTGGGGTTCCCAGAGCCACAGCAGCAGTTCAAGAAACACCGGATGCTGAAACCCCAACCATGAGGTGTGGAACAAGAAAGGCCACGGGGTTTTCCCACCCACATCTCCTTGGGTAGATTTGAGTCCCCTCTCCTCTCAGTTTTGGCCCTGGGGGGCCAAACCAGGTGCAACCAACCCCATGCAGGGGACACTCACCCAGCAACCTCAGAACATCCCCATCACTGTGAGCCCATCGGGGGTCCCCAAAGCAGCATCATTCAGAGCACCCCAAACCCCTCCTGGGCCTGTGGGGCAGCTGAGCTTTTGCAGAAGTAGGAAGTGATGTTTCCTGCAAGTTTGCAGGCGGCCACAAACTTTTTAACCCCATCTGGTCCTGCACAGTGGGGGCTGAACCCTCCTCCCACAGCCATTTCCCATCAAAACCTTTATTTTTTAATCCAATCTGGAGAAAAATGCTGTAGGCAAATAGGGGAGTGGGATCCCTGGGACCAGCAGCAGCTGCAGCCTCCAAAAGACATCAGGATGAGGGTCTTCCAGGAGACCCAAAATTAAGCCTTAAAGCCCCAAAATTCAGCAAGGTGGACCCTTCCCTTGGAATTTCCAACCCTCTGGATGTCCAAGGTGAGGATCCACCTGGCCCCCCACTCTGAGATGCTGCTCACAATCTCAGGGATGCTGCAGCCATACCCAGGCACTGTGGCATGTCCTGGCACATTTGCAGGCAGCCAATTAATCCAGCTTGTTACTGTGCAATTAGTGGCACGCGGGGGAGAGTTTAACGAGCTAATGAAACCACGGCACAGTCCCTGCATTTAGCCAGAGGGTGCTGTGGTGATTTTGGGGTGCTGCTGGCTCAGGGATGGTGGGGATGAGCAGCAAACCTATCCATGCCACCCACATGTTCTGGGAAAAGTCCTTTTATCCACTCCCAAGCCTCAGATCTGCAAATTCCCTGGGTGTTAGTGGGGGTTTGGGGGTTATTTTTCAGTGCCACCTGGCATCAAGTTCCTTGGGTATCATCCTTGTACCAGCTGCTCATTTCCATCCCTCCTGCATCCTTGGGGTGTTCCAGGCAGGGATCAAACCCCAAAGCATCCCTTAGAGTCTTAGAAACCTCCCGGGGTGTTTACAACAAGTTTCCCCCCACACTTTGATTGGATAACTCCATTCTCCACACCTGGAGGTGTTCCATGGCTTCTGCCACTGAGGAGGACGAGGCTGCCCATGGGGGGCTTCCAGCTCTGCACTACTGCAGCTAAAGAGTGATTTTGGCTTTAGCCCCTCTCTGACCTGAGATGTTTCTGGTCCCAGCCTGGAGATGGGGCCTGGAGGTCCCCACCAAAGTGCCTCCCATCCCACCTCAAGCCCCACCAACATCCTGGAGTGATGAGGAGCATCCCTGGAGTGATGAGGAGCAACCAGAGGGTTGGTGGTAGGAGAAAGGAGATTGTGGGTCCTCTCTTCTTGGGACAAAGCAGATTATAACATTTCTTACCCATTTCTGGTGGTTCTTTAACCTCGTGCTGGGGAAGAGATGGATATTTTGTGTATTTTGGGGGGTTTGAAGGAGGCCATGCCTAACCCACACACCATTGGCTGTCACCCCATTTCTGAGCAGTGGTGCCCTGCCTGCACTGCCCACAGCAGCCACAGCCTGCAGGATCCACTTCCAAATCCAGCCACAGTTATTGCTTTCCCAGAAAGACCCTCTGGTGATGGTCATGATGGTAAGAGAGAAAAATCATGGCTTTTTTTTCCTCTTCTTTAAGTGAGTTTCTCAGTGTTACAGGAGCATAGAAAAGCTTGAAAAATTATGTAGCTCCATAATCAGGAGCCACAAAGCAAATGCAAACATTCCCAAGAGTATATATATATATATTTTTTTTTTTTTTCCAAATTTTGCTCTTTGAAAGCCAAGATTTTGCAACGGTGTGATTGGAAAAAGAGCTAAAAAGAAATTTAAAAGCCTCAGCCAGAAAAAGTCTTGTACCCCTCAGCTCTGCTCTGCCCTCTGAATCTCAGCCAGGGCTGTGTCAAAGAGTGGAGGTGCTCGGCCAAGGGAGGGGATGCTCCCAGCAGTGAGTGCTGCCAGTTCTCTGCAGGCAGGAGGGGTTGTCTCTGCCTATCCCAGCCCTCAGCTCCAAATCCCTGATCCTGCCTGCAGGCAGACACAGCAATCCCTTCCCTGTCCTGCTCCCTGTGGATGGACAGAGCTGTGAGGCTGAGCCCGCCCAACTCATTACACGTGTGAGGCTGAGAAACAGCAGCACAATCAAGGCCAACATGAATCCATCCTCGCTCCTGGGTTTATCAGGGGTGACAGCAGAGGAGACAGAGCATCCTCCATCCCAGGGCTTGCTTGGTGACATTGGGGGGGAGGGGGGGGGCAGGGCTGCTGTCACTCTGCCTTCACAGCCTTGTCAGCCCTGGGCACAGCAGGCAGGTTGGGGGGGCTCTAAACCCCCACACCTCCATCCCCACACCCCCTGGGTGATAACCCTCCCCCCCTGTGCCCCAAAAATCACTTGCCCAGGAAGCCCCCCCTGCACATCTGTGTCTGTCTGGGATGCAGAGGGGGCTTTAACCCCCATCCCAGGCAAGGGATGGATACTGTGCATAAATTCTGGAGAGGTTTGGAGAAGGCCAGAACAGGCTGAAACTTGGCAAGGGGTGTCTGCACTCCAGGAGGGAGCAATTCCTGGTGTATAAACCCTTTTTTAAAGCCCACAGAGTCCCGTTTTTATGAGCATGAAAGAGGGCAGAGGAGCGGAAACGCTGCGTTCTTAGTTTGCATTATTTCCTACCAGAACAAGTGAGAGGCAGTCACAGTGAGGAAGAGCCTCACAACCCCCTGCTCTCTGAAAGCACAAACGCCTGTTAACTAAACCATCGCTCTAAAGCTCACATGTCACCCCAATTCCCCTCCCTGGAGAGGCCACGTCTCCTCTCACCTCCCCCGTGCTGGCACATCCCCATGGAGAGGTACCAAACCCCTGCAGAAACAGCATCTCTCCATCACTTCCCAAAATAAAGCCCCATGGCAGGACAGGGAGCTGCTGCTTTCCTACCTCCTCCCTGGCACAGTGACCCTCCAGGTGTCCCCCCAGGGTCAAATCCCAACATACCTGCAGCAGCTGGGGGCGGGTGGCCATAATGCCCGTGAAGGACAGACTTAATCCCCATCTGGAGAGAGCTGCCACTGTCACCGCAGCAGAGCTGGTGGCACTGAGAGCCCTTATTAGCACAGGGCAGTGGGAGGTGGCAGGGACAGGGCAGGGCAGGTGGCCTGGGAGTGTGTGGTGGGGTTAACCAGCAACAGGTGGGATTTCATAGGCTGGTTTGAGTTGGAAGGGACCTTAAAGACGATCCAGTCCCACCCCTTGCCATGGGCAGGGACACCTTCCACCAGCCCAGGCTGCTCCAAGCCCTGTCCAACCTGGCCTTGGACACTCCCAGGGATGGGGCAGCCACAGCTTCTCTGGGCAACCTGTGCCAGGACCTCACTGCCTTCACAGGGAAGAATTTCTTCCTAATATCCAATCTAAATCTCTCCTTCAGTTTGAAGCCATTCCCCCTCGTCCAGTCCCTCTGCAACTCCCTTGGAGCCCCTTTAGGCACTGGAAAGGGCTTTAAGATGCCCCTGGAGCCTTCTCTTCTCCAGGTCGAACACCCCCAGCTGTCCCAGCCTGTATGAACAGAGCACGGAGCGCTATTCCCTCCGTTGAGTCCTTAAAACATCCCTGCCCGGAAGGTCCTGAGCGGGTGCTGCAGAGCCGGCCCCCACCGGCTCTCAGGAACACGGCTGCCCTTTAAATAAAACACGGAACTGAAGCTCAAAGCTGCCCTTGCGACTTCCCCGGAGGAGCCTCAGGCAGCGGCTCAGCCCCGTGTCCCGCAGCCCCCGCCGAGCCCCGGCCCGTTCCGAGCCGCCCCCGCAGCCCCGGCGGCACCGCCCGGAACCCTCCGGGCCCGGCGAGGAGGAGGAACCGCGATGAGCAAAGTTATGACAAGTTTCCCCGGGGCCACGGAGGTTCCGATGGCGCGGGGCGGACACGCCTGGGCGCCGAGCGGCGTGTCCCGCATCCTCCCGGCGCCTCCCGCATCCTCCCGGCGCGCCCCATCCCCTCGGCCGCAGGGACCCCGGTGGGGCTGAGAGTTCTCCCCGCTCCACCCAGGGACCCCAACAGGGTCCCAGCTGTCTGAGCCGGGCTTAGCAGAGCCGGGTTTAGCAGAGCCAGGCAGCGCTGGATGCGGCCCAGGGGATGAAGCCGCGGGCCCCCGGCTGTGCCTCCAGCTGTTGCCTCCAGCTGTGCCTCCAGCGGCGCCCCGAGGGCCATCTCCTCCCCTCCGGCTGCAGCAGGAGCAGCCGAGCCATTCCCGGCCCCCGTGGGCACAGCTGGGGCACATCTGGCCCGGGGGCACCGCTGGAGAGGCGTCCCCCACCCCGCAAGCGCCCCGCGCTGCCCACCTGCAGGGAGGGCTCGGCCGGTGCTGGGCAGCCCCGGTGCCAATCCGGGTCCCGATGCCGATCCCGCTCCCGGTCGCGATCCCGGTCCCGATCGAGCCCGGCCCGGTCCCTCCGGACAATAGCGCGGCCCGCGGCGGGGGGGCGTGGCCTTTCTCATTAGCATACCCGCCGCTTTCCACCAATCCGCGCCCGCCGCCGAGAGGGGAGCTGGACATTAGCATAAACCCCGCCCCCTCCTAAATTTGCATAGCCCGCGGCGGGCGACCAATCAGAGCCGCGGTGAACGGACCTCATTGTCATAATTTATGCAGCGCGGGCGCCCCCTGGCGGAGCTGCCTGTGCCCATCCTCTGGAATCCCTGGGAATGGGATGGGACTGGGAATGGGATGGGATAGGTAAGGGATGGGGATGAGGACGGTTTGGATGGGGCTGGGGATGGGATGGAGACTGCGATGGGACGGGGATGGGTTTGGGCATCTCCTCCCAGCCCACCATCACCGCACTCCCACCTGCTCTGCCCATGCTGGGCAGCCCCGTAGGCATCACAGCCCCTTCCTGTTCTCTGGGGATCCCTGGCAGAGGTTTGGGATGAGGATGGGGAGGTCATGGAGATGGGGAGAGGATGAGATGGGATGGGAATGAGACAAGGATAAGACGGATGGGAATGGCAATGGGAGTGGGGATGGGATGGGATGGGATAGAATAGGATAGGATAGGATAGAATAGGATGGGATGGGATAGGATAGGATAGGATGGGATAGGATAGGATAGGATAGGATAGGATAGGATAGGATAGGATAGGATAGGATAGGATAGGATAGGATAGGATAGGATGGAGGTAATACAGAGCATCCCTTCCCATCCCATCCCATCCCCATCCCAATCCCACCTGATTTGTCAGTGCTGCAGAGCCCTGTAGTTACCCCTGCCCTTTCCTATCCCTGAGGATCCCTGGCAGGGATTGGGATGAGGATGGGGAAGGGATGGGGTAGGAATGAGGAGCAGATGTGATGGGGTTGCAGATGGGGTGGGGAGAGGATGAGATGGGATGGAAATGAGATGGGGATGAGATGGGAGTGGGACCGGGGTGGGAATGGGCATGGCATGGGAACAGGGATTGGATGGGATGGGGCTGACATGGAACATCCCCTCCGAGTCCTTCACCACATTCCCACCTGCCCTCCCATCCCTGGGAGCCCCACAGCCACTCCTGCCCCTTCCAACTCCCTCCCCCCACAGCCCCAAAGAACCCCCCCAACTGCAGCCTTTTTCTACCCTGATAGATTTATTGAAAAATTAAAAGCACAAGCTCTGTATATATAAATACGACGACGCTGCCAGCGATTTACAAGGCCTCCAGTTCCTCTCTCTGCATCCCCACCCGTGGCCCGTGCCACCCTCCTGGGCACGGGGGTGAGCACCCAGGGGAGCAGCCACCACCCAAAAACCCCCTGAGCCTGAGCCACAGGCCCACCCTGCTCCGTGTGTGGCACTCAAATGACAGCGGGGACACCCAGACCTCAGCCAGGGGCAGAGGGTGTTCCCCACCCCAGGCAGGACAAGGGTGGAGACTTCGAGGGCTGTGCACTGATTTCTGCCTGTTCTCCCCAGGCAGTGAGTCCGCAGCGGGCGAGGGGACATCTGGGGACAAGCTGGGGGTGTCTGTGCGTGCGGGCGAGGGCTCTGCGTGGTGGGACGCTGCTTTCACACCTCGGCGCTGTCCTTCATCCCCATCCTGCTCCACTCTCCCAGTCCTAAAGGGCCACGTTGAATTCTGTGACCAAGAAGTCGATGTAGTCCTTCTCCTTCAGCTTGAAGGCCTCGGCGATGATGCGGGCGGCCTCGCGGTGCTCTTTGCCTCGGAGTCCTGTGCCGTTCACCTCCAAAATGACGTGGCCCACCTTCAGCTTCCCACAGTTGTGTGCTGAGCCCCCACGCTGCAGGAGAGAGGTGGTCAGCTCGTGTTCCCCCAGGTTGGTTTTGGGGTTAAAAAACAGGGAAATATTTCCTGTCCATCATGTTCACCCTGAACTGGCAAATGAACGTGATGGATATGAGATGTTTCACTTTTTGGAGAGAGGGGATGAATTTGGCTTCCCTCCTGATTGCTCCTGGAGTGTGGTGCCAGCTGGGACAGCCAAGAATAACCAAGGCACAGTCAGCTCTGCGTCTCTTTTGCTGTAAATAACTTGAATTTTGCCCCAAGTAAACAGCAAACAGGGAGACAGCTCTGGAGGGCTCAGTTCCTGGCTCTCATCCACCACTCCCCCTCCCCAGTCCTACGTCTGGGAGTTTCCAGACATCTGGAGATACCAGCCAAGCTTTCAGGGCTGCCCTGACTCCTTTTGAAATGTCTGCAGCAAATCCTTGGCTCCCATGCTGTCTGTTATGCTGTGGGATCATCTGTGGGACACGGATGCAACCCTGAGCAAGCCCCCACAGCAGAACGATGCCTGGGGAGGTGCAGGGCTGTAGGAGGGGGAAAAAAAATCTCCAAAATCCTCCCTGTGCTCTGGCTGTGGCTCAAGGGCCTTCTCAGCCTGCCCAGGGAGGAGAGGGATGGGATGTTCATGGAGCTCTTCCCATTCTCAGCCCACCCTACCTGGATGGTGACGATGCGGGGCAGCGGCTGCCGCGTGTTCGCCCCCCCCTCGATGGCGATGCCCAAGGTGGGAGCGCTCTTGGATACTCGGATCAGACACGACGTGGGCTCAAGGAGCCCTGGCTGTGGGGAGAGAGGGCAGTGCTGCCAAGGGGGGCTGGACACCCTGTGCCTGCCACGCTGCCTTGGCCAGGGCCCCACAGCAGGCAGGGACACTCACAGCTGGCTGCCACCAGAGAGACAGACACTCCTGGTATCCAAGGTCCCAGCTGTGGGCAGGTCTAGAAGTGCTTGGGGAGGAGCAGAGCAGCTCTCTGCCTGCCTGTGCCACTCAACCCCATCATGATCAGAGATCCTCCAGTTCATGCCTGATACCTGCTGCCACCTTCCCTTCCAGGCCAAAGGTGACTTGACTTATGGGACACCTGTTCCATCAGGTGCAGGGACCCTGCCATGCCCCACGTAGCTGGGACAGGTTGGATTTAGCCAGGATGGAGTGAATCAACCCTACAGAGCTTCTTTCAACCACTCCTGACCCCTTTCCCACAAATCAGCCCACCAGAGAGATGACTTGGCTCATTAAAGAGGATACATAACCCATCAAAGCACAGAACAGGGGGTTGCTGCCTGGTGGGAGGAGGGAGCAGAACCGGCTGGATGAGGCAGTGTGGCACAGCCCTGGGTGCTCCCTCCCAGGAGCAGCAGCCCCCCAGCCCCCTGGGCACCCACCCTCACCGGCTTGGAGGCCCCTTCCGCCGCCCCCTCGCTCCTCGTGGCCTCCTTGAGGCTCCGGCTTTTCCCAGGGCCCGGCTGCCGGCTCTTGTCCTTGCCACTTGGCTCGAGCTCCCCGATGTCCACCCCGCTGTCCTCGCTGAGGGTCTGCCCGCTGTCCGACAGCTGGGAGAGCGTGGAGGCTGGGGAGACACGCGGGTTAGGGGCGGGCAGCGCGGCCCCAGGGCCGGCCGGGCACACGCGGGGCGAGGGCGGCTCCCAGGGCTGGGCAGTGGCCCTGGGACTCACAGCTGGGCTTTCCCAAGCAGACCCCTTCTGAATCATGGAATTGCTTAGGCTGGAAAAGACTCACCGAGTCCCCCAGCTCTGCCAAGGTCACCGCTAACCCATGTCCCCAAGTGCCATCTCTACAGGGCTTTTAAATCCCTCCAGAGCTGGTGACTCCACCCTTGCCCTGAGCAGCCTCTCCCCATGCCTGATCACCCTTTCAGCGAGGAAATTTTCCTGAATATCCAACTTGCACCTCCATAACTTGAGGCCGTTTCCTCTTGTCCTGTCACTTGTTACTTGAGAGAAGAGACCGACCCCCACCTGGCTACACCCTCCTGCCAGAGGATCAGAGCTGTGCACAGGGAGCACCAAGGGACAAGTGGCTTCATACTCAGGTCCAGGATCCATCCCTGACTGCAAAACGGGATGGAGGGAGAGAGTGATGAGCTCAGGGATTCTGCTAGAGGCCAGTTTATCCTGACCATGTTCCACACGGGAGGAGACTGGGACGGACCCGAGCAAAGGGGTGTTGCCGTAAAGGAGCTTTCTCGTCTTGGAGAATAAAGACCCCAAGTGCAGATCGAGGCTCTGGATATGTTTGGAACAGCGGGACAGCAGCACCTGCAGAGCGCGCTGGGTGTCCGGGACAGCGGCTCTGGCACTCGGAGGGGTTGGGGTCCCCCTGCGGACGCCCTCGGGGCAGGACCCGGCCCCGCGCAGTGCGGGGTACGGCACCGCAGCCCCTCACCCTCATTAACCTGCGGTTAATGAATCCATTGCAGTGACGGGACGGGGCCACAGGAGGGCGACATCGCCACTCGTGTCGCTCCCGCAGCGCACGGGGACGGGGGGGACCACCAGGACCCTCCGGGCGTACCCAGTACCCCCTTCCTTCTTCATCTCCGAGGGATCCCCCGGGACCCCCTTCCCTCTCCATCTCCGAGTAACCCCCCTGTACTCCCTTCGTACTCCCTTCCCTCTCCATCTCCAAGGAACTGCCCCGTATTCCTTTCCATCTCCCAGGGATTTCCTGGGATCACAATCCCTCTCCATCTCCAAGGGACCCCCTTGGACCTCCCTTCCGTCTTCATCTCCAAGGGCTGCCCCGCATCCCTTTCCATCTCCGAGAGACCTGTTGGGATCACACTCCATCTCCAAGGGACCCCCTCTTTGACCTCCCTTCCCTCTCCATCTCCATGGCACTGGAAGGGGCTCTAAGGTCTTCCAGGAGCCTTCTCTTCTCCAGGTTGAACACCCCCAGCTCTCCCAGCCTGGCTCCAGAACAGAGGGGCTCCAGCCCTCAGATCTTGAGATCTGGAATCTCCAGATCTGCCTCCTCTCCCATTTCCCTCTCGAGGAACAGGGGCCACCCACCTCTGGCCTGGGGCAGGGGCCTCACTTCGTTGACGTCGGGCTCGCTGTTGGGCTGGTGCACCTCCACCATGATGAAGTGCTGGTTGGCCACAGCCTGGGGGCTGCCCTTGTCTGGGGGAGGGGGCGCCGGGTGGGCAGGAGGAGGAGGAGGGGATGGGGAAGGGGGGCTCTGGGGCCCACCAGCTGTGGGGCCCTCTGGGGATGGGCTCTTCAACCTGGTTGGGGACTGGACTCTGGGGAAGGGCCCGATGGGGTGCTGGCTGACCAAGGAGAGCTGGGCATCCATCTGCCTCCGGGAGCTGTGCAGGGCTGGGGAGATGGTGGCATAGATGGCGCTGGGGGCTGAATCCTCGGTGGATGTGGTGGCAGTGGAGGTCATGCTGACTGTGTCCTTCTCAGGGGCATTGGGAGGGGGCGTGGGGTTCCGGGGGGCCACGAAGAAAAGGCCTGACTGGGAGGACTCGGAGGAGGGGCGCTTGGGCTTGTCCTTCCCTGGGTTCCTGTGCTGGGCAGCAGAGGGGTCCAGCAGCTGAGGGGCTGAAGGAGGAGGTGGAGGCTTGAAGTTGGGTGGTTCGTCTGGGAAGGAGGAGACATCATCCTGCCAAACCAAGAACAGGAGTTTTTAGGACATCATGCCCAGCTGTGAGAACTTCCCCAGAACTTCCTCAGGCTCAGTGTCACCTGTATTTTTATCTTTTCACAGTGACCATGGCTGAGTTGGTTGTTACAGAAACACCTTTCTGACCTTCTGACAATAAGAATATGATTTAAAAATGAGGACGATTAGAGGACAAATCACCCAGCCTTTGCTTTGGTTCCCACAGTGTTGCTCCTACTCAGCCAGCCAGAATCCTTCTCCAAACCCATCTGATTAACTGGCTTCTCTGATATCCCTGGGGTGTTGATGTAGCAGAGCTACTGAAGTTGAGGCAAAACTTGGTACCCCCAGTTTTCCTCCAGCTCCCACCCGAGCAGGGTCTTACCAGGGACACATCTGGCAGGGTGTTGATGCTGCTTTGGTGGCAGTCCCCAGCTCCCTCCAGTTCTGATGTGTTCTGAGAGGGCAAAGAAGGCAGAGAAAACCATGTCAGAGCAGCAAGAGCCACCACCACAGTGCCAGGGTGACAGGGAACATGCAGAGTGATGCAGGTTATCCCCCAAACCCCTCCCCATGCAAGGCCAATCTTTCACCCAAAGGATTTTGTTTCCTTGGAGGTTCTCTGGAGGCTCACACATCACAGGAGCAAAGCAGCTCTGTGGGATACAGACTCTCCCAAGCTAAGAAGTGTTCCCAAAGCATGCTGTGGACCTGACCTACTGGGGTGAGCTCCCCTGCAGAGGAGGAGTGAGCTCCTCTAGACCCAAATCAGCTCATCCTGCTTTCAGTATCTGGAGGTTCAATATCTGGATCCTTCCTGGGAGAAGAGCAATAAGAAAGTTGAACACTCCTCTCCCTTGCAGCCCAGAACAGTGGGTCACATGCAAATCAAAGCTGCATTCCCTTGACTAATCAAAACGTCATCAGGAAATGCCACACCACAGTTTGAAACACATCACAGCTCCAGAAGTCTGGAAGGGCTGTGGGAATCTGTCGGTTTGTCTGTGCAGGGACAGCTGTTGGTCAGGATGAACCCAGGGAGAGGACATGGACACAGCCAAGGAGGGCAGACAGGAACCCTGGCCAAGTCCCAGCAAGGCTGGCAGAATGGGGGGCACAGTGTGGGTGCAGCTCTGCCCTGGTGAGGGCACAGATCCACGGCCCTGCTGCTGGCTCTGTCCAGGCTCTGGGCATGCTCTGCCAGGGGGGGCAACATCCTGGTAGGGCAAACCCAGACTCAGCCCCCCTCCCACAGGAATCCTGCTCTGCAGAGGGGCTGCTGCTGCTCAGGAAGGGTGAATTGGGCTCCTGTCACGTCTGCAGGGATGTTTGTTCGCTCCTGCTGGATTGGGCAGGGCACAGTTTGTGTTTAAGTGCCTGTTATTTAGTGCAGGGTAAACAGCTGATTAGTTGAAATGCTGGTGCCTCTGCATTTCCCCCAGCTGCTGGAGGCTGCTGTGCCTGTAAGATGTTGGCCTCCCAAAATAGACACGGGAGACAAGAGCATTAGAGAAGAAGCAAAAACATTGATGCAAAGTGCTTTTATCTCTGTGGCTTCTGAAAGAACCCTGGAGAATGGGAACAAAAAGAAACAGCTTGTTCAGGGAGTGACAGGTAAAGTCTTCACTTGGGAAACCACTCCTTCCTCTGGCAAAGGTTGGTTTCATCATCAATTAATCCAACATAAGGGCAGGTGGCTTTTGAAAGAGAAACAGAGACTCTCAGGCTGGTTTGGGTTGGAAGGGACCTTAAAGATCACCCCATTCCAACCCCCTGCTATGGGCAGGGACATCTTCCACTAGACCAGGTTGCTTCAACCTGTCCTTGGACACTTCCTGGGATGGGGCAGCCACAGCCTCTCTGAGAGCAGCCTGATGTCAAACAGTCACAGTTACATCACTATTAAAACAAGAAGAGTCTGCCCCCTAAAACCTGCCAGGGCCACCTCCCCCAGTCCTGCCACTGGTCCCTGTACCCATCAAGCCCATCACATGCCATTCCCCAGCACTGGCCACAATCTGCACTGAGATGTGACTCCTCTGGCACACGCTGGGTGGGCACAGCAGCTGCCCTCCACCCCCTGCCCCTGCTGCCAGCTCTGCCCCCCCCAGCCAGGGACACTGATGCTGCTCATCCTCCTCAGGGCACCTTTTCCTGCTGCAGTGTGTGAGCAGATTTGCCTTTCCCCAGGCTTAGTTCTTTGGGGGCAAAAGCAATTAAACAGAGATTGCTCTGGGCCATAAAACACGAAGGCTTTTAAGCCAAGCACATTTGCTTTCAGGAATTGCCTATTTTGAGGCTGTGCTTTCCTGGATTTCCCTTGAAAGACTCATCCAAGCCACGTGCCACTGCCCTGAGAAATGAGTCTGAATTGAGGAGGCTGCTCCCTCCTGCCCTTTACCCATCTATTTTCCAATCCCTTATAGAAACTGGGGGCTAGAGGAGCTGGGCAATGTTTGTCCTTCTTATCCTGCATGGAGTCCACGGCAGGAGTGATGGAGCTGGAGAGCATCTTTCAGACAGGCAGGCAGCTTTCATGTGCAGATTGAAGGGTGGAGAAACTGCCACCTCCCAGGGGAACACAACCCAACCTTTAATTAACCTCTCAGCTCCAAATCAGTCCCTTAATTTCCAGTTGCTGCTAACAAGGGCTTTGCAGAGCTACTCAGCCTGAGTCCCACAGGGTTTCAATTTTGATCAGCTGCACCAGCTTGAGAATAAGCCCAGTTTTCCTTCTCTCTTCCCTTCCCTGGCCCACTCTGGAATGCAGCTGCAGGGCTGGAGGAGCCTCAGGCCCCTGGTGCAGACTTCAGGAGCTCTGAGGGTCACACAATGACCCCCACACAGTGGCTTCATTCTGTCTCTGTCCTCATCCTCTGAGAGGTTTGTTCCCAAAACATGGGAATCCTCCATGTGGGATATTCCAGGGAGCTGTGATAGGACATGGAGTGATGGTTTTTAACTAAAACAGAGTCAGTTTAGGTTAGACAGAAGGATAAAGTGTTTTAGAACAGTGGTGGTGATGCCCTGGCACAGGGTGCCCAGAGGAGCTGTGGCTGCCCCATCCCTGGAAACATTAAAGGCCAAGTTGGATGAGGCTCAGAGCAGCCTGGTCTGGTGGAAAGTGTCCCTGCCATGGCAGGGGGTTGGACTAGATGGGCTTTAAAAGTCCTTTCCAACCCAAACCATTCTGCGATTCTATGAATCTACTGGTATTTAGCCCACACAGCAAGTCAGCACAGCAGCAGACAGAGCAGGAAGAGCAGTCTGGGGTCCTCCAGGCTTCCAAAACCCCATCCCTGAGGTATCCCTGGCACTCAGGGCTTTGGTGCAGGCAGGACACTGGTACCAGCTGGGTCTGGCCCAAGGCTGAGCCCTGTGTGCTCTGCAGCAGCAAGGCCTGAAGCTGGGCTGGGCAAAGGGGGTCTCCTCAGCAGGGAGAGCAGGCAGAGAGGGGTGACACGAGGTGGCTGTGCACGTGGAGGAGCCACATGTCAGCCCCTGGATGGCTGTCCCTGGCACACACACACACACACACACACACACTCAGCCCATCCACCACCTCCCCTACCTCCATCAGGTCAATGAGCCACAGGAGCCGCTCCTGGGGATGTGCCGGGGGAAGAGCAGAGCAAAACAAGCACAAAAGCAAAAAGGTGGCATCAGGGAGGATGCAGAGCAAGAGAGACCAGCAAATCCCGGCACAGCACACCTCCCTCCTCCCCCAGCCCATCCTGCAGAGCCCACAGCCAGCTGCATCCAGGGCTGGATGTGAGGCTGAGGTGAGTCCCTGCTGTGAGAGGTGCTGGGGAGGGGAATGGAGCAGGGGCTGAGGGAAGAACGGGGCAGAGGGAGCAGTTTGGGAGCTCTACCCCCTTGTACCTCTGTCCTGTTAGCCAAGACAAGCCCTAATCCACCATGAGCTGGTGCTGTTTGCTTGGCAGCTGTTTTAACTAACAGTGGGGACAACCACCTCCAGTGCCAGTGTTTCCCAACACCCAGGCAGAGCTTAGAATGGGGTGTGTTCTCACACCCATGGAAAGAGGTGCCACAGGGCCAGGGAGAATGAAGGGACAACATGTTCTTGAAGGAAGCTCTAAAACAATTGTGCCCACTCCCTTCTCTATGCCAGAACAGCACCCTGGTCTTCCTCCCCGAGCTCTGAGCTCATGTGCCAAGTGGGGCTGGGCCATTCTCACACACCAGCCTGAGCAGCCACTCTGGGCACGTGTTGAGGAGCAGGAGGCAGAGCAAGGCACACCTGAGGCACGTGGTACAGCCCCAGGCACGGGGACAGCAGGGTGTCACACCCAGCACACAGCCCTGGCAGACCTGTGCCAGCCCTCAGATACTTCAGAAGAGTTTTCACAGCAGGTCCTCAGAAAGCAGAGCAAAACTGGCTTTGTTTCTCCTGATCCAGAAAGGATCTCCCTGGGAGATCACCAAGGATCACCCAGCCCAGAGGAGATGGCTTCCCTGTGGGTATTTGTGAAGTTAACAGCACAAAAGCCCAGCTCTGATACTCTGGCACTCTCTGAGGCCCCTTGGGAGGCTGGACCACACCATGTGGGCAGGCAGAGCTCCAGGAAAGCCCCCTCCTCTCTCCCTCCCACCAGCTGGACCCTCCACATCCCGATCCCACCACTCCAGCCGTGGGTTCTTCCCTCGCTGCGGAACCAGCACAGAGCCCATTGTCCTCCAATCTATTCAGGAAGGGTTTAATTTCCAAGGTTACTAATGCATTTATGATGAAAGGCATTTTATGGCTAGGAAATTAATTTGGGGGCTGTGTGCCTGCACACTCTGAGGTGATTACAGTAACTTAATTAGACGGTGTGTGAGATGACAGCCTGGCAGAGACGTGGGAGCCAAGTGGGCAAGGGCTGGCATGGGATGCAGCCACTGTGGTTCCCTCTGGGAGGGGGAACAGGGAGCCAGAATCTTTAAGGAGGTGATTTAAAAGCTGCTGAACAGCAGCAGGCACAGTGTGGCAGCAGCACATTGCTGGGATTTCTGTGTGGATGCAGCAAAAATAACATTTTAAAGATAAAGCATCTCTTTGTAGTTTTGGGGCTTAAAACCCATAACGGCCTTTCTGCTTTGTCTGGGGATGCAATTTTGGAATTACTTAGGTGAAGGTTAGGAAATTCAACTTAGTTGGGGTTTTTATGCATCACAAAACCTGCATTCTGCTGCTGTACATGCTATTCTATCCTACATATTTGTGTGTATGTTATAGTAATCTTTATTGGAAATATGTTTAGTCCTGTGCTTTTCTAAAATATAAATAACTAAAAGGCAGTAAAGACAAAATTCCAAAGCTGAGTAACAAGTTTGGCAAAGAGACTTGTCCATCATCTTTACTGCCTAGAAGAGTCTAGAGGAGGTTTATTTTTAATTTTAATGAAATATTTATCTATAGCTTTAAACCCATGTTTGTGATTCAAATGCTGTGGCACAGCAGAGTCCTGGAAGGGAGACAGGCTCCATCCTCCCTGGGGACAGTGACACTGAGCACCACCCCTCATGCAGGGCACAGCAGCATCTCAGTGCCAGGGGCACAGAGACACCCACCACCTACAGATCCCCCTGAGCACCAGGAAAAATAAAAGCTCTGTGGGAATCCATGGGAGAGGCAGATTGAACAGAATTCCCTGTGGGGTGAAATGCCCTTCCAGCACTCCAGGGCATGGAGTTTGCTGTGGGGCTGCCAGGAGCACGTGCTGAAAGGAAAAGACTCCCCAGGAGGGACTCACCCGGGCTGAGCTGACGGTGGTGGCAGTGAAGTGGCTGCTGGAGGAGGACACGGTGTCGCTGTAGGACATCATGGAGTAGGAGTCGGTGGCAGCACTGGGCCCTGCGGGCTGCCGGGCCTTCATGGACTCAATCTCCCTCTTCAGCACCAGGTTATCGAAGCGGTCGAGGTCTTGTGGGGAGATCACACCCCTCACCTCTGACAGCAGCGAGAACTGGGCCAGGCACACACACAGCCAAAGAGAGGTTGGAGCACCATCACAGTGCAGGTGACGCCCTGTCCTCCCACCCTGCTCTGCAGTGCTGATGAGATGTACAAACACAGCAGGAGGTTTGGTCCTACATGTTACCAGAAGCTCCTCTGTCATTGAACACCAGGCACTGGAGCATGTTACCCCATCCCTGGAAGTGTTCAAGGCCAGTTGGACAGGGCTTGGAGCAACATGGTCTAGTGGAAGGTGTCCCTGCCATGGCAGGGGGGTGGAACAAGATGCTCTTTAAGGTCTCTCCCAACCCAAACCATTCTGTGACACTGTGATGAGTATGACAATGTCCTACACCTGGATTTAGTCACACACCTTCACCCTTGCTCTGAGCAGATCAGCTTGGAGGCAACAGGTAAATGTGACAATGCCCACACTGTGACAATGCCCACACTGTGACAATGCCCACACTGACAATGCCCACACTGTGACAATGCCCACACTGACAATGTCCACACTGTGACAATGTCCACACTGTGACAATGCCCACACTGACAATGTCCACACTGCGACAGTGTCCACACTGACAATGCCCACACTGACAATGTCCACACTGTGACAACGTCCACACTGTGACAGTGTCCACACTGACAATGCCCACACTGTGACAATGCCCACACTGTGACAGTGTCCACACTGACAATGTCCACACTGTGACAATGCCCACACTGTGACAGTGTCCACACAGACAAAGCCCACACTGTGACAATGCCCACACTGTGACAATGCCCACATCGTGACAATGTCCACACTGTGACAACAGCTCTGCTCAGCCCACCAGGTACAAGAAGCTGCCCCTGCCCCTGGCATGGACCTCACCTTGGCGTGCGTGTTGAGCAGCTCGAAGAGCGCCATGACCAGAGCATCCACAGAGATGTTGCCCTCCTTATACTCGTCCAGGTAGTAGCCCATGGTGGCCCTCTCCTGTTCGTTGAGCAGGTGGCGGGCCTGCTCCTCCAGCATGACCCGGGTCTGGTTCACCATGCTGCTCAGGGTCACCTGGGAGCCGGCCAGCCCCCGGTAAAACACGGGCTGCAGGACACACGAGACAGGCTTGGGGATGACAAGGAATTGGCTGCTCTCTCTCCTGAGAACTGCCCCCTGCTCTGGGCTCTGCCTGCCAGCCCAAGCTGCCCGTGTCTGAGGCCACTGC
This sequence comes from Hafferia zeledoni, assembly GCA_035583235.1. NCBI lineage: Eukaryota > Metazoa > Chordata > Aves > Passeriformes > Thamnophilidae > Hafferia > Hafferia zeledoni. Next base: position 8,782,675 of record JAWWEV010000039.1, on the reverse strand, counting down.
TCTCACCCAGCTGCCTGTGGGGGAGTGGAGAACAGGAGGGGAAGGGGGATGTTGAGAATGACCCAGGGCAGGTAACCTCAAAAGGGTTCAAGAGCAGGGCTGTTCAGTGTCACCCCTTGTCTGGGTAATTCCAAAGCCGTGATCAAAGGCTCTGATCTCTCCTTTCTGGTGACCAGCGACAGGAGCAGCTGGAGTTGGGGCAGGGTCAGGTTGGATCTCAGGGAAAGGTTCTTCCCCCAGAGGGTGGTGGGCACTGACCAGGCTCCCCAGGGCA
>JAWWEV010000039.1:8756001-8769367 GCA_035583235.1 Hafferia zeledoni | reverse complement strand
CATCCCTGGAGATTTTTAAACACAGATTGGCCGTGGCACTGAGTGCCATGATCTGGTAAAGGGACTGGAGTTGGACCGAGGGTTGGACTGGATGATCTCAGAGGTCTTTTCCAACCCAATCGATTCTATGATTCTATGACAGATGTTCTCCCCACCAAATGCTGATGTGCACAGCACCCCAGAGCCATTAGCCAGCCTCCCCCTGCCTCCCTCCACCCTCCCCTGCTCAGAGGGCCTCACAATATATGGATGTTCAGGTGAGAATTTAGAGTGCATGAGCGAATCTGTGCTCAGCTCCCTGGAGGACTCTCAATTTAAAATGGCCTTTGTTCGCTCGCTGCACGACACTTTCTAAATGAATAACTCCAGGGTTTTTTTTTCTTTTGCTTTGGTCCCAAGTTTTAAGTCACTTCTGGAGAAAAGCAGACAGCAGGAATAAAAACAAATGAGAAAAGCCAAAATGTGTTTCCCACTGATAGAAACAACCAGAAACAGGCTGTTTGTGAAGGGCTTTTGTATTTAAAACCCTTCACTGCGGTCAAACCAAAATCTTGTACATTTACCTGGTTGGAAAATAATTTCCATCTTCAAGTCACTAATTAATCCACCTTTCCAGAGGACACAGTATCACACAGGGAATCCAGCCCAGTGTTCCAGTGGCTGGTATTGCAAACCCATTTTGTAGCTTGGTAGTGGTTCAGCAGCAAAACAGAAATCAGCAGCAGGACATAAATATACCTAAGGCTCCAAATTTTGTCCTTAATGGAATGGATGCAAAGCAGCTACTCCTGTATAACCACACTCCAGGAATGGCTGTGGAAAGCTGGAGATGACAACTGTAAGGCATTAACTACCTGTACCAGCATCCTTCTCTAGGGCTGCACAAACCTCACGCTCCCTGGGTTAGTCCTTCTCCTGATTTGAAGTGCAGAAAGTGCTGGAAACAATTTTAGGATTGAAGCATAATAAAGGAATTACCAAGAGACCTTCATGCCAGGCTGGAGAGGCAAGCTGGGCACTGAACCCACCCAACAGAGCATCTGCCTGTCAAAACCAAGGGCAGTTCAGCTTTCTCTTTACATGGAAACATTGCTCTGCACCACAGAACACTTCACTGAGTGGTTTTTTATAGCCAGGAAAATATTCAACTTTTCTAAAGTTCTGTTTTCTCACAGTCTGTCTAAGGACATTTAAGGTTTCCCTTCTCTGACTTTTTCACCCCACTGTGGCCGTAACTCTCAAAAATTCCCCAATATGGGAAAAATACAAGTAGCACAAATGCAGCAAAGTGCATGGAATCACAGATGAGGTCAAAATAAACTGGGAATGCCAACCCACCCCCCTGCAAGGCCCTGAACAACACACACAACTCCAGCTGGCAACAGGAAGGGCAGCTCCGTACCCAGACAATGCCATCTCCCTTTAACGCTACCCCAGCAGGCTGGTAAGCTGAGAGGCTGCTGTGCCCACATGGATACCATCAGATGGAGGAAGAGATAGTCCCTCTCCCCCTCCACCTGAGGTGCTGCCACCTGAGCTGGTTTGGTTACACCTGTGCCAGGGCAAACCTGGGCGTCCAGAGGCACAAAGCAATGGGTGCAGCCCCAAACCACGAAGGGCTGTGAGCCCTTCCTGCCAACCAGAGCTGTGTGGGCAAACTTAAGCACTGCTGAAAAACCCCTCGCTGCTGGCAGTCCCAGCAAGTTGGGCTGCTGAGGGCTTAATTGCAGTTCTTAATCAGATAACGGTTACAGCTCCCGAGGAAACCTGGGGAACTGCCGGGAAGGGAAGGGCATGGCAGCAGCAGGGGCTGCAGGAAGAGCCACTTGGAGCATCCAGCTGGGTGACAAGCTGCAGATTTCGGGAATAGCAGGGAAATGGAGAGTGCTGGCAGGCAGGGGGCTCAGCTGGGCCAGGCTGGGAGCGAGGAGGGAGGCAGGAGGAGGAGCAGGGATAAGCTGATTGCCAGGATGAAGGAAAGGCTGAGCCACTCCATAGAAAGGGCTTAGGGATCAGAGGGGGATGCTTTGCACACTCTTTGCCAAGGGATTCTCTCTGCAGGGATGGGCCCAGGGCAGAGGTGGCATCAGGATGGGATGGCCCTGCCGTGCTGGCTGCCCCACCGTCCTCACCCACCACTGAGGGCACCTCTCTGTGCCATGAGCACCCACTCCACACATGGCTGTGGGGTGACATGGAAGAACAAGCCCTGTGCTATCCAAAGAGGGAGCTAACCCTGCACCCTGTGACCAGACTGATACATCCAGTGGTTCCCACCATCAATCCTGCCATGGTGGAAAGTGCTGATCCAGGGTCCCCCTGGGAACAGACCCTCAGCACAGCATTCCCTGGACCCAGCCCTTCAGCCCCTCTGCTTGGGCTTTTCCACTCAGGTTTGTAGACAGATGATCAACAGTCCTGTGCCAAGTCTTGTCCCAGAAGAGGGCATTTTGGTTCCATTTCCACTCCATGCTTCCTCCCTCCTCCCTGTTCTGCAGCCAGGCTGAAGCTCACTCAGAGTGGGAAGCTGTAACATAGCCCAGGAGCTAAAATCAGGGAGGGCTGGGATCAGCCTGAGTGAACCCACAGCTGTCCTGACACCATCCTAAACCAGGCAGCAAGGGCAGCTGTTCCATGGGGGAAACTGAGGATAACACAGAATTACAAACTGGTTTGGATTGGAAGGGATCTCAAAGATCATCTCATTTCCACCCCCTGCCATGGGCAGGGACACCTTCCACTAGCCCAGGGTGCCCCACCTGGCCTTGGACACTTCCAGGGATGGGGCAGCCACAGATTCCTCTGGGCAACCTGTGCCAGGGCCTGCCCACCCTCACAGGGAACAATTTCTTCCTAATATCCCATCTAATTGTACCCTTCTTCAGATTAAAGCCATTCCCCCTTGTCCTGTCACTCCATGCCATTGCCCAAAGTCCCTCTGCAGCCCTCTCGGTGCCCCTTTAGGTGCTGGAGGCAAAATGACACCCAGGCAAGGTCACCCTGCACCCTTTGCTGGGCATTCCCAGACTCAGGGCAGCACAGTCAGCCCCCACCTCCTCCCCTGTGCCATTCCAAGGCTGTGTCCAGCCCCAGGCTACTCCTGCATGTGCCACACAAAAGCATTTGGAAGATCAAGGTCACAATTTTAATTTCAATTTCAATGCTGAGACATCTGCTGTCTCCCAGAGCAGGAAATGAAGAAAAAAAATGCCACCATCAGTAAGGCATTTGCTCTGAGCTCATTCTTGCCCAGGATTTCTTCTCTCTGGGTTTATGAAATTACCTGTTGACAGATTCAATTTTATCATTAGAGAAAGCTCATCCAGACACGAATTACTTGGCACCAGCACGACTCAGCACACAGCTGAGAGCGTGGCTGAGGAGGTTTCACCCATGCTGGCAGCTATTTCCATGCCATTACTGCCACCACACAAACAAAAACAACATTTAAGGAGGCTCACAGGGCTCATCCTCCTCCTGCTTCCCAAGGAAACCCCACCGGTTTGTGTCTAGACATCCTGCAAACACACGAGCAGGGGAAGGCAGAGCGAGCTCACGAGCCATTCACTGAGTGCTGGGAGCAGCAGCCACAGCTCTGGGGGTGCCAGAGCCATCAGAGCTTGGCAAGGCCATGCCAGAGCTTGGGCAGCCACCTCCAAGGTGTTTGATGTGTTTAACATCAGCACAAGGGAGTGGGGACACCGAGCGTCTCCCAGGGAGGAGAGGGGACACTCAGGGTAGAGGGACAGTCTCCAACCCAAGTCCTCTGCCAGGGATCCCCATGCCAAGCCCCAGCCCAGCTCTTGGTCAGGCTGATGTTGAGCCCAACGCTGCCTCCCCACCGGGCAGGGCTTGGTTTATGCAACAATAACCACTTCTGGGTGCTTTTTCTGCTTTAATAGCCTGAAGCAGCAAAGAGATGGCACTGCTCCCCATCAGCATGGGGTGAGGGGGGCTGAGGTCTGACCCAAGGGGAGTTTTGGGGTGAGTCTGCTGTGACAGTGCTACAGACCCCCCAAAGTCAGGGTGTCTCACCCCTGGAAACACTCCAGGTCAGGTTGGATGGGGCTCTGAGCAACCTGGTAGAGCTGAAGATGTCCCTGCTCACTGCAGGGCTTTGAAGGTCCCTTCCAACCCAAATGATTCTGTGATTCCAGGCCTTTATTCCCATAGGGATTGGGGGAACCTGTGGCTCACAACACATATTCCAGTGGCACAGGGAACTATCCACATCCCCCCAGCAGCCTGGAGACACTTCAGGCTGTAAACAAAATCAAACCCCAGCAAGGTCAGAGCAAGCAAACAGTGAGACACGTGGGGAGCTTCACACTGAAATGCCATTACCAACTAATAGAAAGAAATCCTTCCTTCTCTCTCCTGCATCTCTTATCCTTCATGCTCAAGTAGTCACCATTAGTGTCTCAAACATTCAGGGCACACAATATTATTACAGAAACTTTTTTTTTTTAATAATAATTACAGTTACTTTTGGATAGAGAACTGCCTGAAGGCACGGAGATGTTCACACTCTCTTCTTTATGTGTACTTTCTTTCTTCTGCTGCTTGAAGGAATAAGCAGCTCCCCTGGCAATAAGCACATTAGAGCAACAATTCAGCTGATGGAATGGTGCTTCTCAGAGAACTCACAGTCCAGCACTGGCACAGCATTTGGAACACTTCATCTTTCTCCCAGCTCAGCAGCACCTCTGAGGTTTTGCTGTCTGAGGGTTTCCAAAGTGCGTTTAATGAAATAAGCTGTTCATCCCACAAGTCCATCAATGACAATTCACAGCACAAATGGCCCTCATTGCTGTGACAAATCCAAAGGACTTTAAGCCTGGGCAGATGATGAAGATCCAAGTGCTGTGGAGCAGAAGGTGATCATGGGAAGCAGGTCTTGGTTTTGCAGCAAGGAGGTGACAATGCTCAGTTGGGATGGTGCTGGGGGACTGTCCTGCTGCTGTGCCTGGCCTGGAAACACGTGGCTCCAGCACCATTTTGCCAGAGCTTTGTAGTACTTCAAACCCTCCTCATTACTGAGCACCACCACTGGTTACTTCACACAGGGCTCTGGCAAAACTGGGATCCACTGGTTAGGATTACAGGGAAGACTGTTCCTACCACAGGAAAGTAATAAACTTGGGAAATACAGCCATCTGCCACCCACAGCAGAGACATGGAAAGCAGAATGGTCTGTAACAACTGCCACAGCCACAGGTTGTACCTGCCAGCACCTTCTTCAGCCCTCCACTCCTTTGTCACATCCTTCCTTGTGCCTTCTCATCATCCATCTCAGGGTGGGTCTACACTGAACACCTGGCCCAGATCTTGGCTCACCCCCACAGAACAGTCAGGGCAAGCTGCACTCTGGACCAGATGCACTGCCTGGAAGAGGATGGTGAAAGCAAAGCCCAGAGGGCAGCACACCAGGAACTCCTCAAATACCCATGACAGCTGGAAGTGATGGAGTTGATCAGAGGGATGGAGCAGCTCTGCTGTGAGGAAAGACTGAGAAAACTGGGATTGTGTAGCCTGGAAAAGAGAAGCTTTGGGGTGATCTAATTGTGCCCCTCCAGTCCCTGAAGGAGCTGATAAAAAGATGGAGAGAGACTATCTGCAAGAGCCTGGAGTGACAGGACAAGGGGGAATGGCCTCAAGCTGGCAGAGAGTAGGTTTAGATTAGATATTAGAAAGAAATTCTTGGCTGTGAGGGTGGGGAGACCCTGGCAAAGGTTGCCCAGAGAAGCTGTGGCTGCCCCATCCCTGCAATTGTCCAAGACCAGGTTGGATGGGGCTTGGAGCAACCTGGTCTAGTGGGAGGTGTCCCTGCCCATGGCATGGGGTGGCACTGGATGACCTTTAATGTCCCTTCCAACCCAGACCAGTCTGTGATTCCATGAATCCCAATGTCCACACAAAAATGCAATGCAAAGCCACAGGCAAGGAACAGACCTGCAGTGGTGGCCACCCCGACCCATCAGCCAAAAGCCCAACCACCCTGGCTGCCCACCAGTCCACCTGGTGCACACCTGCCCCCCAGCAGGATGATCCTGCAGATCCCAGCTCTGCCAGGTGGATCATTTACACCCTCACACACTCCACAGGGGTGGTTTCCATTTCAAGCCTTTGGGTAACAAACCTCCAGATAAACTTGCTAAACTCTGCTACAAACCCAGCCTTCCAGAGGTGCTGGAGGAAAAGGCAGGGATATCTCTGTGAATGTCATGCCTGAAGAATGTCTGATGCCTCCCCCAGCCTTGAATTTAACCTTGGAGAAGCTGGAAATATCCCTTTAGCTCCAGTCATCCTGAGCTGCAGCAACACATCCACAAACTTGCTCCTGCTGCAGGGCTGAACCTGCTCTGCTGGACTTGCCCAAACCCTGCCTGTTTTGAAAGCTTTTGTAGATTCATTTCAGGACATTCAGATCGATTTAAAACAGGAGAGAGCGGGGGAAAAATATAACCAACTAATTCCCAGCCCTTCCCTCAGAATGTAAAAGCATTCCAGAAATCAAACAGGTCTCAGCAGTACCTGTCAATTCTGGTTGACTGGGCTGAATCAACCAGGGATATGTTGCATTTATTTGCATATTTGTGCACAGAATAACCACACTTTCAACAGTTCGTGATATATTTGTATCTATCTATATATCTGTACATACAAATGGACAGAGAAAAAAACGAGAGGCAGGTTGTTCCTGTGTTCTGGGACACATTTTCCTCTCTGGATGGTGCAGAGTAATTTGGGACAAAGTGACTCAGCCCATTCATGCCCTGCAGCCTGTTCAGACCAATGACTCAGGCAGTCACACCAAATAACTCTCCAGCCCACCAGCCAGGGCAGGCTCTGCTCCCTGCCAGCAGCCTTTGACCAGGGGGGACTTGCTCCCCCCACCAGCTGGCATCTCTGGATACAGAAGTGTCTGGGCAGCCTTGAGCATTTCAGAGTTGGAGCATCCAGTAATTTTCTTTTTTTTTTTCTGGTCTTACAGATGGGAATTCAGGAGGGGAGATGATTGAAATGTGCATACCAAGCCTTGTGCACTGACAGCAGTCACCAATGTCCCTGCTGGCACATCACCAAGGAGCAGTGCCAGGAGAAGGCTGAATACTGCCTGTTCTTGGGGGGCCAGCACAGTCCTCTGCATCCCATCTCTGTGAGATTCAAATATTTCCTGCAACTGCCATGGACCCTTCCCAGGTTAGCAGAGAAGCCTCCACCCCACTGCCTTGGGGTCAAAGCAGGATCCTCTGCTGGAGGCACCAAGATCAGAGCTGGAGCAGCCCTACTGGGAGGAAAGGATGGGAGAGCTGGGATTGTTCAGCCTGGAGAAGAGACTTTGGAATGACCTAATTGTGCCCTTCCAGAACCTGGAGGAGCCACAAAGAAGAATGGAGAGAGACTATTTACAAGGATCTGGAGGAACAGGACAAGGGGAATGGCTTCAGACTGTCAGAGGGCAGGTTTAGACTGGATATTGGGAAGAAATCCTTCCCTGGGAGGGTGGGCAGGCCCTGGCACAGGTTGCCCAGAGAAGCTGTGGCTGCCCCATCCCTGGAAGTGCCCAAGGCCAGGTTGGACAGGGCTTGGAGCAACCTGGGCTGGTGGGAGGTGTCCCTGCCCATGGCAAGGGGTGGAACAAGATGGTCCTTAAATTCCTTTCCAACCCAAACCATTCTGTGATTCTATGAAGAAGGCAAAGGGCCTTCTGACTGTGATGCAGCATCAAAGAATGGAAGGACAAGCTCAGATTTCCGAAGAGTCACCCCTCACACCTGGGCAAAGGCTGCTGAAGCCAGCAGGCCACAAGCTGGTTGCACCACAACGAGGGGGCAGCACACCCAAGGCTGGCAGACCTTCCCAGGGCTCTGCAAGAGCAGCTCAGCTGCAAAGGGGCATCACAGCAAGGGCACCAGGGCAGCACAGCCCAGAACAAGCAGTGGCCAAGGTCCTGCAGCCTGGCTCACCTGGAATGGTGCCACTGTGGGGGGACTTGGAGCTGGGACCCCCTCACACCCGGGGAGTGAGTGTATCCAGGAGCCAAGCCCAGCACGGACACTCCTCCAAGTTTAACGTGGCCTTCACTCAACTTGGTTCCATTCTTTGCCAAAGCAGATGAAAGGACAGCAATTAACACTTGCAAAGTTCAGTTGGATTCACTGTCCTGTGCACCCCCTGGGAGGCAGCCCTGGGAGCAGGAGCAGCACAGAGCAGGGTGCTTTGGGTTGGGGAGGGGTCCATGCAGCCCCCGAGCCAGACTGAGCTCCTGGAACCACCTGGAATCACCTCTCCCCAGGGACTGAGGGGAAGGGGCTGCCCAGAGCCAGGGGAGGCTCAGGTAGAGAGGGCAGGAGGGACACATCTGCAGGTTTCTGAGCATTCCATGTCCACACCCAGCAAGGGCTACAGGGACAGAGAAAACCTGTGCTCCTCACAGCATCCCAGAGCTGCTGCTGCTGCTGCTGCTCTGTCAAGGTGACACTGATGGCAGCGGGTGGGGGACACCAGCCAGCAGTGCCTGCTTCTCTCTTCTCCTTAAAGTAAAAATAATAGGCCCTTCTCCCTTGTGGCCCACATGAATATTTCATCAGCAAGCTGCCTCAGCCTGTATTAGGTTTTTTCTCCCTCTGGCTGAGATGGGAAGCTCCAGCTCACAGGCCCTTCCACAGCATTTCCAGGCAGAGCTGAGGACATTTTGGGTGTGCAGTCACAGTGCTGGGGACAGACAGAGTGATATCAGGATAAAGGGATCAGGTCAAGGTTCCAAGATGTTTAGGAAGTGTTTGGGAGGCCAGTGCCCTGCTTAGTCCTAGGACAGTACATTGATATTCCATGGATGGCACTGGGGAAACACCATGTCCTGCTTGTCCAGGAGGAAGAGATTCCCTATCCATCACCACTGAGAGGGAAGCAGAGGCTGCTTCTCCAGCCTGTGACTCACTGAAAGGGCAGCTGGGCACTGTGCCCCTGCATGGACATCTCTCAAGGTCTGCTTGGGCATGGGAAGTGAGAGGGAGAAGAGACATTAAATGCCTGAGATCAGATCCTGCAGCTTGAACATATCCTTTGCTGGCTTCCCTTACACAATGTCTGTTTGAAGGAGGGCAGGCTCCCAGCAAGAGAACAGGACTGGGAATTAGGGGTGCTGATACACTTTGCCTTCTGTGAGAAGCCTGAGATCCAGGTTCAGCACTGGCCATGCTCCCCTGGTACCATCCTGGAAACCATTCCCTTCCCTGGGCCTTTTTCACTCACCAGGGTTTTCCCACAGGCCCTTCCTGGCTCAGCCTTCTCTTCTCAAATGGAAGAGGAAAGTCATCTGGTTTATTTTATAGCATTTTTGGAAGAGAAAAAGTTGGGATTTTTTTTAAACTTTGACAAAACTGTCAAAAGACCCAAGAAAGCCTCACAGAAACACCTGAGGAAGGATCTGCAATGCAGGAAGAAGAGCAGAAATGCACTCTGAGATCCAGCTCTCCAAATCCACGAGCCTTCCTGAACATAATATAGAATCACAGCACAGTTTGGGCTGGAAAGGACCTGAAGATCATCTTGGTTCATCCCCTGCCATGGGCAGGGACACCTTCCACCAGCCCAGGTTGCTCCAAGCCCTGTCCAGCCTTGCCTTGGACACTTCCAGAGATGGGGCAGCCACAGCTTCTCTGGGCAAACTGTGCCAGGGCCTGCCCACCCTCACAGCCAGAATTTCTTCCCAATATCCCACCAAACCCTGCCCTCTGGCAGTGGGAAGCCATTCCCCTTGTCCTGTCCCTCCATCCATTGTCCAAAGTCCCTCTCCAGATCTCTTGGAGCCCCTTTAAGCACTGGAAGGGGCTCTGAGGTCTCCTCAAAGCTTTCTCTTCTCCAGGTGAACATGGATGTCAGTCCTTGCTGTCCATGACATCAGCAGGCTCACCCAAACAACAACCTGTTTGGGAAAGCCATTAAAAGCAACTTCTGGTTTGCTGGATGCTCTGGCAGGACCATCACTGCCAGACCAGGCTGCACCTGGACAACTCCTCTTCTACAGCTCAGTCCTACTGATGCCCAGTGGGAACAAAGCCAATCCATCCCTTCCTACAGGACTCCTCAGGGAGACAGAAGGAGAAAAAAGGGGCCAAGGGAGAAAACCATGATCCTAAAGGAGAGACAGGCTATCCCAATGAGGTCAGAGCCACAGGGATGCCGAGCACAAGGGGAAGGAATAAGCTTGGCACCTACATGGTGAGAGGTGACCGCAGAGAGGCCCCCAGGGCTGTGGCCGATCCCCCTTGCTCACCTTCTTCTCATCCCCCTCCTGCAGGAGCTGGAGGTGGCTCCTCTTCTCGCTGTCCCTGCGCAGGGAGCTGTTCTGGTGGTGGGGGAGCCCCGTGGGGGGGGACACGCTCCGGCCCTGAGGGTCCACCCAGGTGTAGATGTGGTTGGTGACGTAGCCCCCCGGGATGCGGCCCACAGAGTGCACAGACAGGTTCAGCTTCTTGCAGCCTTTCAGGACCTGGAAGACAAGCCAAGAACAGAGGGGAGTTAATGCCAGGACCATCTGTCTTGGTGGGGACACAGCTTTGCTCTTCCAGGAGGCTGAAACATCAAGTTACTCCACAACCACCAATTGGAGGATGGAGAGACATAAAAAGCTGGTGGAAAAGCTGGGATTTTTCTAGTCTGTCCTAACTGCAACAGTGTTAAGGCAAAGCTGCTGCTGCTGACAGAAAACACATTGGGAACTTCTCCCATCAGCCATGGAAAGAGCAGAGTGAAGCAGAGCATGGGAGGTGATTTGGGCAGTGCCATGCCCAGGAGGAACCCCAGGATGAGCTGAACCCAAGCCTGAGCAGCCTCTGCACCTTTGGAGAGGAGCTGGAACAGGACAGGAATGAGTGCTGGAAGAGAGCAGCACAGATTCTTGCACAAAAGTCCCTCTCCAGCTCTCTTGGAGCCCCTTTAGGCACTGGAAGGGCCTCCAAGGTCTCCACACAGCCTTCTCCTCTCCAGGCTGAACAGGAATGTCAGCCTCTCCATGGCATGTTGGCAGCTGGTTCCAGCCAAACAACCACCCGGGAAAAGCCTTAGCTCAGCCCACAACTCTGTCCCCACAGCTCTGTCCACAGCTCTGCCACTGAAAAAGCTCCTGATGCCTTCAGGGAATATCGACAGGGCTCCCAAAAATTCAGCCATTAAGTCACCAGCTGCCTTCCCCAGCACAAGCAGTCAATTAATGAGTACAGTAATTACTAAATACATACATATATTTAAACCAGCATGCACAGAGACGACCTTGGGGCCCAGATAAGGTGATTTGCAATCGCTCCTCTGCTCTTCCAGCTTCCAGTGTGGGAAGCTGACAGGAACTTTACAGTAAACTTAAATTAACATATAGGAGTTCTCCCTGGAGACAGCTGTAAGTGCTGATCCCTCCTGAGGCCTCAGGAACACCAATACTCTGGATCTGCTCTCAGAAAGGAGGTGCTTTGGGGCTGTTATCCACATATACATCATTTGGATGAGCTGCTCCCACAAGGTCTCCTGTCCCCACTGAGCAGTGAAGCTGCTGAGCAAAGCTTGGGACCAGGGAGAACTAATGGCAGCAGCTCCTTGTAAAGGGTAATCTTGTCACTAATACTGGGCTGGCTGGATCCCAGCCCTGACCTGGCAACACTCCTGTCCTTCCCTGCCAAAGCTAAAGAGAATTCAGTTCAGCATCTCCATCACACACAGCAATTTGGCTGCAAACTTGTCACACGCTCCCAAGGTCACCGTGTGCCTGGAGAGCTTAAACAAGGGCTGTGAAACCACCACTCCATCAGAACACCCACAGAGCACTTCACCATCCTGAGCTGCTCACCAGCCCCACGCCCTGTCCTGCAGCTCCCTGATCCCTGCTGGGAGCCCAAGCCAGGCAGAGGTTCTCCCACACTCCAGTCCTGCTGCCAACAGGGAGCCATTTCTGAGCCCACTGCCCACCCCAGGGGACCACCCTCCAGTGGGCACCATAACCCAGCCATGTTTCAGGGCTCAGTGCAGCTTCCTGAGCCAAAGCTGACACACAACCAGGCTTGGGATGGGCCTGGGGATGTCAGGGAGCTCCTCTGACCTACCTCAGTGTGGAGAATCATGAACAACAGAGAGTTGTTGAGCACCAAGGACAATGCTGGGAGCAAGAGGGAGAAGTTACCAGGTCCCAAGAAGGTGGCCTGTGTGGGATCAGAAGCTCAAAGTGTGAGCAAGAACACTAAACTAATTGGTAGAAAAAAAGACTTGTGCTAATTGCTGATAGGTTAAAGCACAAAGTAATGCTTAGCTCAAAAACCTGAAACATATAAATATATGTTGTATAAATAGAAGCTTGTAATAGATAATAAATGATTCTTGCTGCACCAGGCCAAGAGTCCTCTGTGTTTGCTACAAATGATACCCACAGAGGGACTTGAAGATTAGCAGAACAAGGGTTGAAAACTGGGAACTGAAAGGTAATGTCTGCAATTCCTGTGATGAAGCCCAGCTGAACCAGAACAGGATCAGACTGAGAGCTCTCAAACCAACTCCCAGACAGGAGGTGAGCAGGTGGGAACCAATGATTAACAAAAGGACCAATTAGATGTTTTGAACAAAATATTGAAAACACCTGGGGAAGATGTAGCTCAACTGTCATTGATAGCTTTATTAACATTGGTACATGATAATTGCTCTTGGTTTCCAAGAGAAGGAACTTTGACCAGAACAGTGTGGAAGCATCTCGAGAAGGAGCTGGGCCACAGAACTGATGAAAAGGCTCACAGTGTGGCTGCAGTTTGGCAACAAGTGTTCTCTGCCCTCAGTGGGTGGCAAACTGTGACTGGAGCTGCCTCACCCTCAGACTCAGCTGCAACGCCCCTAAAAGTGCAGAAGGAGATAACAACAAACCTTTGCTAGAAATGGGAAGGCAGAAACCCAAAACTCTTCCGACCCTGGTTGGGCAGCCCTTGGAAAAGAGACTGATTTATATCCACCCCCTGAAGAAGGTCATGTTACAAATTCACCCTCTTGTGGTGCTGCAGGTTGTTCTGCTCCTGAACCTGCAATTCCCCTTAAATCTCCTCCTACCAGCTCATTCTTATCAACTAAGTTTAAGCATTTCTCTTCTGATCCCACACTGACCACCTTCTTGTTACTTTGTAACTTTTCACCCTCTCATCTGGTGCCTAAGGATTTTAGCATCTGTTTTGTAGATTTTTTGGGATTATATAGGTTTCATGGATTTTCATAGAATCATAGAATCATAGAATTGATTGGGTTGGAAAAGACCTCCAAGATCATCGAGTCCAACCCTTGGGCCAACTCCAGTCCCTTTACCAGATCATGGCACTCAGTGCCACGGCCAAGCTCA
>JAWWEV010000039.1:8744157-8754409 GCA_035583235.1 Hafferia zeledoni | reverse complement strand
AGAGGGGGTGGATTCCCCATCCCTGGAGGTTTTTCACCTGAGCTTGGCCGTGGCACTGAGTGCCATGATCTGGTAAAAGGACTAGAGATGGACCAAGGGTTGGACTCAATGATCTCAGAGGTCTTTTCCAACCCAATCGACTATGATTCTATGATTTTAACCACACTCAGAGGTTGATCTGAGTAATGAATAAAGGCACACACAGCTGCAGCCACCTCCACTATTTGTATGGAGCCAGCTACTGCAGTAACATCAGATTTCCATGGGTCAAAGTTGCCCAGATTGTCAAAATGTTGCCCCCTGACCTGTTCAACAAGGTGTTAACCCTCGTGGCCTTCACCCTGGTGAGCTGTGGCAAACAGACATTACCTATTGCTCTGCCTTTGGCACGTTGTGTTACATTCATGTGTATCCAGACACTTGTTCATATTTTTTTGTTGCCACTGCTCATATCAGGGAGAGGAGCTGTGATGTCTGCAAACATTGCTTGGCCTGTCCTGCAGCAATGGAAGTGCCATCATGTATTAAAACTGCGAATGGCCCAGCATAGATTGCTTGTCACACACACAGCCTTTTACATTTCTCAGGTTACAGGCACCCCCATTCCCCCACAGGCCAAGCCATTGTTGAACATCCCATGGCACACTCAAAGATATGCCAACAAATCAAAAGAGGGGGAATCCCCTGGGTATGACACCACCAGAGCAAAACCAAAGCCCTTTATATTTTGCATTTTTTGAATCACATCCATGAGGATACTGCAGCTAATAGACAGTTTTCTGCTTCTGTTTTGCAGCCCCCGAGGCACAGCCTGGGTGAGATACCAAGACCCTGAAACCCATCAATGGAGTCAATCTGTTAAATTATTACCCTGGGAAGAGGGTGTGCTTGTGTTTCCACAGGTGGTGGACTCTGCTGGATTCCTGCCCAGCAAACACAGAACCAGAAAACCCCCACGGTGAAGCTGCAGGAGCTGCACAAGCCAAAGAACAAGTATGAAGGAGCTCACTGTTGCTTTTGCATTTGTTGTTGTTGTTTGTAACCTTGTGGGTCAGGGCCATGGAGCATCTCTGGAACACAGTGTTTTAGACCAAGGGAACGTGTGGATAACACTGGCTAATGTAACTAACTCTGATACTCTCTGTGTATCCCTCTCCACACCAACTGGCCCCTTTGGCACCTGCTTGGTAGGGGTGCCCATCCCCATGGCTCGATGGGCACCACTAGACAACCAAAGGGTGCAAAGCAGCTGTAGCAAACCAGGTGTAAACAGGACATGCAAACTCCACTTTGCACTGAGAGCAACTGTTCCAGCCATGCTCACTGAACCCCTGGAACTGGATCTGTTGGGAACTTTGCAAGCAATAACATGTTTCTATTTTAATTATTCCACCGAGTCTCATATGAATCAACCTGGGTTTGACATCTCTCCCACAGGGATTTATGCCAATGCTCCTCTGTGGTGCAGGGAAACCCTTCACAGTCAGTTTGCTCCTGGTGTTGAAACAACAGGGTTACCTGAAGATTTGTTTCTGATTTGTGGGCGGCGAGCATGGAAAAGTATCCCTAGAAAAGCAATAGGAGGTCCTTGTACTTTTGGACAGTTAACACTGTTCCACCCTGACAGGTTACCCTTGAATAGAACTCTGTATGGTAGAATTAAAAGATCAGCCTATGACTTTTCAGCAAACTGTGGTTCAGATGTTCATTTGGGGAATGGTCCTGAAAGGGTATTTGCTGGCATCAAACCTTCTGTGGGAACTGCAACAGCTTTGACAGACTTGAATCAGCTTGGCTGCTGGCTTGAAACAGAAGTTAATGCCACTAGTTTGGCTTTGAGTGCCTTGCTGACTGATGCAGCCTCAGTAAGACATGCAGCATTGCAAAAGAGAGCTGCCAGAGATCTTTTGCTTCTAGCACAAGATCATGGTTGTCAAGACTTTGAAGGCACGTGTTGCATGAACTTGAGTGATTACTCTAACACTGTGGATGCCAGCCTCCAAAAAATGAAGGATTTAGTCAAACAACTACACAGAGATGACAGCAATGCTCATTGGGGGTGGTTTAATTGGCTGGATGATTCTGGGCTCGGACCAGTATGGGTATGGGGAGTTGCTGTACTGGGAGTGTTTGTCTTCGTTTTGGTTTGTACTCGTTGTTATCGTGTGTTCAGTGCATGATTGATCAAAGCTTTAAGCATGCCAGGGCTTTGCAGCTGCACACTGCACTGGCCTTGCAATTATTAAATAAAGGATGCCAAAATTTGGAGAATCATGAACAACAGAGAATTGTTGAGCACCAAGGAGAACAGTAGAAGCAAGACTGAGAAGTTACAAAGTCCCAAGAAGGTGCCCAGTGTGGGATCAGAAGCTAAACATGTGAGCAAGAGCACAAAGCTAATTGGTAGAAAAAAGACTTGTGCTAATTGCTGATAGGTTTCAGCGTGCATGCTGCTTGCTAGTAGGGCAAAGAAAGGCTTAGCTGAAAAACCTGAGATGAAACTGGGGGTTGTATAAATAGAAGCTTGTAATAGATAATAAATGATTCCTGCTGTACCATGCCAAGAGTCTGTGCCTCTAATCTGCTACACCTCAGAGCTACCAGTGACCCCTGTGAGATGGTGGGATTCTTGGGGTGTTCTGTGCAGGGCCAGGGGTTGAACTCGGTAATTCTGATGGGTCTCTTCTGACTCAGCATATTCTATGATTCTGTGGGGTACAGACCCTCCCCAAAACATTCTCCACCCATCCAAACCACAGACACCTCCGTGGAAACCTCATTTCAATCTGCATAACAACACTGACAGTCCCCTGAGCAAGGTCTCATCTCTGAGTGGGGCTGCAGCTCCTCATCAAGCCCAGGCAAATGGTGAGGACAGTCAGCGATGCAGGATTCCAGCCCTCCCTCTGCCACAGAAATGCCTTGTTATCCTGACTGATACTTGCACTCCCATCCTTTTCCCCTCTGCAGCAAAGAGCAGGCTCTGTTTGCACAGATCCTGGGCACCCCTCACCTCTCCATGTTTATACACCACCTCAGAGCCAGCTGAGGAGTGTGGCTGTAATTTAAGAAGGAGAAAACACAGAACTCTGAGCTGAGGCCATGTCAGGATCACCCACAGGGCCCCCCACTAACTGCACTTTCCCCTTTCTCCCCACATTTACTGCCCCCTCACTCCCACATGGCTCTGCAGGATTTCCTTCCTCTCTTCCTGAGAGAATCCAGCCTGGCAGGGGAGGGGAAGGGACCTAAGGAAACCCTCTGGGGCTTGTACCACCCAGGAGAGACACCAGGCATGGGCAGCAGAGGCTGGTGAAGCCTGGCAGAGACATTTAGCCTCAGCCAAATGTCACCTCCTGGAAGAGCAGGAACAGCAGCAGAGCTGCTCTCTGGGGGCACAGAAAAGTTTGCAGGTGAGAGGCCAGAGATTTACAAGGGAATTTTTATGTCCCCCTGTGGCTCCCTTGACAGGGCCACATGGGATGTGCCCAGCAGCCCAGTTATTGCTCAAGCATCAAGTTTTGCCCTTCCCCACTCCCAGAGAGGTGCCCACAGGGGCATCAGGCTGGCACAAGCCCTCCAACCTGGCTTTTGGTGTCAGCCCTGCTCATGAGGCCACTACAGCAAGGAGAGGGGCAGCACCTGCCCACACAAACCACACACTCCCCCTGAAGGTCAGCCCAGCTCCCTGGGACAAAAGGAAAAGCTTTTCAGGACAGAGTTCTTATCAAAGAATCATTTGGGTTGGAAAAGACTCCAAGGGAGAACTTCTTCCCCCAGACACACGAGTTGTCTTGTGTGCAGGGAGTGCAGAGACACCACCACAAAGCAACAGCAGAACTCATCCTTTTGGGTGGATTTTGGGAGAGCACATTATCTGATGGGCACACTGAACTCAACCCATTTACCACCAGATAACAAATTCCACCTCCTTAATCCCCTCTGCGGAATCAGACAGCACAGGCTGCATCTCTATCTCCTCTCTCAAGCCATTTCAGGGATTTGCTCCATGTTGTTCAGTGGTGGGGTGGGTTTGCTCCAGACTCAGATAAGGTTTGGCTTTGCCCCATCTCTAATGTGTCTGGAGACCGTGGGGCAGAAGGTTTAACTCTGGCACCTCAGTGTGCAAGCACAGCTACCAGGAGCCAAGCTTAAAGAAATCATTTCTTTCAGCCTGGGAATTAGTGCCAGAACCTTTAGCAGAGAAACAATCACCAATTGCCTAGAAATGTTATTAGAAGCAGCAAGTGCCAGAGAGGGGAGCAGATTGATTCCATAAGGCCACTGATCCCCTGACAACACTCTATTTAATTATCTGTCAAGTCCTCTGAGAGTGAACTAGATGGTTTAAAAGAGTCAAAAAAGCAAACACACATCTCCATGTGCCCACAAATCTCTTGTGCTCAGGATTACCTTTCAAAAAACCCCACAAAACCCAAACCAACACACCGTACATGATGTTCTCTCCTCCAATCCAGACTGACAGGTGCCACCCTTCCAAAACCCAGCCATGCCAGGCCAGTCCTGCTCAGCATGACTCACATCACTGAAGGCTTTCCTCTCCCACCTTCGGCATTTCCCCCTCCCTGATGGCCCTGAAAGGTTGAAGGCTGCTTAAAAGCATCTCCCAGGCCTTCAAAAATACCCCCAGCAGGAACACAGATGTCAGAAATCAATGGCAATTAATCACCAGGATCCTTCTGGCAGCCTGAATCTGCATCTCGTTGGGATCCAGCCCACTCACTCACCTTCTCTGCTGATGAAAGGACCAATCTATCCCACTGCAGCCCTTGGTGGGGAGAGCACAGTTGGATACAAGAAGCATTAAGTATGAGCCATCCTCCCCCTCGCCACAGGCTCAAGCCGCTTTGTCCTGGCAGCAACAGCCTCGCCGGGGCCGTTTGGCTGCTCGGGTAATGGGCACTGGGTGGTGGGCACTGGGTGGTGGGCACTGGGTGGTGGGCAGCTCCAAAGCTCAGCATGGAGGTTTTCAATCAGGGAAGCACCACACAACCTGGCACCAAGTCCCCCCCAAAAAGTAATGTAAGGCACAAGCTCGGGGAAGACAAAGTGGAAAGGAGAAAGAACTGAGATACCACAGGAGGGAGGCAGAGGGAGCTTTTACAGCACATTCTGGCACCGTGCAGGGAACGATCTGCAGGAGTTGGACTGACCATTGTTTCCTGCTCTGTCCTGGGGTGTGCCAGCTGGGCAGCTCGGGAGTTTTAAGCCTGGGGGCTCAGGTAGATTGAGCAAAACCACCTCGGTGCCAGAGGAATGAAGCAGCTCCCTGTGTGTGACAGGGAGGGGAAGGGGCTGCAGGGACAGGACCACAGGACCCTTTACAGGCAGATGGGTTGAGTCAGTGAGAGACTGTCCCCTGTCCCAGACTGCAGCCCCTGGCCATAAATAAGGTGTTTGGGATCAAGTGTTGCCCAGAAAAGCTGTGGCTGTCCCATCCCTCGAAGTGTTCAAACCAGACTAGAACAATCTGGGCTAGAGGGAGATGTCCCTCCCCATGGCAGGGGGCTGGAATGAGATGAGCTTTAAGGTCACTTCCAACACAAACCATTCCAGAATTCTATTATTTTAAGTGTTATCCTGTCCCCGTCTTGCCTGGCAAAGACCAGGGAAGTGGTTGTGGGCACAGGAATTGGGAGCCTGGGCTGCACTGACGTGTCCACACAGCTCATCCCTGAGTGGGGAACAAAGAGAACTGGAACAAGGCAAAGGTGACACAGAGGCAGGTGGGGAGAGTAGGAGACAGAAGGAGGGATGAGGGAAGCATGGGCACTCCAGATGGAGTGAAAGCAGCGGGTACCACAGAGCAGGAGATGGAGGGAGTGACGTGGCCTCCCATCAGGAAGACAAATGGGAATTGCAGGAGGCACAGTCCAACCTCTCCCCCTCTCCCAAGGCAAAGGTGACAGCAGTTGGGCTTTCAAGTAGTGGCACTTATGCAAATCAATGCAAATTGATGCATAATTATGGTGATTGCACACATTTAGCCCCAAGGCATCAGGAAGCCCACGTCCCTCTCACCTGGAAAGGTCAAGTGAAATCTTAGTTCCAGGCCCTTCCCTCCATGGGCTGACACCCCAAATCCCTGCTCAGTAACCTCCCACCCCACCAAGCTGGTCACTGCCCAGTGCATCCCTCAGGAAGCCCAGGACAATTCTAAAAAGGGCAGAAAACTCTGCATAACTTCATGTCAGTGAGGGAGGGAAATCTAGATCAGAGCACTCTCTTCTCCTTCCTCTTGTCTTCTCTTTCCACCCCACCCCAAGCAATGCTAAGAGGTCACAACAAGCCACCACCAAGCCCATGTTCTCCAAACATTAGTCACTTGGTGGGAAAACTAACTCTGAATGAATCAACGAAGGAATTGAGCAAGACATTGGACTAAGCACCAAGGACATCCAGTCAGAGCCTTCTCTGCCAGCACATCCCACCACGAGAGGCTCTGAGGCAGTTCGTGAGCCCAGCAACAAGAAGCTGGCAAGGACAGAGCTCCTCCAGGCTGCCCAGGTCCCTGCTCCACCTGGATTTACCGACAGGGAGAATTCCCAGAGGAATCAGTCAAAAGAAACTAAGGCTAATCATGTCAGCAGATGCTTTGTCAGTTTAACTGAGGGGATTTAGAGCTGAATAATTCTCTGAGCAGACGTGGCATTGAGGAAAGTGTCAAGAAAATCCATTGTCTTCCCTGAGGACAGAGGAACTGAGTAAAGGATATTTTAATTCACCAGTTCTGCTGCACATTGATGCTTTTGTTTTCTTCCAGCTGACACTGGAAGGAAAGAAGTTTTTATCCTTCAGGTTATCTTATCAATTTCTCTGCTGAGGCAAAACTGTTTATTTACAAGGAGCCCACTAAATAACATTAATGCTCCAAGAAGTCAAGGATGCCCTAACAATGCTAACCCTGATGAACAAGCCAATACTGGTGCCAAGTGCCATCATCCCTGCATTATGAGGAGAGGAGAGGAGAGATTGAGGACCTCATTCTCATCGTTTGCATCAGTATAATGTCATTTGATTTCATTAGGGCTGATTGTCATTTGCTGGTGTAATGAAGGGAAAGAGATGACTGAGTAACTTGTCCGCTGAGGGTGGCAAAGCAGCAAATATAACCTGCTCCTAACACTGGTGCAACAGCTAAACCCACATGCCCAGAGATGGTGTCTGTGTGTGCAAGTTTATCCCCGTGCAAGTCACACGAGGTGTTAAGTTGGTCGCTCCGAGGAGCTCCCAGGGACAGCAGAGCATCATCTCAGCACCCTGGTCAGCACCAGATGAGGTTCAGCACTGAACCTGCTCCATCACACCATCAGATCTGCCCGGGAAACCAGAAACATCCCTTGCCAGGTCCGTGCTCTGCCACTGCCATGAGCCCTCCCCTTTAAGGAGCATTAAAACTCGTTTTAAATGCAGATGGCTTCAAGTTCAAGAGTGACCATTTTCCCTCTCCCTTTTTCCTGGAAGGAAATCCTGCTGATTTTTCACTTTCTACCGTCTCCCTCCAAACTCATCTGGCTACAGAAATTGAAACAGAAACTGTTTGCAGGACAGAAGGGCAGAGCAGAAACTCGTGGCACTGCACAGAACCTGTGAGTTATTTTGAGTGCAGTTCTTGGGGTTTTTTTTTTTGTTTCTAAGCAGATCCAGACACCAAGGAATAGATTACTACTCTAACTATTGGGGTAGATGCAAGTCACATCCTCCTTTTCCATGCTCCAGCTACCCCAGATCCCTTGGGAAGGGGAGAAGTTTCGAGCCTCTTTCTTTAGTGCCTTCTAAAAAACACAGAGACACAGGGATAAGAACACAGGCAGTTAAAGAAACTGATACCTTTATAGAATCAGGGGGTTAATGTATTCCCTTCCCTCCTCATTCATCCCATCCATGACTGTGGGTGACAATCCACAGCTCCAAGTACTTGGAAGGGTCAAACTCCACCCAAATCAAGCTGCATTCACCCCTCTGAGCCAGGCCATGCCTACAGTGATCGCTGCCTAAAGCAAATCAGCAGGCTCAGGTCATGATAATCAATTAATTTGGCATCACAAGAAACAGTGAAATGAGATTTGCTCTTCTGCAAGCTGTCTGGAAAGGAAAATGGCTCTAGATATGTTTCCAAGGCTCAGGGCTGCACATCTCTCCTGTCATTTCTCAGAGGTCTTTCAGCAATACCACAAGTACCCAGAGCTCTTTCTACCTCATGTGAAATATCTCTGAGGAGATCACCCTGTTTGCCATCATGAAAACCCAAATTAACAGAACATAAAAGGAACTTTAATCTCCTTTTAATTATTTTTAATGCCCACTTGACACTCTCAGAGAAGGAGATGGCAAGGCTGGTTGGGTAGGAGTGAAACCCTGTGCTTGAACAGAGAGACGGTGGTGGCTGGTGATGTGATCCCCCTCTGCCACAGGCTGGGGGGGAGATGTGATGTGATCCCCCTCTGCCACAGGCTGGGGATGTGATTTGATCCCCCTCAGATGCAATCCCCTCCACCACAGGCCAGGGAGGCCACGTGATCCCTGTGGGATGTGAACCCAAGACAAGGGGCTTGAACTCCCCCAGTTCCTTCAGAATAAACTGGATGCAAATCCAGTGACTTGAGCAAAGCCACCACAGATTCACACCAAGACAACACAATCACACTGCCCAAGCCTGATGGATACAAATTAGCATACTTTTTGGTGATTTTCATCAAGTTTATCTGGATTTGCACAGCTGTCAGCATGAACAGCAGGGCAAATGGTGGAATCAGCACTGGAGCAGCTCATTAAGCCAAATCCTAAACCAGGAACGATCCATCAAAGTCATATACACTTTCTCCCATCCCCTTCCTCCCTAAGTGATTCAAAGGGCATAAAAACCCACTGCAGAACAACAAAAGTAAGGGGTGGGGGAGAAATGGTGGGCAAGTTTAATGCCAACTCCAAAGTACTGGAGAAATAACTCCCTGGGTAACATTTTGATGGTCTAAACCCACAAACACCTCAATTTTAACTGCACAAAAATATGACAGTTTATCAATACAACCTTCCAGCCCAACTGCTGAAATACAGCAGTGTGTGCACTATATATATAAAATATACATAGTTTATAGACACAGGATAATGTCCTACGTAGCAAGGCTGAAGAAAGCCAAGCAAGCTCTAAAAACATGGCAGACAATACAAATTTCTTCCCTCACACCATAATTCACACAACAGTGATCTCTTGCTAAAGTGCACCCCTGAATGCTGGAATGATAGAGCTGTAATGGTAATGGAGTCATTTAATTTTGATTTGGATGAAACAGCGAGCACAAAGCAGACAAGGCATAAAACTCCACTGCTCACATAAAGGTTAAGAAGCTGGTCATTAAGTGAATTGATTTGGAGTGCTGAGGTAATCTTGCTGTTTAAGTCAGAATTCCACTTTTTCTGTAATTCACACTAAAGTATCTGCAATCACCACCGTGCCAGTCACAGGTCACCAGTCAGTTTTGAGCTGGGACAACCTGCAGGTCGCTGCTTCTCCTTTGCCCAGGGTTGGGGCAGTTTTCATCTGGCACCGTGATTTCATTTTTGGTAAATTCTAGGGGTGAGTGATGCCTGAAAATACAAGGAGCACACAGAAATTGCTGCTGCCCCACAGTCAGTGCCTCTGTCCTCCTGGAGAGGAGGGCTGGAAATGGCTGGGCTACTCCTGCATGGCCAGTCATACTCAAAGAGGCAACTGAGCCACCACGGCTTGTAAAACGAACGCAGTGACTGCGGTGAGTGCTCATCAAGGCTGCACAATCAATCAAGACTATGTATTTATTCACTGCTCTGCCTGAGCAGCTGCCTCGCTGCCACAGCCACTGCCACAGTCACTGCCCAGCAGCTCCGAGCAGCCCGGCAGGCACCAAGTTGGTTTGTGGTTCAGTGAGTTTGTCACTCTGCCCCCGGGGAGCAGTCGAGGAGCCTTCCCGAGCCCCGCCATCGTCTGACGCCCCAAACTACGAGCCCTGACAACTCCTCTCACAACGACACGTTCTGTATGTGATGAATAACAACGCTGTGCTAGACAGACAGCTCCTGGCTGCAGGACAGGCGCGATGGAAGCGCAGCGGGGCTGTGCCCCCTCCCAGCCGGGCTCTACCCCCCCTCCCGGCCGGGCTCTACCCCCGCTCCCGGCCGGGCTCTGCCCCCGCTCCCGGCCGGGCTCTGCCCCCGCTCCCGGCCGGGCTCTGCCCCCGCTCCCCGCCGGACC
>JAWWEV010000039.1:8716590-8741495 GCA_035583235.1 Hafferia zeledoni | reverse complement strand
CCCGGAGAAGCAGGACCGGGGGGCTCCATTCCCATTGCCGGTCCCCGGAGAAGCAGGACCGGGGGGCTCCATTCCCATTGCCGGTCCCCGGAGAAGCAGGACCGGGGGGCTCCGGTCCCACCGACTGACTCGGGATGGAGCACAGGATGAGGCTGGACAGGGCGCACGGCGACAACACCCGGGGAGGGAAAGAGGGAGCGACACGGACACGGGAGAGGCAGAGAGGGACGGGGCGCGCAGCGGAGCCCGAAACAAGGCGGGACGGCGGAGGAACAACCCCCAGGGCCCGCTCGGGAGCCGCCTTACCTTGACCGCCTCGGCGTGGGTCACCCTGTCCAGGGACTTGCCGTTGACACCCAGGATCTGGTCGCCGACGCGCAGCCCCTCCCGCTCGGCCAGGGAGCCCGGCTCCACCAGCGACACGTAGATCCCGACCCCGTGCTCGGCGCCGCCGCGGATGCTGAAACCCAGACCCTCGTGGGCTTTGCTCCGGCGCAGCGTCACCTGCCGCAGCTCGCCCGGGACCACCGGCGGCGGGGCCGGGGGCGGCGGGGGGCGGCCGGGCGGCGGCAGGTACGGCCCCTCGGCCGTGTACTGGTCGAAGAGGAGCTGGTCGGAGCGCGGCAGGACGAGGCGCAGCAGCGGCAGGAGCTGCCGGCGGCGCGGCCCGTCGAGGAGGGCGCGCAGGGAGCGCACCAGGTCGCAGACGTTGCGGCGGCCGTGGTAGGCGTTGAGGCAGAGGATGAAACGCTCCCGCTCCGCCTCGCTCAGCAGCGCCGTGAGCGCCTGGTGCAGCCGCCGCACGTTCGCCGAGAGCGGCCGCGGCGCCGGCCCCGCCGCCGAGCCCAGCGAGCCCGACGAGGAGGAGGAGGAGTGCACCGACACGCCGTCCAGCTCCGCGCTCATCGCGGCGGGACCGCCACCGGCACCACCGACAGGACCGGGAGCGGGACCGACAAGGCAGAGCAGGAGCGGACACGAGCGGGGCAGGAGCGGACCGGAGCGGACCCCTCCGGGCAGGAGCGATGCCGCCCGGCCCCGCCGCTCCTCCACCTGTCCGTGCGCTCGCCGGCGGCTCCCCAGGAAGTGACGCGCCCGCCGTTGCCGGGAGACGGGTTATACAGAGCGGCCCCGGCGGAGGGACCGGACCCCCCCGCCCCGCCCCAGCGCCCGCCCCCGCGGGACCGGCAATTAGCGCGCCCGCTCATCACCGCCCAGCACCACCAGCCCTGCCCCGGGCTCAGTCCTGCCCGCTCATCACCGCCCAGCATCGCCAGCCCTGCCCCGGGCTGAGCCCTGCCCGCTCATCACCGCCCAGCATCGCCAGCCCTGCCCCGGGCTCAGCCCTGCCCCAGGCTCAGTCCTGCCCGCTCATCACCGCCCAGCGTCGCCATCGCCAGCCCTGCCCCGCAGCTCAGCTGCAGGTGGGAGCTGCGCAGGGCGTAAAGTCCTTCCACTCTTCCTCAGCCCTCCCGGCCTCCCACCAGCCCCTCGGTGGGAATTGCTCTTCCCTAGCCCAGGCCCACCATAAAGCTTCCTCAGCCACCTGGGCTCCCGCCACCACAGGATGGCGAGGGCACTTGGCATAGAGGATGCACCGCAGGGAAGACTCCGGAGGAATCGGTTTACACCTGGGACAACAGCCTGCCCCGTTACCTGAGCCCCGGCTGCTTTTTCCATTGCCTGGAGTGCCAGGTGTTGGATTGTTGTTACTTTGCAGTGCTGGTCACTGTAACTGGGGACTTGCAGTCCTGGTAATGCCCCCGTTCAGCTGAGAACCTCGGCACAGGCTTTGTTTTAATCACAACCCAACGGGATTTAGGCATGGTGCTCCTGGCAGGGTGTTGAAGCAATTTATGACTGAGGAAACAGTTATTAAAAAGAAGAGATTCAGAATAGCTGTTAAGAAGAAATTCTTCCCTGTGAGGGTGGTGAGGCCCTGACACAGAAGCTGTGGCTGCCCCATTCCTCTTAGTGTTCAAGGTCATGTTGGATGGGACTTGAAGCAACCTGGGATAGTGGAAGGTGTCCCTGCCTATGGCAGGGAGTGGAACGAGATGGTCTTTAAGGTCCCTTCCAACCCAAACTATTCTGTGGTGCTGGCCTTGGAGTCCAACCCAAACTCACAGCAATTAACTCCTCTTCATTTAGCAAGCACAGAGAAACCCTTCCTGGGAAGGATCCTGGTGATCCAGTGATCAAGCATCTGTCACAGCCACAGGCAACCAAAATCCCAAACCACAGCCTGGACCAGCAGGGTTCAGGGAAGCACTTTTTCACCTGGGATGCTGCTGCTCACCTGTTCTCTGCTTCCACACCCTTAACTTGTGGCTTCAGGTCCAAAGGGGAAGCATCAGGAGGAGAAGTCAGTGCAGAAATCCAGGGGCAATTTTTCTAGTTGCTGGATGAATTATTTCTTACTACGTGAGGTTTTAGTTTCTTTTATGTCTCTGGAGCACTGAGCAAAGACCCTTTTCCATCTCAGTCATTTGAAATCTTTCTGTCTTCACTGAAGTGCCTTCCATCTGCTACAGCAGAGAAGGATTAAACCTAATTCATCAGATGCATCTTGATAGCAGGAGAATTCATTTTGTTCGTGCATATGATGGGAGAGTTTAAACAGCTGCATTACAAGTAGCTCTATGTATTAAAGCTTTGTTGGAGCTTTCAATGCCTTGTTTAAGACCAAACTAAACAAAGCAGATTGCTAATTGAAATTCGCGTTCTAACTGCGGGTGATAAATAAGCAGATGGAACAGTCAACATTGCTGGAAAGAAAAGGGACAATATAGGACAGAGAAGTGAGTAAAAACAAAAATACGCCTACATCAGCCAAACAAAGTGATAGAAGGGCAAACAAGGTATTGCAAGTCTTTGAATTGCACTCAAACATGAAGTTCATGCTTAGTACCCGCTCAGACTCCTCTATTTCAAGCACCACTGTTCCCACCAGCGCAGTGTCTGAGCATCTCCAGCCTTTTTTTATCCCACATGAAGACTCCAAACGTGTTAACACAAGCAGATGCAGCAAGAGCTGCACTAACTCCAGACTGGAGCAGCTTCCCACTTCAGCAGAGTTTGGCAATGCCCAAAGCACAGCCCCCACGGGTGTTTGGTCACCTAAAGTCATGCAGTTGAGAGAGAGCAGCACATGGCCCTGGACCAGAGGGGAATGAGGGGGTTCATCCAGCTCTTGGGCTCAGGAGTGTTCTCACACATGAGGAAAACCTCTTCAAGCTTTCTCAGCCCAGGTAAAGCTGCTGAACAAATGCCTCCCATCAGTGTGCAATGCCTGTGTAGGACTGCCCAGCAAAAAGGGCCAGAGTCTCCTTGCTGTACATCAAAGTGCTCCTTCAGGATTTCTTAGGAAGAAACTCTTTCCTGTGAGGGTGGGGAGGCCCTGGCAAAGTTGCCCAGAGAAACTGTGGCTGCCCCATCCCTGGAAGTGTCCAAGGCCAGGTTGGATAGAGAAGGGAACAACCTGGGCTAGTGGAAGGTGTCCCTGCCCATGGTAGGCGTGGAATGAGATGAACTTTAAGGTCCCTTCCAACCCAAACCATTGGTGGTGGAGTCCCCATCCCTGGAGGTGTTCAAGGAACGAACGGATGTGGCACTCAGTACTCTGGTCTAGTTGACAAGGTGGTGATCAGCCAGAGGTTGGACTCGAAGATCCTGGAGGCCTTTTCCAGCCTGTGTTTCTGTGATGCTTTGGAGAGGGAACTCTGCCAACTGGGGAGTTGTCAGCAAGTTCTCAGGATGGACTGTCAGTGCCAGGTACAAATGGCATCACCCCACAAACCTCCAGGTAAGTGGTCCTTTGGGGCTAAGATCAGTGGGCACTGAGAGTCCACTTTAATTCCTGGGGAAACTCCTGGCTGAACTGGACCTTGTTAACTGGAGGGGCCACACAGACACAGGCAATGGAATTTCAGCCCCTGACACACAGCAAAGAGCTCTGGAGCAGTTGGGCACTGTGTGGACTCAACACCCAAAGAGCATTTGGGGCCCACCACCTGCCTTGCACACAGAGTGCCTTAAGACCAGCAAGAGCCCAAAAGGTGTTACTCATTTTAGTTTTTGAAATCATCCTTGCAGCACAAAATAATCCCCTGCATTTGCTAAGTGCCACCTGAATAAATTGCCTAACCTTTCCACTTTAATCCATTGTAATCACTTTCCAGAGCACTCTTTGAAAAGTGAGCTCCATGTTTCCAGAGCAGCTGTGCTCCTAATTAAAAGGCACTGTAGCAAGAAGCCGAGGAAACCTAATTGTGGCTGGAAACGCCTTGCTGCAGTCGCAGCACTGAGGTGATCTGGGAGGAGGGCAGGGAGGAAGCAGCAGCTGCCTGTGCTGCTTAAGAGAGTATTAGGAGATGGCTGGCACTCAGGGCTGCCTCTTGGCTAAATCCCTGTTTAGCAGATTGGCTCCCAATCCCCTGTCCCTGGCAGGCTGGACTGGTTTGTGCAGCTTGGACATGTGCTTCCCTCAGCATGGGCAGGAATCAGCTGAGTGCTCCCAGAAATAGCCAGTGCAGAGGGAAAAGCACCCTAGAAAAGGGGTTTCTAGAGAAGCCTCTGAGTTTCAGCACCATTCCTCATGCAGCAAAGCTGAATCCAGACCAGTTCAGAGCCAGGTTCCCCCCGGTGCAGGGAGCTGCACAAACAGCAGGCACATTCTGCGTCCCTTCAGCTCCAGGTGGAACAGGCAGTAGCTGGATTTGAAGAATAAAGGAGCAGTGAGAAATTGTAATTCCAAGGGAGATTATCTGAGGTCTGTATGAGCATAAATACAGTCCACTTGCAAGAGGAGTGTTTCCAGTTTTTGGATGTTGCTCTGCTTAATCAAATCAAGTTCAGTTTGACATGTCCCAGCTGGGGTAGATCCTGAAGAGCACAGCCCAAGCAGGCAGAGGGGGAGGGAACTCCGATACTTCTTAACTCCTTCACTATCTGCATATTGATAAATCTTTTTGCTCCTACTGCTCAGTGCCACACTGAGACTGTACCTGAGCAAAGCCAGCCTGAAACAGCTTCGGTTTGGTGGGAATTTGTTTCCATCACCCAAGAGATCAAACAAAAATTTTAGCTCCAAACCACTGAGAAATACAGTTTCCATAGGATGGACACCACAGCATTATAGTTTAGCAGTCATTTAAATGCTGTCTGGATTAAAACCCAAATCAGAGTAATAGTCTCACCTGTCTTCCAGCAGTGCTTTGACTTAATGCCATGGGAATCTTTTGACACTTCCTAAAACCCAAAGTCAAAGCAATTCACATTAAACCTTAACCACATTTGCTACATTTTTCTGATGAAAAAAACCCTTTCCAACTAGCAGGAGTTTCACCCCAATTTGCCTGCAGTGATCTCTCCTCTGTGCCAACATCACTGAGCATAACCCTGCCTCACAGAGCCAGATGATTTAAGAGCTGCAATCCTCCTCCCCTCGCCGGCAATTTCTTGCACTTACACTCTCTCCAGTCCTGTTTGAAATGCCTGAAAGAAAAAGCCACTTGCGTCATCAGCTTTTCTTTTTCTGCTTTTAATGCTCTGCACAAATCATCTCTAAGTCACGATTTGGGCCTGGGTGTCACGGACAGGCAAGGCTGAGGCTGGCAGAGGCTCAGCCTGTGCCAGTGCCTGCCCTCCAGTTTGGGCACCTTGGCTGTTAAACCCCATGTATAAGGACACAGAGCCTGTCCATGAGGGCTGACCATCCTTAGACATGAGAGGTGAAGTTCAGTGAACCTGGTCTAGTGAAAGGTGTCCATGCCCATTGCAGGGGGTTGGAATCAGATAATCTCTAAGATCTTTTCCAATCCAGTCCTTTCTATGATTTTGTGATTCTGTGAAGTCTCGAGTGCTGGTGTGTGCAACACCAACAGGAGTAACCAGCCTTAGGGGTTCAAACTATTGGCTCCACAGGATTGGGCTTATTTATATTAACATAGACATCATCAAGCAAGCCCAGTATTCTCCCCCAGATGAGCTGGGTGGCAGAGGACTGGCTAGGTTGGCAAGGGAAGTTGCAGGATGGAGGAGAAAGCACTTGCTCTTTACCCTCAGTGTTGTCTTTATGCACAGCCTGGAGCCAAACTTGCACACAGGGAGTACCACAGGACAAATTTGTGCCTCCAAGCCTGAATTCTCCTCCTGCTGGGTACAACACTTTCCAAACCCATTGGTCTAATTAGTCTCCACCCTTCAGGCGAGGAATTTCTCATGCTGGGTGTTTGCACACCTTGACTTCTCTGGGAGCTACAGGTGAAGCACCTCAGCCAGTGCAGGACATCACACACGAGCTGTGATGCTTATTTATAGACCCATAGAATGGTTTGGGTTGGAAGGGATCTTAAAGAGAATCTCATTCCACCCCCTGCCATGGGCAGGGACACCTCCCACCAGCCCAGGTTGCTCCAAGCCCTGTCCAACCTGCCCTTGGGCACTTCCAGGGATGGGGCAGCCACAGTTTCTCTGGGCACCTGTGCCAGGGCCTGCCCACCCTCACAGGGAAGGATTTCTTCCCAATATCCCATCTAACCCTGCCCTCTGGCAGTGGGAAGCCATTCCCCCTTGTCCTGTCCCTCCACCCCTTGTCCCCAGTCCCTCTCCAGCTCTCCTGAAGCCCCTTTAGGCACTGGAAGGGGCTCTCAGGTCTCCCTGGAGCCTTCTCTTCTCCAGGTGAGCCCCCCCAGCTCTCCCAGCCTGGCTCCAGAGCAGAGGTTGTCAAGCCCTTGGATCATCTTTGTGGTCTCCTCTGGATTCAGTTCCAGCAGCTCCACATTCTTCTTCAGTCAGGGGCTGGCTGGAGAGCACCAAACGAATTCAGGGGAAGTACAGTCCCTTTCTGAAGAGCTCTCTTAATACATCCAACAATTTCAGAACAGACCTGAGCACTGCAGAGCTCATTTGCACAAGTTCAGCCTCTCAGCAGGTGGGAAATCAGGGGCTTCACTCACACGGAGAACTGACAAACTCACACAGAGCTAATCTAATTTGAAAGTATTTATCTAATTTGAAAACATTTATCTAATTCCAATAAATTTCCCTAAGTCTGCTGGTTGTGGAAGCCTATCAGTCTGGCAGGATTTATGGGCCAGGATCCCAACCACGTTTTCTGCAGCAGTGGAAATAACTGCAGTGGTTCACACTATCCCTGCAGGTTTGCATCGGGAGCACAACCCAGCCCTGCAAGCAGGACTCAGCCTGAAAGTCTGATTAAACACACTTGGGGGACCAAAGAAAGGGGGTTACTCCTTCCAGACTCTCCTTCCCTGTGCATTTATCATAACAGAGACTGTCCATGTCCCAGGGGAAGTGCAACACAAGGAAATCACCAGGGAGCTGCTCACTCCTGCTGTGACAATCCTGGAGTTCTGCCAAAGCACTGGGCAACCTCCTCATCCTCAGGCATATTCCCCCACTCCAGTTTTGCACTGCTGAGGGTTTTGCTCCCAGTTCAACCATTGCCACAGAGTTATGGGGTTGAGCTCTTTGCCAGTGTGGGAGCCTGGAGGTGAGCAAACCTTCCCCTGAGCCTCTCTCTCCTGCTGGGGTTGATTTACACTGTTCTTCCTCCACTTAGAGAACTATTAGGGCTGCAGGGTCACACTCTACATCAAAACCAGCAGCTCATCTTCTCCAGCCTCCAAACCCATCTCTGCCAGGCTCGAGAGGGATGCTCTGGGCTCTGTTATTACAACACTGCAAGAAGACAATCAAAAGAGAAGAAAAGGTTAATGAGGCACTAATCATTATTGATTTGTGGTATATAATGCAATAAATACCCACTGCCATCGATTAAATGTAGTGGGGCAAAGGCATCTAATCCATCATAGCAGCCATTTGATTTTTCAGAATTAATTCCCTACCATCAGGGAGATGCTGGGAGATACCAGAGGACCAACCTCTCTCCTGGGTGAGCAGCCACAGCCTCCATTCCCTCCCAGCACCCACCACACACCTCACTGGGCCAGACCAGACCTTCTGATGGTGCTCCAGGAGGTCCCACTGCAAATCCCGCAGTGAGGAACTGGGAACACAGAGAAGTAGGAAAAATAGTCAGGACAAGTTTGAATCCTGGATCCTTTCTCTGCAGGCTTTTACTTGTTTGCCTCCAGGCCAAACCCCCCATTTTCTTGTAGAAATTAGGCATTTCAGAGAACAAATATTAGTTTTAACAACAACGACAACAACAACAACAAGTGCTGTTCTGAATGTTTAAAGTTCTTCTAAAGTGACAAACGGCCAAAGGAAAACAGGTCAAAAATCACTCTCAGAGACGTCAGTGCATTTCTGAAACTGCCCAAAACACGGGCAAAAGTGCTCAGATTTCTCTTGGGGAGGCAAAGCTGATAACCAGCCCTCTAGAAGCAGGTGTAGGCACTGCCCGGTGATGGATGGTGCTGTGCCAAAGCCTGAGGAACTCCGGAGTACCGCACAGGCAAGTGGTTTCGCTGCCAGGAGAGGCTGAGACTAATTAGGGCTGTGCTCCCCTGACTCACAGGCGCTAATGCCCGTGGATAGATCGCTAATGCTCTCAATTCATGCTCATTAGCACAGGCAGCAAAGACAAGACAAGCGTGTTATGTCATCGTTTAAATCCTGTCACATTTCCCCAATGACTCTGATTACATTTTTAAACATTTGTTCTCCTCCCTCGAGGCGGGATTGCCTTGCCCTGGGAGCTCCAGATCCAGCAGATTTGCTCCAAGCAAAGCTCTCACTTAGAGCAGCGATGAGAACTGATCCCTTCCCTTCCCTTACCTTCCCAAACCTTCCCTTCCCTTCCCAAACCTTCCCTTCCCTTCCCTTCGGAAAGAGGAATTCCCCGGTACAAGCACCCACAAGCTCATCCTTTCCTCATTTTAAACACGGCCAAACATCTCAGATTAAAAGATAAACTGATTTTTTTTCTAATTGCCTTCACACAGGGAGGGAGAATTGCCCTGGTGGACACGTGAGTGTGGGGCTGTGCCTCTCTGTATGAGCAGTCACACCCCAGTTAAATAAGCACAAAGCACCTTTGCAGCACAAGAAGTCAGTGTTTCTTGTAAATCGACTTGCAGGAGTGAAAAGAATAAATATTTATAGACACAACTTTCACTAATCAGTTCCATCTGTATTTTTACCAGCCCTCCTTGCTCCTAGAGGGTGTTCCAGCCTTCTGCTCTCACAAGCCTTTCCATCTCTTTTCTCCTTTTTCTGCCCAGTGTCCTGCTGGTGGTGGGTGGGTTGGAAGGGCTGCAGCTCCTTCCCCAGGGACACTCAGCATCCTGAGCAGGAGGAATGTGAAATCAGCCCTCATTCCTTGAAACCCTGGGCAGGTCTCTGCTTTGTGTCTCACTCAGAGTTCAGCACAGGCTGGATCAGGCCCTGCAACAAACTATTGCCACCACCATTTTTCAGAAGCCACAGAGGGAGGAGACCTGTCAAGGAGTGAGAGGACAGCCCAGAGCACCCTCACCCACAGACTCAACCCCAAGCCCATCCCATCCCATCCCATCCCATCCCATCCCACTCCTGCTTGGTTTCCCCAGATGGGCTGTGGAAAAGAGGTTGGGGTAGGTCTGGAACTCCTCCACTTCTCCTGCCCTCCCTTCAGCACCGCAGACAGCACCAGCAGGCACTTGGTGAGGATTTTACTGCAGGATCTCCTGGGAAAGGGCTGAATTGCTTTTGTTACAGCAGCCGAGGATTTCAGATCTTGCATATCAAAGCAGGGAGGGGAAGAAATTACAGAAACCCGGACGGACTCACATCTGCATTAGGAGAGTTTACACTAGATGGCACCTGATCTCATCATTTTAGATGCAAAAAGTTAAGCCATCAGGATTATTTAGGGAATAACGTTATTTTTTTCCTGGGAGCTGCCTTTGTGTCCCTCCTGGAGCTCCCAGCGATGCAGGAGGAGCAGCTCACCCTGCAGCCAGCACTGCTGAGAATGTTAAACACCCTTTGCATAACCCCACTCTCAATCTCTCTGGAGGTGCTGGAAGCCCCTGGTTTACTCAGCCCAAGCCTCTTTCCAACAGCCTCTTCCAGAGGGTGAAGTGTGCCCAGGCTGTGCCCACCTTGAGAGCAACCTTGCTCCAAGGAAGCAAAGGAAGCAAGAAGGGCTCAGTCCCTTCCCTGGGGGATTTAACTTGGTGTTAAGAGGCAAAGCTGCTGCAGGGCCGTGACGTGGCTAATCCAGCAGATCCAAGACACCCACCCCGAACCCAGCACTACACAACAGCCACTGGGGCACGTGGGGACACTCCAGCTCTGCCAAAGATGTGGCACAGATGCTCCAAACCCAAGTGCAAGCTCAGGCTCCTTTTCCCAGCTGCCTCCTGCTGGGAAGTGCTGTGATCAGACAAAAATAGTGGCCGTGGTCTTGGCACTGCTGATGCATGAGCAGCCCAAGGACCTGCCCACAGAGGATGAAGGGCTTGCAGGATTCACTTCTCCACACACACATGGAATGACTCAGTGTCTGGCTTTGAGAGAAGAGGGAGATGCTGCCAGCTGGGAAGAGGAGAAGAGGAGGCTGAGCCTCAGGCTTGCTCCTAATGCAGCATCCTCTGTCCTTCTGCCATCAGGAGCCAAACACACTGGAGGTGACAGTTGGCCTCAGCCCATGGGCAGTTAGTGCCCATTCCTGAATTACCAGCCTGGACCTGGATCTGGGCTGGATGGATGGGACATGGAGCAACCTGGACAAATGGAAGGTGTTCCTACCCATGGCATGGGAGTGGAACAAGATGGTCTTAAAGTCCATTCCAACCCAAACCATTCCATGAACCTGAGCTAGAGCTGCCCACCCCATCCAGTTTCTGCCCATAAATACTGAGATTCCTAATGAACAAAAGCTAAAGGTGAGAGCTAAACAAAAGCTAAGTGGTGAGAGAGGAAATACTGGCTCTGCCATTGATCTGTTGAAGAATCAACAGGTGTCAGCCCTTCCCTGGATTATTCAGCCTCCCCTGGCCTGGGGAAGGGATTCCTGCCCTGGCAGCTCTGCCTCACCTTTGCCAGGAGGCTCAGAGAAAGGTCACTGTCGTGCTGCTCTGGAGACATTCACTGGGAAATTGCTGTGTCTCTCTCAAACACAGACACTCATCACTTCAGCAGGAGGCAGTGAGGAGATTGCACGAGATAATTTAGTAGCTGACATTAAAAACACCTCGTTTAGCCTGGGATAAAAATACCTTCATTCAGCCTAAGCTATATTAAGATAACCAAATTCATAGTAAGTGCTGCTCACCTGGGCAGCTGAATGAAGGCTGCCTGCTCCCAGCCCTGTCATCCTGCCCTTGCTGGAAACCAGGAATGACAGCAGGGGCTGGGGAGTAAATGCATTCCCCTGTGGCCTAAATCTTCCTCTCTGCTACAAAAGCTTTAATTTTCCAGCTTTCCTATATGAATTGCTTTTTACCTTCTCCCTGGTGTGGTCCCAAGGCCTCCAGTTAACAGAGAGCAGAGCTGAGTTTTGCTGCATCTCAAGCAGCTGTTGCTCCCCTTGGTTTGATTCTGGGCTCTGAGCAGAGCAAGGACTGCAGAGATTGAGTTAATGGTGTCCTGAACGAGACAAGCAATGGGGGGAAGAGATGTAATGGGATGCAGTGAGGAAGGATATTTTAAGCACTGGTTTATCTGACAAATTCTGCAGTTACACATCCTCTACTTTCTACTGCAGCCCATCAGCAGACAGATGAAAGCAACTTTGACATGGCAGAAGAGAAGAAATTAAACCCTTGCTCCCAGTGCAAGACTCACCTGCACAGGTGCCACCTCTGTAGCCTTTGAAGACCTCTATAATAAAGGAATTGTAAAAAGTGAAGATATAATCCTTGTCCAACCCCATTTTTGGGGCAGCAGGTGCTCTCAGGTGTTTGGGATTCACTCAGGCACCAGCCCAGGAGAATCTCCCCCCAGAAGCTGAAAGTTCCTGACTTCCAGCAGCAGAACCCAGAGCTCTCTGTGCACAACAGTGTAACCATCTCTGCTGGTTCCAGTCACAAATAAAGCACCACTGGCAAGGCTTTAATTTTGAAATGGATTCTCCATTTCAGTGCTTCTTATTATAATATCTTGAGCTGAAGAGTCAGTTTGCAGGTTCCTCTCCCCTGCCTGGAGCCTGCCAGCAGTTCAAGGTGCTTGTGCTCCCTGTACCTGGGAGAGAGGATTCCCTGGAGGTGCACACATGCTCTCCCTGCCTTCTGCTCCCACCACACCATCAGCACAGCATTTTTCAGAGAACAAAGCAAGGACAAAGCCTTTAAATACCTTCCAGAGATGCCCTGGTCTCCTCAGGACATCAGGGCACCCAGGCCATGGCTGCTGTTGCTCCAGTTCTCATCCATGTGTCTGGACATAACTCCTAGTTCTCTTCCACAAGGATTTGCTCTGAAGTGATGCTTTACGGGTCAGATGCTCCTGGAAGTGATGGACAGAGGGACTTCCAGCCATGAGGAATTGTAGGACCATCTCACTTGCTATAAATTGCAACAGCACCTTTGGCTGCCACAGAATTAGAATCTTAGAATCACAGAATCCCCTGAATTGGCAAAGGACCCACAAGGACCATCAAAATCCAACTCCTGGCCCTGCACAGGACACCTCAACAATCCCACAGTGTGCCTGGGAGCATTGTCCAAATGCTTCTTGAACACCAGCTGATGCTCTGGCCTGAGGACCAGACCCTAAATAATTCCCACAGTGCAACTCCAAAGGCCTCATGGGACCAAGCTCTGCATGTCCATGGCCTGCAGGAAATGCTGATGTACCAGAGGAGATGTAACTGTCCTTCTGAGTTTGCTCCTTGGAGCTCTGTCAGAGAAGTCAGAAGGCATTTGCCATGTGCAGCTGAATATTAGACTTACAATGAGGATGTCTGGGCTTGTTTCCCAACTTTGAGACTGACACACTTTGCAAGCTCAGTCAGTCCACCTTCCTTCCCAGGCTGGATTTCTCCCCACTCTGCACCTTATGGAGTCATTCTGTACCTGTACAAAACACCAACCCAGCCAGAACATTGTGCTCACTTAGATGGTTGTCACATTTGAACACCAACAGAGGAGTGATTTCAGCATCACTTAATGAGGCTGTTCTGCTTTGCATAAAAACTTGGCAACGGAACTGGGAAGGATGATAAAGGAGGAGGAGAGCTGCCAACTGCCAGGCAGGAGAGACAGACAACACTTGACACCCACCTTCCCTTTGGACAAGAGCAGGGGGGCTGGGAAGGCAAACCCTGCTGCTCAACAGCCCTTGGGCTCTGGATTCACATCCCCTCAGGCTTCCCAAAGGTCTGTGTTAACACTTGGCTCCTGCTCTTTCCACCCTCCCATCAGGGTGCCTGCCCCAGATCCCAGCATTTTCCCACTGTTTGGGAAAATTACTACTTTCAGAGCAGACCTCCCTACAAAACTCTTCCAGCCCACACAACCCAAGGCAGTTACAGCCACTGTTCTCCTACCTGAGCTCTGCCAGGAACACCTGGCACTGCCCTCCCCTCTTATACCCCCAGCCCACCTTGCCCAGGTGCTCTTCCACCACCAATTAACACTCACAGGGTTTGAACTCTTCCACCAGCCAAGGCCCTTCTTGCATTCCCTCATAGGATTTCTGTGGGAAAAGATGCTGTGCTTGAGGAGTGTTGACTCTTGGAGCAGAATATTCCACGGAAGGGCAGCTGGATGGTCCCTTGTCCATTGCTTGATGTGCAAATGGTTCCTGTTCCCTTTGCTCCCTGAGCTCAGAAGTGGCTCCCAGAGCTGTAGTTGCATCTTAAGTGTGTTGGGTCCCACCTGCAGCTTCCAAAGTCTCTTTCTGGGCTATTAGAGACACAGAAATGTAGAGCCCTCAGTGTCACCTCACTTCCCACCCTTCCTGCTGCCCCCCTGCAGTGCCCACAGCCTTGCTGGCTCAGACATTCCCTGGGACAGGGAGACTTTAAGCTTCCCTGTGCTGGTTTCAAACACACTTCCCAGTGACAGGACATTTGCTGAGTTTTGGCACACGTAGTTACTGTTTAAATTAATTTGCCTCCCAGGGGTCAGGGCTGTAGCTGAGGCTGCAGCTTTGGTAGCACCACTCAGGTTGTTCTGCAGCATCCTGCAGCTCCAGGAGCTGTTCTCCCTGCAGGATCAGCCTGTTCCATGGCATTTCAGCACTGTTAGGACATGCTGCCTAATGTTTCATCTAGGCAGCTCTTTTTTATTTTTCTTTCTTTCTTTTTTTTTTTTTTTTTTTTTTTTTCTTCCCTGGTACAACAAACCAGACAATTTAAGTGGTAAATTCGATGCATTTGGGATATGTATAAAAGTGCAGACAGATAGGCCAAGAGGCATTGTTAACCTTGGAAATTCTGGATTGCCCTTTGGATAGGGGACTTTGCAGGGGGGTTAACAAGAAATGCTTAGAAACAGGCAGAAAGAAATCTGTCACATTCTCAGAGTTGTCTGTGTCTCGTTTCACATGGGTGACTGTGTCCTACAGAGCCTGCAGCAAGTTTTAAAGGACTATTTTTTTCCAAACCATCATTGTGAACATCCCTGAACTTCCTTTGCCTTTCCAAGAATAAAATAATTGTCCTGATTTGGGTCATAAGGATGAGGGGCACATCCTCCAGAATGAGGATTGTCTGTGGTGTTGCACACTTGATACCAACCTGCTGCACCAAGATCTTGTGGTTTCCCCAAGCACCAGACTCTGGTCACCTCTTTCTCCTGAAGGCACAGAGACCAAACCCCAAATTGCAACAGGCTGAGTGTTTGCTGTTGGTATAAACAGCAGCCCAGAGAGAGTGACTTCAGGACAGTGCAAAAATCCCCAGCACCAGAACAGCAACCTATTATTTGATAAATAGCACATGATGCTTTAGAACAAACTTGAGAGAGAAAACACTTAAAGCCCAGATCTAAGTGGAAAACAGTGTGAAAGTCAACCTGGCTAATGATCTGACAAGGAACAAGCAAGAGTAATTTAGTACTTCTTTAAGCAGAATGCTTGATTAGGCACCAGAAAGGCATCAAATCCTGTAGGTGTTCTTTGGTAAAAGCATCTGTAGTGAGGCTGTGGTGGGAAAGTTTTTGTGAAGTTGGAGGAAACAGAGACAAGAAGAACAGAGAGGATCTGGTGAAGGAAGAGATAACATTCACTGACACTGCTGTTTGCAAGGAACACAGGGATGGAGTTCTTCTAAGGACTGATTTTACTTAATAACTCTGGCAAAAGGGCAGGATGTGCAGATGAAGTGTCACCCCTGCTTTGAGACTGGTCCTCGCTATGTTCCACATGGCTCTGATTGCCCTGGGCAGCCCCACCTGGGGTTTCCACCCACCAGCTCTCAGCTGTGGGCTTGGGAGACATATTTAAGCTCAGCCCTCTGCTCTAGTTGTGCTGTGTATGGGTTTAGTGACTTGGGTTCTTGGCTGGTTTTCTTGTCTGGTAATGAAAGAATTCCTAGTCACCCTGGAGCTCTTCTCCTTTTCCTGCAGGTATTGGGGTACTGGACCCTCCTTGGTGAGGACACTGCCCTTTGCTCCCTGTTCCCCCTCTCTGGCACAACAATTCCTTTTTGCTGTTCTCTGACAGTAGCCAGCAGAGCTGGAGCAACAACCTTCCCACCCTGAGGAGCTGGGGTGCTGTGCCTGGTCTGTAGGGTCATCTCTGCGGTGGGACATAGCCAAAAAAAGGTGAGAAGTGGTTGTTGATAAGCTGTTGTCACGTGGGAGGCTCTGCAGTAACAAGAGTCGTTACTAGATGAGAGGAGGGACGCTAAAAAGTGCATAAAAATGAGGTGTTGCTCCATGAACTTCCTTCTTATCCTGATGCTGAACCTGTAGGTTCCTTATGTGAAGTTTTTCCAGCAGCCAGGTTCGGTTTTGAAGAAGAAATTCCAGGCCTCTGACTTGGGCTGAGCTTGTTGCTCTCCTGTGTCTGTGCAGGCTCCTGAAGGCGAGTTCTGTCTCCCCTCTTTGTTTCTGGTGGCAAAGCGTTCTGTGTGGGGCTCTGCTTTTCCTGCCCTCCTGTTTGCCCAGGAGAGGTCAGAGCTCAGCTCTGGCTGGTGGCTGATGCCTGAAGCAGCACATGGGGTTCCCCCCACCCCAGTTCCAGTCGTGGGATGGTGACAAAGCCTTTCCACAGCAGCATTTTCACTTTTCTGTCATTTGGGCAGCACTGGATGCTCCTTTTGAATAGCCAGTGTAGGATGAATAACCTTGTGTTTTCACACAGTCTCAATCAATAAATACAACAAGCTTGAACAGTCTGGTGCTGTGAGCTCTTTAAAATCATATCCTCTATTAGAGGCCACAATCAATAGTGTTTATTCCAGTTTAACAGTGATTATGTGCTGGTTACTGCAGAAAGCCACCAGCAACCCAAAGTGGGGGTTGTTACCTCCTTCTGCTGTACAGCACACCTGCCTTGCTCTATAAATACTAGTTTTTAATTCAAGTGGATAAAATGCTTTAGAAAATATTGTATGCTTGTTTAAATACCAGCCATCAATCGTGGCAAAGGGGTTTAAACAGGGAAGTCTGAGCTTTTTGCAATGAAATATGTATCTGGCTGCATGAGGTGTCTCACTTCACTCTCTGCAATCCATCCACAATGGCAGCCCCCAGTTATGCAGGCCCTCTAAATTAGAGGGAGAGGAGGAAAGGGGTGCATGTGTATATAGGGATTAGTTATATAAAATGTTTGGGATTGATAACAGGCATCTTTGAAAGGGTGGAAATCCCATGGAAAACAAACACAACTGAGCTGGACACTGGTAAAGAGAATTCCAGGTGTGGATGTCCATACCTGCTGCTTTGGATCTTACCTGCTGGTGCACTGTAGAAAGACAAACTGAATTCCTCTTGAGCAAAACCCCAGGATTTAGGCCTCCTACACTAATAAACTTGGATCAGAATTGGAGAGGTGGTTTTACCCATCATAAATGTGTTTTTCTGTACCAATGACAGTAGCAACGCCAAGTTTCCTGGATCTATGGACAGAGTGTCTGTGGTAGGAACCAGCAAAAATGGGGCTGTCTGGAACATTTCTGGGCTGACTGGAATGGAGCTGGAGTTTGGTCTCCACCAGAGTCATAGCCAAGAGCAGAATGAGATGGCAAAGAGAAACTATATGTGTGTCACCACATTCTATGTGTCACTGGGAGGGAACTCCAGGCTCCTGCAGCCCTCAGGGCTCGCTCTGACCTCGGTCTGGGGCTCTGCAGGGAAGGACTGGCAGCCAGGAGCTGATTTACTGGCCAGGCTGAATTCTCTGAGAAGCACTGCAGGAATCAGAAGGGAAGCAGGATGTCACCCCTCTGGGAAGAGAAGCAAGTTCTCTCACCTCATCTCAGTCTTTCCAAGCCCTGACTCCACCACCACTGCAATGTGTGACAGGCTTTGAGACACTCAGTCTGCTAATCCCTTTCTGGATTCCTCCTGGCCTAGAAATGTCTCTATAAAAGGCTCCTTCTGCCTTTGTGGGGTGCACATGAGCCTTGTTGCAGTTCCCATCAGGTCTCAAAGCCCAGTGGGTGTTTTTCTTTTGATGCCAGCATATCACATGGTACCAAGTACCCTGGCTCAACCCCTGGGTGTCTCAGTGATCTCCTTGGCTTGGAACTAATTTTTGTCACTGGCTGTAAATTACACTCAAATTAAAGCAGTGAGCTGTGGCCCAGAGACTTGAATTGGATGGCCAGACTTACTTTGACTTATTAACAGCAGCAGCTGGAACTTCTTGCCCCATCTGTCTCTGGGAGGACTCCTGCTCCACTCTCAGCCTTGGTACAAGGAGCAGCTGAGTAACTCCTTGTGCACTGGAGAGCCAGAGGGGCTGTGAAGGGTTCTGTCATCTGCTGATTCCCAGTGTGGATCAGATGTGATCCAAGGGATGTGGACAAGGGGATTCTGAGCTATAGAAATACCTGAGCCCCTTCCTACAGCTGACAGAGAGCACCCAGGAGACACCTGGAAGGGAAATAAGCCCTGGCACTGGTGTGCTGTAAGTGCTGCTGGTGCCTCCCTGCCTGTGGATGGGGACTGGGTGTAGCAGAGCACTCTGGGTGCTAATGTCAAGCCAAATGGCTGTTTCTCTACTGCTGCTTCTGTGCCTGATGTTAAAATTATTCCCTGAAATGTTCCTTGCTGTTATAAATAGCCTGTTTTGGAGGCTCAGAGGCACATGCTTTTTCCCTCTCCAGCCCTGTGGCTCTGGGGACATGCAGGGCAATGTCCCAGCTGAGGGTTAATGAACCTCCCAGGGCAGGCAGTGCCATCCCCAAGGGTGTGAGCAGGGCCCTCACTCCCTGCTTCCTGCCTGGATCAGGAGATGGGAGTAGGTGACTTACAGTCCATGAGCAGGAGTTATTCACTTGTGCCTCAAAGGAAACGAGAGTTCAGGTTCCAGCTCTCCATGTGGAGTGGATTTGGGTATCTGGTGCTTTCATGTCCTTCAAACCCTGCAGCACTGTGAGCCCTGTTGGATCCCTGTAACTGTGGTGGGAATGCAGCTGGATCCAGTGGGGCTGAGCTCAGAGTCTGCATTCCAAGGGTTGTGTGTGGCAAACTGCAGGAGCCAATGCAGGGAGCTCAGGGCTTTGGGACACAGGGGAGAGCAGCCCATCACTCAGCAGCCTGGTGTCACTTGCAGGCTCTGGGTTGCTCAGTGCTGGGGACACTCCTGCTTGTGTCCTTCATGCTCAGGGCAGCCACGTCTTGTCCTGGCTCCAGCCCTGCAAAGCCATTCCCAAAGTCTTCTGGAAAGGACTGGGTGATAAACGGAGGTGAGGAGAGGCAGAAAAAGAAGCCACGTGACTTGTGTCCACATCTGAGAGATGTAAAAGCGAGAAACCTTCTCCTCCTTTGCCTTCTGCATTCCCTAAGTTGTTTAATCAAGTTTTTTCTGGGTATTGCTTTGTGCTGGAGGTTGTTGTAGTCCTGTAGATGGACTCATGGCTTTGTGATGCAAAAAAGCCCCCAGGCTACCTGTGTGTGTAAGATGATTTATTGCTCTTGATAATCAATTTGTTACTGCGGTTGTTTCAGGTTAATCACGTTATTAATATCCTGAAACCTACTGAAGTGTAATTTCATTACATGGAGCCCTAACTGTGCTCCTGTGCCCCTGCCCGTGGCACAGTGAGGCAGATCATTGCAGCCTCTGCTCCAGCAGCTCTGCAACTCGGTGCCCACATGGCCCTGGGCTGGTTTGGTGGTGGCCAAGTGCTGCAGAGCTCATCCTGCCAGCAGAAGGCTCGATGCTGGGTGAAGCATGAAGCTGATGGATGAAGTAGTGGAAAAACAGATTGATTTGACTTGTCCCTGCAGCTAAGAGCTGTCTGGCAAATCACAATGGAAATCAAGAGGGATGGAGTAGGGTTTTGATCTGGGGAGGGGAAGAGCAGGCAGAGAATGAGGGGGTAATTCAGGTAAACTGGGTATTTCACTTGACACTGCAATGAACTGTGTAATTAAGAGTCAAAAACTGGGTCTACAGCATGGCCAAAGCAGAGCAGCAGCCTTTGGGGTCGTGTTGGACAAACATCAGGACCATGGGAGGGTTGTGCTGGGTGTGAGTTTATTTTTGACTTTTTCCTGTAGCCCCACATGAGTGGAAAGGGACAGGAAGCACAGGGATATAGAGCTTGGATTTTCAAAGGCACTTAGACTAAATATAGAAATTGGTTATTAAGATTTTTCCATGAATGTTGTAAACAAATTAGTTCCACTAGGTAGCTATCTGCATGCCTAGGTGCTTATGTACCTCTGAAAAAGCTTCCTTGAGCAGCTATTTGTCGTCTGACTTCAGGCTCCAAACTCTGCAGAGCTGAGAGCGAGGGAAGTTCACCTTCCTGGGGTAATTCAGAGCATTTGGCTGAACTTCTGCAGTGAAGGGTCTATTGCTCCACTGACTTCATGGAGACAAATCTGCTTCATTTAGCAGGCAGGAGCTCTGTAGCTGACTGATGTGAGCAGTCCCACGAGGAACCTGCACATCAGCAACTCTTGTTATACATCTCATCAGGCCCCAAAGGCAAGACGGATATTTGCTCAAGCCCCAGACAGTGTCACTTGGATGTTTCTCAGCGTCACTTTTGTTTGAACAAGTAAGAGGAAGGATCTCTCAGCACCCACAGCTCTTCCCCCGTGGCCCAGAAATACATCAGCTGCTTGGCATCACTGCTGCAGTGTTTTGTTATTGTCACAGATTTCCATTTCTCTCGAGCTTATGATAAGCATCCAAATTAAACTGTGGCCTCAGACGTTTCTGATCTTTCCAGGCAGTATTGATAATGAGTCTGAGGCTGTGGTGTGTCATTTACTCAAACATCTCAAAGCACCAAACAATCTACGTACACGGGGATTGTATCATCCATCACAAACCCAGCAGTGGCTGTACCGTGGTACACAATGACAT
The DNA here is from genome assembly GCA_035583235.1 of Hafferia zeledoni. NCBI lineage: Eukaryota > Metazoa > Chordata > Aves > Passeriformes > Thamnophilidae > Hafferia > Hafferia zeledoni. The sequence continues at coordinate 8,721,086 of JAWWEV010000039.1, read as the reverse complement.
TACACAGGGGGTTTGGGGCAGAGAAAGCAGAGCTGAAAAGCTGAAAGATCTTTTATGGTGGAGGAAACAAGATTTTTTGTGTGTTTCTTCCCAGTGGATCAGGAGTAATACCCTTGTTCTGACAGAGGCTGATGAAGAACTGGTGGTTGCTTTCAGCAGTCCAAGCTTTTGGGTTGGTGTGTGTTATTATATACCAGGACCTGATTTTTTTTTTTTTTTTTTTTTTTTTCTGTCATGTCTAAAAATCCTCCTCTGGACAGCCTGTACCCTCTATGGATGTGGCTGAATCCATGACAGTTCACCCAGTGTGTTCCCTGATGCAGGAATCCCAATGGCTCCGTGGATTTTGGATGCACCAGCTCCCTCAGAGGCAACAGCCCCATGGGGAGTGCTCAGTCACATGTCAAACTAATGAATCTTTCCAGACACATCCTTTGCAAAGGACACTTGACCTCTGATTAAGAATGGATATGCCAGTAGATGTCAAGGAAATATGACTGGAGATTTCTTTAGGTAGACAAGGAATTAATAAGGACTGCTGACATGTTATCCCAACAGGAGAATTCCTAACCAGAGCTGGCAGCTTCCCTGGCTCTCCTGAAAAGATCCTGAGTTATGTGAAACTGAGACTGGTGACTTAAAGATCACAGCTGCCTGCCTCAAGCTCTGTTAAAACCACAGAAGGAGTTTGCCATGAATAAACACAGAGTGGAGTGACAGGAAGGCGATGACTCCAAGCCTTGGGGCGAGGCAAGGTTGGTCAGGAAATGCATCCAGACAAAAAATCCCACTGTGGCAAGTTGTAAAGAAACAACTGCTCGTTCACAGACCACTGGTCAAAGCTCGCCCCAAGTTATGGGACACGTGGCATCGGTGCCCACCAAGGAGCACTGAAGCTCCACTCTGTGGAAATCTGGAACTTGATCTGCAAGTTAAACCCCCACAGCGGGAGCTGGAGATAAGAACAAGTGGTACAATTGTCCGGGTGTTATCCCAGACAAAGGGGAAGGTGAACAAAGCTGGGGGAGAAAAACGGATCACTGACAATGGACACAAAGAATCCACAAGAAAAGCCACCTCAGCAGCTGCGCTGAAATCAGCTCTGACTGAGTAAGAGGTAATTCTGGCAGGGGGAGATCGTGACCACTTATTCAAATGGAGAGACAGGCTGAGCATGGGACTAATTAGCATCAGAAGCGAGAGAATCATTTAACCAATAGAACAAGAGAACTGCGTGGCCGATGAGAATTAACTTCTTTGTTTGGTAAAATGTATAAATAGTGACAAGTTTTTAACAACTTTGGGACCCCCCACCACCGAGAAGCCCAGGATGAATAAATCACTTTGTCCCGCAGGATTTAATGGTGGTAAATCAGGTGTATTTATATAAAATGAGTTATTTATTATGAAAAATGAACAGATAAGTGAACAGATGAAAGGTCTTGATCAAAGTTATTTACTACACAGTGTAAAAGCTAAAAACCTACTACTAGAGTTTAATACAGCATAAAATAGTACAGAGCACTGTCTCAAAGCAATGATATTAAAGCAATTGTATCAAAGCCAGCCAAAAGAATCAATCATTAAGTAGAGATTGATAGAATTCACCATATGAGGTAGGGATAGATTTGCTTGATTTCCCTTAAGCCCTGGGGACTGACTATGAAGAGGAGTCTCTGCTTCATGGGAGAAGCTCCACACACTCCAGGAAAGTCTCTGGAAGGCTCTGCCATATGAAATTGGACTGGGCTTTTATAAAGTGATGGACTACCAGTCATAGATTTCCAGGCCAGTGAGCCCTTTATCCATCAAATCCTGCTTCAAAAAGCAGGATGTGTGTTTGAAGTTTGGTGAACCAGGCTGGTTTTGGCACAGTTCAACACCAAACCAGCCCCCTGGTGCCAGCCATAACTTGCCAGAGAGGTTGAATTGTTTGCATTCCCTGACTGGATTCTGGGCTCACCAGGGCAGCCCATCCTGCCACAGAGGGGTCTCCACTGCTCAAATCATCCCAGTGGGATGGGAGATGATGATGAGGGAGTCTCCAGGCTGGCACCAGCACATCAGCACCCCAAAGCAGCTTGTTTATCCCAAAGAAAGGTACCAAGAGCTGACACAGAAATACAGCTTCTTGAACTGCTTTAAAAAAAAAAAATCAATTCTTACCATATAAATGTGAGTCCTTTCTGGTGTAATTCCATCACTGCAATCGGGTTGCTCCAGGCATTTAATTGTCCTTCATCACAAAGGAGCTCCAAATGATAAATGAATCATTTTTTTCTTATTTGGGGATATTTGAGCCAAATTCTTGGTGTGGGTCAGGTACAGACAAGTGGTACTGACTTGTGGACTTCAGGGTTTAATTGATTTCTGTGTAAATTCTACTGCTGTGCTGTCCTTAGATTTATAGTACTCTGCTTTTAAATTTGAATTACTGCTAATTAATAATTATTCACTGGTTGTCTTTTAATTATCATTTATCAACATCCAACAGCTGCATCATCTCAATGCCTTGAAGTGATTCCTGTTAACGAACTAAATGTCAGAAGAGAGACCAGTTTGGGTCCCAGGCATTAACACAAAACCTCCTTAAAAGAGCAGACAATTGCACAGAATAACAGTTTAAGTTGGGGAATGGAGAATAATAACAGATCCAATTGAAAGTGTAAGGGAATTTAGAGAGGAAAAATGTAATTACCTGATTTGGAAAGAAGCCAGAGATAGTGTTTAAAATCTCATTCTGATGAAATGTGTCTGGGAATTCTTAATGACTGAGGGATCACAAGACATGGCACATGTTTTCTGGGCTTAGAAACAGAAAGAAAAATAAAAACAAGCTGTGGGGTTTTTTTTCCTGATTCTAGAAACAATTGGTATTTCAGGAACCTGTGTGACCCACGCTTGGAGTTATGACCCAGTGCAGAACAAAAGCAGGAGGAGGAAAAATGCAGCTCAAAAATGAAAATAAGTCTTCAATGCTTGCAAGAAAATAAAAAAAGAAAAGCTCTTGGAGAAAGAAAGAAAATTAAGAAACGTGTTTTCATTTAATTTTAATTACTGTGACTTGTGGAAGAAGGTGAAGACAAAGAAAATGCATTTATTTATATATTTTACCAATTTATTTCCCCATGCTAGGGAGCAAGACTAACCTTAATCTTCTGAAGACATTCTTCCTGCCCTCCCTGTTGAATGTGAGGTACATGAAAATTAGGATTAGTAAAGTTTATCATATTAAGAAAACAGTGCTGGACAAATAAGGGGATGCCATTATCGGTGTCAGCAATTGCTGCTTTCTCTAATAGTGAGTTACAAGCACATGTTCAATGAATCTGAGGGAATAAAAGCCAAGTTCAGAACTACTTGTAATGCTAATTAATTTTAAATCTATTACTGGTAGAATTAAAGCTGTACCATCAGCTGGGCAGGTTTGAGGATTTTTTTTTTTTAAGTGAGAAGCAATTTTTTAAAATTTTAATGAATGGAGAAGTTGATCAAACAGCTTTTGGATTCATGTGTGTTTCATGTGACACAGACCATGAGGCTTCAATTTGCTTTTGGGCAACTGTAAACTGGAAAGCACCACAGCCAAGCAAAAGATTGTTTTAAATACATACTGTTATTGCCCCATTTGTCAGCCCTCAAAATGAAATTGTTGAAAACTCATCACACATTTTTTAGGCAGCCCAAAGCTGCAATATGGGAGGGATTTTTGTCTGAAAACTTAGTGGGATCATAGCCAGGCTATTTTGGGGCTGAAAAGGGCAGTGTTATCATCATCACCTTACAGAGGGAAGGTGTGAGTTGGAAAATTACCATCCCCCAGGAGAAAAATCACATCCCAGTGCTGGCTGTGAGTGCAGGGCAGAGCTGGGCCCCTTTGCTCCAAACCCTGCCTGATCCCTGCAGAGCATCCTGCTCTGGGGGCAGCTCAAGAGCTTTAATTAGCAACAAGGGACACCCCGAAAGAAGAACTGGAGCAGCTAATGAGGATGGGGGGGGTTCCAGATGGGAATGGGACTGAGGGGCATCACCTGAGGACTGGGAGTCAGTGGGAGAGTTTAATGATTTTGTGGCTTTTGGCAGAAGTCTGGGGTGAGAGGAGGGCAAGGGCTCCTCGGGGTTGGGGTCAGATGAGAAGGATCTCATGTCTGGGTTGTTCCTGTTGTAAAGGAGCCTCAATCTGTCCCAGCTGAGCCCCACCAGTGTTTTGTTTTTTGATGTGGCATATTTTGGAATAGACACGGAATGTCAGGAAGGGCTGGAACTAGAGAAGGTCCCTTCCAACCCGAACCATTCTAAGATTTTTCCATCCTTTCTGTGCTCGCTGATAACCTGGAATGTGTCCCCTTGGCCCAACCTGCCCTGACTGTGCCAGATCATGGGTGGGTTTCCCTTCTGCCAGAAATGTTCCAGCCCCCCGTGCCCCCTCCCATCCCCTTGTGCCCCCTCCCAACCCCCTGTGCCCCATCCCATTCTCTTGTGCCCCATCCCCCTGT
>JAWWEV010000039.1:8660772-8698587 GCA_035583235.1 Hafferia zeledoni | reverse complement strand
TTGGGTTGGAAGAGACCTCCGAGATCATCAAGTCCAACCCTTGATCCAACCCCACTGTGATCACCAGCCCAGGGCACGGAGTGGGCTGGTGATCACAGTGAGGTTGGATCAAGACATGGTGGATTCTCTATCCCTGGAGGTGTTTTCTTTCCACTAAGTATAAACAGGGGGAAGGACAACTCTGTGCACCTCAACAGCATTGATGAAGTGCTGCTGGGAGAGGAGAACTGAGCTCCTCTCCCTGTGCCTTCTGCAGAGGATGTTCCTACACACTGAAGGTTCCAGGGCACAACCAGGCAGCTCCCTGGCACAGACAGGCTGAGCTCCACCCAGGTGTGTGACCACAGAGCAACCTGCCAGGTGGGTTTTGCTGTTGGTCCTGTTTCTGTGCACTCAGCTCTGGCACCTGCCCCCCCATCACCACTTTTCTTGGTCACTGAAAGAGGCTGTTAAGTGTTTTAATTACTCCCCAGTCGAGATTTGTTGGCCTGAGTGTTGTATGTGGTTTCTACTGTGGGGAAGGCCTGATTTTGCCAAGTTTTCTTTCCAAGGATGGCTCAGCTCCATTCGTGATGAGCCCATAAACTGGATTAAGTGCTCAGGGACAGATTTTCTAGTATTTGAAACCCATAATCTGGGCTGGGCTTTCAGAACAGCTCAGTGGCCTTGTAAGCACCAAATTATGGTTGTAAGTGCTCAGCACTTTGTGGTTTGTATCAGGCTGCTCAAGGCCATGTTTTCTGGGAAGCAGCAGCACCCACTGCTACCAGAGCCTGGGACTAGCAGGGCAGTTTTCCCAGTGCTGACAGGAGAACTGAGCCTTTCTGACAATGAGACTCCCCAGCCTCTTGATTCTCCTTCTCAAGAAGTGCAAACAGCTCTAAAAAATTAGTCATCAGATTAGTCCATGAGCTACAGGCAACCTGCCATCCATTCAGACTATGATATTGCAATGCCAGAGCGTCACCTGAAGACAAGGAGGGTCCAGGTGATGCCATTTCAGAGCATCTCTGCTGTGGGTTCTGCACACAGACCTGGATTAAACCAGGGCTGTTCCAAGGAGTGGTGTGGCCACAGCTGAATCACAGACTTGTTTGGGTTAGAAGGGACCTTAAAGAGCACATTCTTCCACCCTCTTGCCATGAGCAGGACACCTTCCACCAGCCCAGGTTGCTCCAAGCTCCATCCAGCCTGGCCTTGGACACTTCCAGGGATGGGGCAGCCACAGCTTCTCTGCCCAACCTGTGCCAGGGCCTGCCCACCCTCACAGGGAAGAGTTTCTCCCAAATATCCCATCTAACCCTTAGAAGCAATCTCCTTTTTATCCTGCCCCTCTGTACCCTTGTCCAAAGCCCCTCTCCAGCTCTCTTGGAGCCCCTTTAGGGAAATGCCCACAATTTTCCCAGGTGTGTTGGTGGATTTTACCCTCAGCCCTTCACCTGTACTTCACCTTGGGCCGTGGTGGCACCATTTGAACACCAGTTTGCTCAGGAGGAAATCAGCTGGGGGAGATGGGTGTAGTTCAGAGGAAAGGACAGGTGACATTTATCACCCAGGGGGTCACTGCAAAGCAGCTCAGCATCCCAAAGCTGCTCTGGAGCAGCTCAGAGGGCTTCTGTAAACACGGTGCTGCTGCTGTTTACTTGTGTGCCGGAAACAACCCCGGGGAAAACGATACCCTGTGCTGGAAAAATCTCCCTGGCGTCAGGAGGAGTCAGGGCATAAACAAAGTGTCAGCAAGGCCACACAGGGCTTCCTGCAGAGCTCTGGGGTGGAGGGGGCTCAGAATCACAGAATGTGCTGAGTTGGGACCCACCAGGATTACTGAGCCCTGCAAAGGACCATCCCTGAGTCACACCACGTCTCAGTGCCCAGGGAACTCTTGTGTTGTTGGTTATGGATGACAAGACATGAGAAAGGGGTTTTTGAGCCAAAGCTGGCATCATGTTTTTCCAGACACTTTGTTCTTGGCATGGGTGGTGGGGAATTTCTGTTGATTCAATCCTTCCTCAGCTGATTGTGGCTCTTGCCATCTTGGTGACCTCTTTGCTGTGGCACTGGTGCTCAGTTCTGCTGCTGGGCCTGTGCCACCAACCCAGCCCATCTCTTCCTTTCCAGCCTGCATCCAGTCATGGCAAATGGCACATTCCTGAGTAATTGGTCCTGATGTTCACAAGTCTGAGGAGAGATGAAGGTGACTGCAACCCTCTCGTGGCAAAATCCCCCACAATCGTTTCCCTGTGCCTTTGACAAGGTGACATCCCTGCTGGAAGGAAGGAGGGGACACCAACACAACTTGGAAAGACAGAACCATGGCATGGAAAGTGCCCAGCCCAGGGAGCATGTCAGGAGGATTGAGGAATGAGCCAGCAGATTGGTTTGTCCCCCTTGGAGCTCTGACAGGTGTTGGCAGCGATGCCATCCCAGCTTGGCACATCCCCAGAGCCTCTGAGCAGAGACTGGCATGGCAGGAGATCCCTCAGGGTGTGTTCCATTGCCTGCTGGTTGGTAACCATCCCAGTGGCACGGGAGCCATCACCTGGCCTGGCTGTGCTTGTCATTCCTGGCAGGGCTCTCCTGCAGTTACTGGCACCCTCTGGAGGAGCAGTGTTTGGAGATGATGATTTGCCCACAAAGCACAGGATGGAGATCACAGTCCCCTGAAGCTTCTCTGGAGGCACATAAATAAGTGAATTAGCAACTCAGAGTGTGTCTTCTTCAGCAGCTTGGTGCCATGCGGGGCAGCCTTGAAGACCAGACAGAACAGGCACAAAACAGTGCTCAAAGCCCTGCTGAATTTGGATACGTTGGTTTCCTCCTTATCCACACAGCCAGATCCCTGTCAGGAAGGTTGTTACGTGACCCAGTTTGCTCCTGAGAGCAAATTTGGTTGCCTCCTGCCATTGCAGTGTCCTCAGAGGGCTCATGTACAGGCTCTTCAGCCCTTTAATGTTCCAGGCTATCCCTGCTCTGCTTCCCTCTGCCTTTCTGGTGACCAGTTTGTCTCTGCCCTTCCTCTGGCCCCCAGGTCACCACTGTCTGCAAGATTTTGAGGTGGATGTAACCACTCCAGAGTCTTTCACCCATTAAATGCCTGAGCATTCAATATTACACAATATTTGGTGCTTTTAAAAGTACATATATATATATAAATAGGTATATATGTATACAGACTTTATTTTAGTATATTCTGCCTCATTGCTGGACAGCTGGGGAGAACTAAGCATGTTTTTTACCTCTGAAGACTGAAACAAGAAGGGTATCTAATACTGCAGCTTTCCCCATGGCTCTGTTTCCTTTTCTCAGTTTCAATTCATTCAGAAAACCCTTTTTTTGGTGTCTCTCTTAATTCTTTCTATCTATATCTCAGTTTGCACCTCAATATTTGAGTTTATCCCTAAATCCTCTCCCAGATGCCATTTGCCCTTCTGTTCCTTATTCCTCATACTATTTCTCATTCTCATTTTCTGAAAAGCTTCTTTTGCAACTATTCTGGTTCTTTATAACACTTTCTATTTTTCTGAATGGGAGGATTTGCTGTTGTGCTTTTATTTTCTTTTATGAGCTGCTCACTCTTCTGAATCTCTCTCCTTACTTTCTGGTTTCAGGTCCTCAGTCAGTTCACGTTATGAACAAAAACTAAAACTGACTGTTCACATGATCTGAGGCAATTTGGAAGCCCAAAATTTCCTTCTTTCTAAAAGCTGTGGTTGTGTTTCTCACTCAGTGTGGGCATCAGTGCAACCCCACCAGCACAGACCAGTTCCCAGGCTGGATTTAGTGGGAGAGTGAGGGAGCTGGTTGTCCATCCCTGGGTGGGCTGGATGAGGCACAATGGGATGCAGATGCTCTTCCTCCCTCCCTGCAGCCATCCAGGTTGAGGCTGAAATGGGGGAAATTCAGGTTGGACACATGGAAGGAATTCTTCCCTGTGAGGGTGGGCAGGCCCTGGCACAGGTTGCCCAGAGAAGCTGTGGCTGCCTCATCCCTGGGAGTGTCCAAGGTTGGACAGGGCTTGGAGCAACCTGGGCTGGTGGGAGGTGTCCCTGCCCATGGCAGGGGGTGGGATGAGATGATTTTTAAGGTCCCTTCCAACCCAAATCACTCTGTGATTTTATGATTCTATGTTCACCTTTCCCCAGGAATGAGAACTCCTGGTTTCAAGGGATGAACTGTTTTTGGCTGAAGCCAAAAGTATTGTCAGGATCCTTAAACATTCAAACAGAAAGTATTTATCCTTGGATATTAGCACTGCTTGTGCAACGGATCTTGTGTGATGCAGTTTTTTTATTAGGACGAAATCACATCAGCAGAGGATGAAATATTCTCACTTTTGGGGTTTTTTTTGGTGACCCCAGACTAATGTCTAAAGATAAACCACACACAGCAGAACTGCCAGGAATAAAACAACCCACAGCAGCAGGATGGAAAGGGAAGTGTCTCTCCTGACAACACTTTGCCTTGTCCTGTGGCTGGACCACAAATATATGAATTTTTCAGACTGAAACAATGAGAAAGCTGCATCCAGAGCCACCAGTGAGAGCAGGAAGGACTGGTTGCCTTCTTCCTTTGAACATTTGAAGCTCCTGGGTGTTTTGATGCTCATGGCCATGTTATCTGGTGGTTGGGGCCCAGGTGAGACAGGAGATGAGGATCCCCTGGGCTGCAAATGGGAAATGCCAGGGCGTTCTTGGCAAGGCAAGAAATTCGCTCTGGGCCAGGCTTTCCTGTTCAAATAGCCAGTTATTATTTACATGAAATGGTATTGAATTCCTCCTTCTCACATGAATGAAGTCATTGTTTTGGGTATTAGTCAGGTTTGGGAACATGGTTAGTCAGGGATTGGGGAAAGTTTAAGTGGTGGAACTTCAGGGGTGAGCTGTGCCTTGCTGAGCCTGGCACAAGGAGCCACAGGGACAGCAGTGCCAAAGGATCTCTTAGGGACAGGATAGACCATGTTTGTGCTTGGCTCTTGGCTCAGTTTCTGCTTTTAATTGAGGAAAAAAACTGCCTTTCTCTTCCTCTTAACCAAGAATACTGCCCTGTGTGTACCCCTGTGCTGGGCATGGCACCAGGATCGATGTGTCAGCTCCAGGGGGTGCTTTACTTAAAACTCTTTCTCATGGGGGGAGAATGCCAGAAAGCCTCAAAAATCATTTCTTGAAGGAGAAAATAACTCCCTGGAATTCATCCTCCTGGGGAATTTCCCACTAGGTGAAGTTTAGGTGAAAAACTGAGGGAGAAGTCGTAGCACTGAGGTCTTTGGTGGATTCTGATCAGATTTTGTCCAGTGCCTTGAAAAGGGATGGAGAAAAAGCTTGGCCCTTGGCCAAGGTACTGACTTGCACCCCTGTTAGTGACAGAAATAAATGTGATTGACTTTGAGGGAACTCCATCAGTTTGCAACCACTGATGCTGTGGTCTGGCAGCTTTGGGAGCAAATTAAATCAGAAGGGTTGCTGCTAACTTAGGCAGGGCTGAGGTGTTTAGGGCAGCTCAGGGATTTAGCTGTTAATATTAATGGAACATTTATAGAGAAATTTCTCTGGGCTGCTTTACAAATAAGCCCAGGGTGGCTGCAGGCCAGGCTGGTGGCTGCACACACCTGATGGGACTTTTACTCATGCTGGTTTTAAGTCTCTGGCATCAGCTGCCCTGAGTTTAATATGGTTAGCCTGGATTTACAGCATTGTAAGTGAGGCTGAAATCAAGTTTTCTGTGCCTATTAGAGGGTGAAATTAATGTCTTTGCACCAAGCCCAGGCAGCCAAAGCTTGTGCAACTCTGAAATCTCAGAGTGGGATTCCACAACCATCTTCCAGATTTCCAGTGGGACTCAGGGCGGGGGTTGTGAAGCTTTGAAAATCCCAAACAAGGGCCTGGCCAACCCCTCCAAGGCAAACTGCTTTCATTAGTCTTAGGACAGGCAGGTTAAGTTGATTAAACCACTCTCTAAATTAATTTGGCTCCCCATTAGTTTGGCAGTAGGAGGGCCCATAGGGAGTTGGAAGGAGATGATCTTTAAGGTCCCTTCCAACACAAACCATCCTTTGATTCTTTGAGCAAAGCAGTGGGGCAGAAGCTGCTCCCACCCTGGTGCTTGTTGAATATGTGGCACCCCAGAGGGGTCCTGGGGAGTAAGACCACCCTTAGTCCCACAGTTCCCATCACAGCAGGAGAGCTGCTTCCCATCACATGTTCTGCCTGACTGGAATTGGGAAATACTGAAAATTCACTCCAAAAGTCACAAGTCAAAAGCTTTACAGGGATTTCAGGTAGATTCCAGATAAGCAGCAATGGTGTCCAGAGAAGTTGTAGACTCCCCATCCCTGGAAATGTTCAAAGCCAGGTTGGATGGGGCTTGGGGCAATCTGGGATAGAGGAAGGTGTCCCTGCCCATGGCAGGGGGTTGGAACGAGATGAGGTTGAAGATCCCTCTCAACCCAAACCATTCTGTGATTCTATGATGTGTGACCATGGAGATGGAACCTGCTGCTCCCCTACTCTGTGCAGTCACTGACCCCTGGGCAGGTGCTGCATGTGGAGGGCATGGTAGGTCTGGCCAGAGGGATGGTTGAAGTGGCTCGTGATGTTTGTCTTGGCTGAAGGTTTGTGGTGTGAGCTCAACCTCAAGGCCTGAGAAAGCAGGACCTCTTGTTGCTACGTGAGAAAAGCTGGGCTGAGCAAGAGTCATGCTCTGTCTACCTGAGCCAGGGCAGGAAACTGGGATTAAGTGAGATCTCCAGACTTGCATCCGGTCACGAGTACAGGGATCACAAAGCTGCTGCTGCTGCTGCTGTGGCTCAGGGGGAGCAGCTGCTGAGTCAGAGCTGCTGCTGTTTGGGCCAGCCCAGTCTGCTCTCCATGAGCAGAGGCAGGAACGGTCCCTTTGGAGGCACCAGATGGTGCCTGTCCTGCCTCTGCAGTGACTTCTGGGCTGGGCTGAGGGAGCCAGGACTTTCTGCTTGATCCTGAAATCTATCCCAGTGTCCCTAAGGTGTTGCTGGGAAAAATGGGTTAACTAGTGAGGGAAAATGAGCAGAAATCAAGTGGAGATTCCCACACTGGATTCTGTCTCCGTATCCAGCAAACAGTCAAATAGACACAGTCCAAATGTCACCACCAGAGTTAATTGTGGCAAGATGAGTGAAAATGCTGCAATCTGTGTGTGAGATGGACCTGTGCTGTCGTGCTCAGGGCTGGGCTGCCCTTGCTCTATCCCAGCCCTGTTTTACCATCACAGGATAACTCCTGCACCTTCAGGCACTTTCCCATCCAGTCTCTCCTCTTTCATGGCCATGCCAAAGAGCATTTCTCCAGAAGAAATTGGAGCGAGGGAATCCAGGGATAGGATGCTCAGAGATCACTCCCATAAGGGGCAGGTGATGTTTCCTGGGGTCAAGAAGTGCCCAAAGGTCTCTGCCCTCGGCATGGTCTGGTGATGCACCAGTGGATGCAGGATCTGCTCTGCAGGGAAACTGGGGCCATCCTGCCATCCCTGCCCAGCTCTTCCCCATGGGGCAGGCAGACCCTGCAGAGCCAACCCCCTTGGTCAACCCTCAGCCCTCCCCTTCCCCAGGAGACAAGCCAGGTCTGGAGGATGTGCCAAATCCTGCAGGAGCTTTCCCAAAGAGGCACAGCAATGGGGTGGCCAGGACAGGGCAGGAGGTACCAGCTCTGCTTCTGGCTCTGCTCTTACACAAGCACCTTCTTGTTCCACCTCCTGACCAGCCAAGGTGTTTTTCTGGGCAGGGACCACATTTTGTGCTGTTGGGGTAGAGCAGCCCTGGGAGAGGGGCTGGAGGAAGGGGATGGGATAAATCCCAGAGCACGTTGTGGCTCTCTCAGCCCACTGCAGGGCACGTGGCACTGCCCCCGTGGGGGGAACCCAAGCTCTGGGCTCTGGGGGGCCCTGGGGGGCTGCTACTCTTCCCTGCACAGCCCTCTGCATGCCCTGGGTGCTTGCCAGGGATGAGGAGGAGGGCAGGATTCATGAGGCAGATGGAGAGAGGGCTCAGCTGGGAGTTAAATGGCTGAGGTCGCTTGGGCTGTCACAGGTTTTCCCAAAAGAGAGGTCTCAAAATTTATTAATTTATTTTTTTTAACTTACTAGTAAAGATGCATTGAGTCCAGGAAAATGTTATTTCCTCCTCAGTATAAATCTAAATAAAAAATTCCCTAAAAAGGCAATTAATCATCTCTCACCTGATTGGATTATCTCTCACTTTTGGATTATTAAAAATACACCCATTAAGAATTATAGTCCCATCTGCTGGCACTGTATGTTCAAATCCATTACTGTAAGTTACTCATAGAAATAACTCCAAGCAGCTCATATTTCCCCTTGGCCACCTTACACTGCTGTTCTTATTATTTTGTAAGAACCCCCCTTCCCCCCCCCAAAAAAAAAAAAAATTGAGAAATGGGATAAAAAAATGACAAAGCACCAAGGAGATTCAATATTGCTCTGATGAATTTTGCCAGCACTGTATTTTCCTGTAGAATGGTTTAGAATTCATTTCCTCTGATAGGCTGGTAGATAGAGGGGTTTTATAAATTAGCATTCATCCATATTTCTGTTGGTAAAAGCTCTGTCCCTAATCCATCCCAGCAGCTCTGAGGTGTCACATCCACTGGCAGTGGAGCATTAGGTCCCAGATGGCTTTGAAAATCTGGATTATAAATGGATGGGGAGAAACTGCTTGGGAGGCAGAGAAAACCTGGTCGTGGCTTCCATTGAAGCTGCTGGTGGTGGGGAGAGCAGAGTCCTGGGTTCTACAGAGGTTGGGATGATCTGGCCTCCATCCAGGCATTATCCCAGGCTTTCTCTGGGACTGGGAGCCATTCCAAACCCTGCCTGTGTTTTAGGGCTCTGCATCCCCCCCCCTCCAAAGTATTCAAGGCAGTGCCTGCCCTTTTTAACTCTGTGCAGCCCCTTTGGCCAAAGCTGACTGGGCTGGGCTGGGCTGGGAGATGCCAGCTCTGAGAAGGATCAGGAGGAGGCTGGTCCCTGGGAAGCTCAAACAATTTGTCCAAAAGAAGGAAAACCAAGCAATGGACACTGTGTACCTTGTGCAATGAGCAGAGCTCCTTCCAACCCCCAGAGCTCTGAAACCTGGAGGAGGTGCCCCAGGAGCACCTGACTGCTGGTGGATTCAAACCCACCCAAAACCCCCTTTCTGGAGCAGGGGGAGCTCTGGGAAAGGACCAAAGAAGGTTGGTACAGATGTGTTGGCAGCTGCTGGTGGGAGGGGTGGGATGTGGGAGTTTCCTGTGATAGGCTCCAGGAAACAGCTGCTTTGGAGGATGGTGCTGGGTGAGTGTGTCCCTGGGGAGGCTTGGCCTCAGTTTCCAGCTGGCAGCATCTTTGTTTGCTCTGGTTTGGGAAGAGGAAACAAATCCTGGAAACAGCCAGGCTGGTGGGAATAGCCAGGCCTTTGGGGAAGCTGAAGAAATGTGGTGATTCTCTGGTAGTCATTGTCTCCAACTTATATATATATATATATATGTATGTATTATATAAGGTATGTTATGAAAAAAGGTTGGGAGAGCTGGGGGGGCTCAGCCTGGATGAGAGAAGGTTCTGGGGAGACCTCAGAGCCCCTCTCAGTGCCTAAAGGGGCTTCAAGAGAGCTGGAGAGGGACTTGGGACAAGGACCTGGAGGGACAGGACAGGGGGCAATGGTTTCCCACTGCCAGAGAGTGGGGATAGATGGGATATTGGGAAGGAATTGTTGTCTGTGAGGGTGGGCAGGCCCTGGCACAGGTTGGGCAGAGAAGCTGTGGCTGCCCCATCCCTGGAAGTGTCCAAGGCCAGGTTGGACAGGGCTTAGAGCAACCTGGGCTGGTGGGAGGTGTCCCTTCCATGGCAGGGTTGGAACAAGATGATCTTGGAGGTCTCTTCCAACTCAAACCATTCCATGATTCTATGGTTATATTTATATGTAATTATAAATTATATTTTATATGATATCTAAAATATTATATATTTTCTTCCCTATGCTTGGCACTTGCTTTTGGGCTTTATTTCCTCCTACTGTCCTCTTCTCTGTGTATCTCTGGCCAGGGAGGGCACCACGTTTTAGCATCCAGAGGTGCCCATCCCTTCCTGATGGGATACTGGGAACCAAAGAACCTTTCAGAAACTTCTCCTCGCAAAGAGAATGCGGGGGATGAATTTCCAAAACACTTTTTGTCCTGTGTAAGACATTGTTCCTTATAAACAGGTGACCTCATCCTAATGTTGCTCATGGTGAGCAGAGCCAAGGGGCAGAGCAGGAGGTCACATTCACTGTGACGTTTGTGTCCTTCCTCCCTTGTCCAGGTGCCAAGAGCGAGGGCTGCAGGCAGAGAGCTGGGCCCAGGCTTGGCTTTGCAGCCTGCTGGATTAATTTCTATTTATATCCCAGGGCCAGCACTGTGCTAGCATGAAATTGTAGCTGCTTTGAAGAAAGGAAGAGCCTTAAAAATAGCCTGGGTTGCTGGATCTGAGCTCACTGCTCTGGACTGGCTCCTTCAAGAGCTTTATGTTCTCATCTAAGCACCTTACTGTTCAAACCTTTCCTCTTGGCAGTCTGGGAAATGAGATTTATTTATTGCATTGAAAAGGAAACAAGATGGGGTTTGTACAGCTTTGTGCTTCAGTGGGAATTCCCAGACTAACCATGGAGTCAGGGGAGAGGGATGGAGGCAAAACAAGTGCTGTGGGAGCAGCGTGGAAAGGGATCTGGGGGTTCTGCTCCATGGCCAGTTGGGCAAGAGTCAGCAGTGCCCCGGCAGCCAGGAGAGCCAGTCCTGTCCTAGGAGGCACCAGGAACAGCATCATCAGCTGGTCAGGGGAGGGATTGTCCTGCTCTGCTCTGCTCTATGCTGGGGCGGCCTCACCCCAAGTCCTGGGTGCACTTCTGAGGGCCCCAACATAAGAAGGACCTGAAGTTATTAGAGAGCATCCAAAGGAGGCCACAGAGATGATGAAGGGACTGGAGGGGCCCTATGAGGAGTGGCTGAGGGCACTTGGCTTGTTCAGCTGGAGAAGAAGAGACTGAGGTCAGACCTCACCTGGGGCTGCAGCTCCTCCTGAGGGGCAGCTCCAATCTCTGCTCTGTGTGACAGTGACAGGACCCAGGGAATGGCTGGAGCTGTGCCAGGGCAGGGTCAGGTTGGACCTCAGGGAAAGTTTCTTCCCCCAGAGGGTGGTGGGCACTGACCAGGCTCCCCAGGGCAGTGGATGGGGCTCTGAACAACCTGGTCTAGTGGAAGATGCCCCTGCCATGGCTGGGGGTTGGAAGGAGATGAACTTTCAGGTCCCTTCCAACTCCATTAAAAATATAAGTGCAAAAGGAGGATGTGCAGTTCCTGCTTTTTGTTATTTACAGCTGCTGGAACAGACTCCAAGCAAGAAGAGCTTTTTACCTGGAGGCACTGCCACATCTCCAGGTGTTTTGGGAACATCCAGTGCCCCTGCTGGGCACCCTGGGCCTGCCCTGCTGGGCACTGAGGTGCCATATCTCCCATGAGCTGGTTTGGCAGTGCTGACTCACGTTAAAGCTCAGCCTGCCTTCTCCTCAGGACTGTTTGCCCACAAGTCAATCCACTCCAGCACATCCCCCTGCATCGTTACCGGGGTCTGCCCTTTGGGCTGATCACCTTCCCATTCCCACTGAGCTCTTGGCACCTACTGGGAATTCAAAAGCAGGACCACAGCCCTTCCCGGGGTGCAGGACAGAGCCAGGGGTGAGTTGGGTGTTCTGCAACCTCATCCACCTGATGGTGATGGTGGTGAGAACCCCTGTGAGCCCCTGCAGGCTGGGCTGGGTGAGTGCCCAGTGCCCTGTCAGCAAGGAGAGGTCGTGCCCCAGGAGAACTCATCACATGTGAATCACCCAAGTGAGAAAAGCTCGTCATCTCCTCCTCACAGCTGAGAGCAGAGTGAGGGGACCAAGAGCCAGATGTGGTTTGTGCTTGCAGAGGAAGCTGGTGATGAAAGCAGGAGCTCAGGCCTGGCCCACAGGGAGGAATGTTTCAGACCACCTCTGCTTTTCAGCAGACCCTTTCCTGGGAGCAAACAAGTGGTTTCTGGGTGTTAAAGTGGTTCCCAAATGATTTGGGGATGGGGAAAAGCCCAAAAAGGAAGGGCAGACATGAGGTGGCTCAAAACTTAGAAGAGAAGCAGGACAATAAAGACAAAAGGATGAATAAAAATTCTTGGGTGGAATCATCCCCTATTTATACCAGCTAAGAGTTAAAATCAGGGCTGAGAACTCTGCCCAAGTTCATGCTGGATGAACAATCTTGCACATCAGCACGTTAGCCAAGTCACATTCAAACCTCTAGCTAATTACACTAACAGGAGAGTTATTTATGAACACGATTAGCATAATTGATCTGCTGATGAATAGAGTTGCCACTGTCAGGTAACAAAGCCCACAGATGTGATTTGTATCTTGCAGCTGAGGTTATTAATTGTTTGTGTATCAACCTTTCAGGTGTCTCCTGTGCAAACATTCAGACACCTCTGGCTCATGTCAAAATAGGTGGGTAATTAGAGAACCTGAGCCAGCACTCACAGCCAAACCAAAAAAATCTATCACCTCTCTTGGGGTGGTTCCAAATCTCAGCAAAATTAGGAAAATCTTGTGGGTGATGAGGTAAACTGGCAAGATGATCCTGATCAGCCTTTTCTGCTGGCAAAACTCTCTTCCTGTGTTCAAGAGAGGGAAGAGAGCACAAGGTTTCTGTGGCTGGGTGGGCTTTGAGGGGGCAGATTTGGTGCAGGTCCCTCCCTGGGCTATGAGAGATGCTTGAGTAAAGTCAGGAGTCAAGCAGATTTGATCTGTTTGGTTTGAGCTGGTGGGATGGGATGTGATATTAGTGCCAGATGGGGATGACTTGGACTAGGGATGGAGCTGAAGTACATGTTGGGAAATAGGTGTTTGCCCCCACTGAGCTGCCTTCCCTGCCCAGGTGTGGGGCAGGAGCCTCCTCCAGGCATCCCTGTATAAGAAAGGGAGTGGAGAGGGGTCTTCAGGGCATGTGATCCCCCAGAGATGCTGCTTTGGGAGACAGGATGTCTCTGCTGGGCTCAGCACTGAAATCAGACAATTCCTTTAAGAGTCAAAAGTGGAGTGAGAGGAGGATTGTGGGTTGCAGGACTGTCACTGCAGAGCTGGCTCAAGGGCAGCATAAATTAATTAAGGGTTTGTGCATAATGTTGCCAAGAGGTTCCCATGAATCACCTGAGGGGACACAACTGTTTGGACACATCTGCAAAAACGCTTTTCAGCTTTTTTGAAACCCTTCCAGCAGGAGAGTCAGTCATGGCACAGCAGTGGAAGAACACAAGGAGAAGTTCAGGCCTGATGGTTTTGAAGGAATAAGAATCATTTCATGAAGCCATTAAGGTTGGTTGATTGGAAACCATCGCTCACCTTCCTGAAACAAAGGGGTGGGCTGGAAGCTGAACGGTGGCCCTGGGGAAGGGAGGTGTCAGGAGAAGGACCAGCAGGGAATGTGCCAGAGCAAGGGACAGCCCTGGGGCTGCCACGGGGAGGGAGCTCAGTGCCAGCTTCTTTGTCCCTGTCAAGCAGGAGAAGCTCTGGAGCTTCCAGTGGTGTGAGAGCAACATCCCTGTCAGTACCCAGATGTGCCCAACAGCTGGGAGCTCACTTCAGGCTGCGGCAGGGGACCCTTTCCAAGGTGTCCTGGTGGGTCCCAGGTGACATCCATGGAGTGGTTTTGGGTCAATGCCAAGGATGGGCTCAGTGGGATATCTGGTAAAAGGCTCATTTCTGCTCTTTGAGCCCAATCCCCAGCCCCCAAATCCCCCTCCATGCCAGAGACTCTCACTTCACAGAGGAGTAGAAGAGATGAATTTATTAGCAATTATTGCAAGGCCTGTGGGTATTTCTCTGATCAGGTGGATATTTTGGGCAAAGAACAAAAAGAGTTGTTAAGGACAGGAAGAAAATAAAGCACATTTAAAACTCCCTCCCCATCTGAGCCAACACAGACCAGGATACATAAAACTGTCCATCTTGGGTTAAGTCCCCTCTGTCCCCAAGTGACTGGAGAGCCCTTTGTGCATCGTGATGAAGATACTGATGGGGATGAAGATACGATGAAGATGCAGCAGGGCCTGACCCAGAGGTGCCTTCAGTGCCTCAATGCAGGGAGAATGAGAAAGCAAAGAAACCAGAAGGGTGAGGAACTGGCCCAGAGGATGCAGCCTGAGTCAGCAGTCAGTCATTTCAGGATTCAGAGTGTGAAAAAGCCCTTCCTGGTGTGGTTGTGGTGAAGGTCACAACGGCTCCGTGTGCTGGGAAGAGGTCCCAGCTCAGCACAACGACCACACCGTGTTTGTTGAGCCTCCCTCCCACCCAGGATTTTATTTCCTGGTTGAGTCTCATCCTCTGTTCTCTGTGAGTTTGTGACCCAGAGAGCTGGAGAAGAGCTGGGGGGACTTTTGTCGGCACCACAAAGCTACAAATGACGGTTTGAATCGTTATTTGCTTTTCTTCAGCCACAAACATGTTTATATGTGTATATCTGACTGGATGGAAAGATGGGGCGGGATTTTCTTTTTGTTGTTGTTGTTGCTTAATGTTTCCATGCATTTTCTGAAATGATTGAACAGGCACTGCTGAGGTCACTTGTGGTAACTGAGTAAGAGGAGTCAGGGTCAGAAACTCTGCCAAGGTCCCAACCCTCTTGTTTTGGATGCATAAATTAAGTGCCCTTGATTTTTTTTTTATTTGTTTTTTGTGTTTTTTTTTTTTAACTTCCTGGCTCAGAACTGAGCAAAAGTTGGAGAAATTTCAGGCCCTGCCTCTCGTTCTAACTTTATCCACTGTTTTCTTTAGCAGTGACCTCCTGTCCCAGGAGAATGCACAGCTCGATGCTCTCCCTGTCACAGACACCACAAGATACTGGAGAATCTATTTGGTTCATCTGAGGTGTGAAATATAATTACTGTTGCTAGGCATCACAAGGGTTTAAAGTTATCAGTTCTCACCAAATCTCTGCAGTGGGAACTGAGCCTTATCTCCTCCCAATGTGGTGACAACAAACCCAGGGAGAGACTGGTTCCTGTTCAGCGGAAGGAATTTGCTTGTCATTTAATTGTCTCAGTTCTTGCTCTCCTGTCAAGCAGTGCAGAGCAATAACCTCTCAGTGAAATGCTCATTAGAGAGTGAAAATCCAATCCTGTTTGGGCACATCCCTCTTGTTTGGTCTAAACTTACAGCAGGAAGTCCACACCCAAAATAGACTCCGGGCTAAGCTCAAGTTGGTGGGACTGCTCTTCTTTCTGAGCTTGACTTTGGGACCAGACTAACCAGAAAGCCTCTTGGTGGAAGCTCTGAGCTCCAATACCGGAATATTGATGGTTTCACCTTATTTTAGAAGCAGAAGGAAGGCAGGTGCCTGCACTGAGCCAGGTAAGATTTAGTTTGCAGTTTACAGCAACAGGTTCCACTGTGTTAGAAACTGTCAGCAGCTGATTTCTTTTACTGGACCAGACCACATTAGCCACTTGTCCTTGGCCATTGGAAAGGCTCAGCACACACACTCTGGGAACACAGCCAGGTCCATCAGTGAGTGCCTGAGCCACCCCCTCAGCTGGCCCTGGGCAGATCCACGCTGATATGGAGCAGCTGGGAAAGGCAGACCCAAACCCTCCCCACTTGGCTGAACCCATCGCTCAGCTGGCAGGAGGTGGAGACAACTGGGTTCAAACCAGGCTGAGGTGCTGCCCTCAAGGTACAGCTTTCTCCTTTGCAGTGCTCAGAGACATTTCTGTGTGAGTGGCCTTGGCTGTGGGGGGTGCTGTGAAGGAAAATGGTGCTAAAATGTGGCTTCTCTATGGGAGCATTTTCTACTGCACGTGGCAAGAGCACGAGGACTCCAAAAGGTCTGTTTGGAAGTGCCTCTGTGAGGTTTTGTGTTTGAGTGCAGCCCTCTGGTATCCCTTAGATGTACAGATTCATCCCTGAAGGATGGGGAGGCACTCTGGGGGCAGGTAGGAAGCTCACAAGATGCTCCAAAGGAAGAACCATATCCTGGCTCATGGCCATACCCAAACAGTTCCACAAAGATACTTGACTTGCTGGTTTATAAACCCCACATTGGGCCCTTTTCCCTTCTCTTCTCACACCAGTGATTCAGCCAGCTCTCAGCACAACAAAAGCTCTCTTAGGAGGCACTTCAAGTCATTCTGTGGCTTCTGCAGTGTCCCCAGCTGCTGTGTGGGCCAGCCAGCTCTGCCCTGTGTGCTCCTGTTTTGTTCCCAGCAGAGGTCAGCGCTACCAGAGCTGAAGGTCTCCTTCCTATCACTTGTGGGATCTGCTGCAGCAGGACAGCCCCGTGCTGAGGGCTTTGCTCCTGCCCCTGAGGGATAATGCTGGCATGGGCAGTCAGGTGCAAAAAATACCACTGTGGAGGAACTCTTTGTATGGGAATGGAGAAATACCTGGGGGAAAAAAATGTCCAGTCAGAGACCTGGTATCTTGCCTGGTATCCCATGTTCCTAAATCCTCTCTCAGAGTGATCAGGAATGTCATGAATAGCACTAACTCTGTCCCACCTACAGTTCTAAACCTCTTGGGGTAGAAGCACAGGCAATTTGTCCATCAGGTTGATCAATGTTGCCTCTCACCCTTGGTGAAACAACAGAGTTTCTTCCCCACACTGCACTGGATTTCCAGGGGAATTGGATCATCTCCAAGCAAACAAAACCAGAATTAGATGCCAGTTTTGTAGAAGACAATGAAGGGCAAGGCTGCAGGAGCTTCAGACCTCCTTAAGGTTCACCCAGGCCCTGCCTAAACCCAAAGCTGAGACCTTACAGGAGCGGGGTTGCTCTGGGTCCTGCCTCAGCAGACACCTTGGTGTTGGTGCTGAGCAGGAGGAGGTGAGGTGGGTTTGGGGGCGTGCAGTGGGTTTGGGGGGCACGAGGTGGGTTTTGGGGACACGGGGAGCGGTACTGGGCTGGCTGGCTCACCACTGGTTTCCATTTCCCTGTTCTGGCTGTGACTGGAAGTTGTGCTGCTGACAAACATGATAAAAGCCCATCCTCAGCCTCATGTCACTCTGCTGAGAGGAGCGTGGTTGCAGCAGAAAAGGGCCTGGCACAAGGTTTTATTTTATTTTTAGCCTGACTGGAAGGAGAAAGCAATAGAAATTTGGTAATTGAGCAATTTCCGGACCCGTTTTGCAAACTCTAGAAGATTCCATTGCTCAGGTAAACACGCAAAGTGCTCAGAGCTTTGCACCTCTTCAGCATTTCCCATCACCTCTGTCGACCTTTAGTCACAGCAAGTCGAGATGAAAGGCTGATTGAAGTGGGATTTAAGTGACTGGCATGGAAATAACTTATTTCCTCCCCTGCCCCAGGGTCCCTCCATCCCTGGTGGAGGGTGCAGGTACCAGGGAGTGGCAGCTGTGGAAATGCCAGCCCTAAATACCCACTGTGCTAGGAATGCCCATTGTGCTGATGGCATGGGCAAGACAAGGCTGAGGCCTCGCGGTGAGTGTGTGGCTGTGGCCCTGACAGTAAAGCTGACACATTGAGAAATCATTCTCCCAGCCACGTCAGAGCCAGGAAACTCTCTCAATTAGAGAAATATCCTTTCCATGACAAGATGCACCCACTGTTCACTCGACTCAGAAATCTCTTAATCCTTTTCCCGGCTTGGCAAATGTCCATGGTGGAAGGTTGGATTTTGGAAAGGAGATGCCCAGAGTGGAACGTCAGCTAAGATGCTGTTTGGAAGCCCCAAAATGCTGCTTTGGTCTTCTGCTGACTTTGGTGGTTTGCAGCCAGGTCTGGTAGTGACTGGTTTGGGTGTTTTCTGCTTGAAGGAACACCCTGTCAGCCACTGCTGCCTCTGCTGGGAGGGTCCAGGTGGTACCACACACCAGGATGCAAAGAAAAATGCCCATCCTAATAAATCTCAAAACTTAATAAGCTCTCCCTCATTGCTCCCCCTTGCTAGGTGCTCTGTCTCTCTAGAACATACAGAAATACATCTTCTAATTGTCTTCTGAAGGAAATACAACCCCTCAAACCATTGCACCTGATACCTCACCCTTTGCTGCAGAACACGGGGAGGAGGGAAATTTGTCAATGCCCTCCCTTGAAATGCATTTTTCCACACAGAATAACACAAAGGGAAGTTTTTGGGTCTCCTTTATCAACGTGGAATAACTTTGAACTGCACAAGCTTTACCTGACTTGCCAGAGGGGGGAACACCAGCTTCCCCTGGTGCTGTGCAGGCAGAGTGGACCTTCAGGGCTGGATCTTTGCTTTTGTAATCAACCCTTCAGCATCTTGCCTTCTGCTCTGGAGGTGGTTTTTCAGAGGTATCTCCACTTCTCCCTCCGGGGTGGTGCAGGAGCAGAGCTGTCTTCCCATGGAGCATCCCATCACCTTCTCTCTCTGTTGGGATGAAGGAAGTGGTGGCAGGAGACGGGGCTCAGGAGGTCCCTGCACGGGGGTTTCCTGCTCTGCGGTGAGGACAGGAGTGGATGTGGGACCATCCACAGGGCAGCAGGTGCTGCAGAAGGAGCTCCTAAAGCCGCTGCCCAGAACGTTTAACTGCTCTGATTTCCTTCTCGCCCACAAACACGTTGTGAGCACCGATGCTTTCACTTTGAAGTGCCTGCCTTTGTCAGCCTGCACAAAACCAAGGTGTGAAGCAGATTTTCTCAGCGTGAGGCTCACCTGAGTCAGCGTTTCAGGTGTTTGATGTCCCCATCTGGACTTTGCTCCCCAAATTCTGGCCTCCTGTTGCATTTTTACTGTTACAAACAGGCTGCAAACTCCATTGTTGTGATTGTTCCAGCAGAAAGGGGTTTCTCTCACCAGGGAAAAGGACAGCTGAGCAAATAATGGATTTATTTTTTTTAAATAAAATAATTCTTGAGGTGGGTTTGTGAGAGGTGTCTCTGTGGGAAGACAAAGTCAGCACTAAGAGTGCCAAGATGAGAGATTCCATTGCTAATAATGATATGGAAGTTTAAATCATCAAGGATTTACTCTCACAGCCTTAGGTGGCTGAGGTTATTCTTGATGACATTACCTATTGAATTTATATTAGAAATAAATGTGGAATCTAAAGCTGAGTTCCCCAAAGGTCATTTAGGGATGCTTTGCAATGAGTGGTTGGCAAGGAGTGCTGGGGGTTTCCTTCCTCTGGCACAGTGCCCTGCACAGGAACATGCCTGGCCAACAGCCGCCCCTGGGCTGTTTGCAGAGAGTAAAACTGATGTCACTCAGACCTGTTTCACCTGAACACATCCCTCATGTCTGCACACATCTCCTCACCCCTCTGCAATGTGGATGGGATGGGCTCCTGCAATTTCTGGCATTTGAGGAATGAAAGGAAATATTTCCAGGACTGCTTTGAGCCCTCTTTCATTCCCAGGCATCCCCAACACTCCTTCCTGGAGGAAATCCAAACTGGTTCCTTGCCTATCTCTTCCCAGATGTCCTGGAGTTAAAAGCTCAGTCTCTGATCTAAGATCACTCTTTGAGCAGGAGGCTGAGCAGATGAGAGGTTGGAGGGCTCCTGTTGCTCCTTGTCTTGAACAACTGCAAGAGGGCTTGGCAATGGCTCAGGAGAGACATGGAGGGACTTTTGGGATTGGCACAAGTCTGAGCTAAATAACTTCATCCCACATGAGCCTGGAGTAAGCACCAGGTGCATCAGTGCAATGGACTGTGGGAAATAAGAGCCCCATGGGGGTATAAATATGTGTCCAGATTAATTAGATAGAGGATGGGAACTGGAGAGCTTCTCTTTGGTAAGGAAATCTCCTTGCCCCTGGGGACCATCCTGTGCTTGTCCTGCCCATCTAGATGGGGTTTCTCTCAGGAGCTGGTGCTGCCTTCTCATGATGCCCCACTTGACATGTCCCTCCTGCCTTTGTTCTCCTTAGCTGAGTTCATTAACCAGCCCCACAGCCACCTCTGCAGGTGTAAATGCATTGATAGAAACTCTGAATTGTCCCAGACAGCTGCAATTTCCAGCTGCTTCAGCACAGTCAGCTCCCAGCACCCTGTTCCAAGCTGCCACACGGCTTGCTTGGCTTTCACTAATTGGGTTGAGGTTTAATTAAATTTATTTCAACTAAAGCAACATCAGGCTGATTAAATTTGAAGGCAGAGCATCCACACTGGGTGCTGTGAGGACTCCTCAGGTGACCATCCAGTGTCCCTCATCCAAGGGCTCTGCTCTCATCCTGCTCCCTCTGTGGTTGAGACCTCCCGTGGTGCCCAGGCAGGCAATGATGGAGAGGGAATTTTTGGAGCACAGACCTTGCCTAGACAGGTGCCCCTGGGTGTCCAACAGTACCAGTTCACCCCAGTGACTTATGAGATTTCCACTGGTACTACCTCTATGTTATCTGTGTCCCCATGTGGGCAAAGTGTTGCCATTCTGAGCTTTTCCTTTCTTATTGTTCATTCATTTTGAATTCCAGCAGCACTTCTAAGGGCATTGAAACACCAGCACAAGGGAAAGCCTGAGGATGTTTGGCCTTCCCTGTGTCTTCATCAGGCCTGAAAGGGCTTTTAAAAATTTGTGTTGCCCTTGAGTGCTGCAGCAGCCTTTTCTCTTACTCTGGGAATGTGAAAAATGATGGAGAATTAGTGAAACTGCAACATCCTGGCAAGGAGACTCCTGTTCAGAGTTGTTTGCATTAGCAGTTATTTCCTTTTCCCTTTTGTTCAGAGCTCAAGACTGCAGTTCCCTCCTGGCTGATGGTAATGGTGCTAATTAGAACTGGACAAGACACTCTTATGAATAACTTATCCACTGAACTTTCAGATTTAGGTCAAAGAAAACAAGCTGTCAAATTGTGCATTGATTTTCTTTTGAAGGCAGAGTGATACCTTTCAGTGTGTTTCAGTTTGAGATGTTTCAATGGTGCATTTCAAAATGAGGCTCCAGTGTTATATTTAGATAATTTTTGATTAAAAAAAAAAGAGAGAGAGAGAGAGAAAAAGTGTAATCTCCATGAGAACATTTAATTGCCATCACCACCTTCCCCTGCCAATTTTCTCTTCTGTGTTTAACACAAGAAAAGGTTCACAATGGGTTTGACCTTAATTTAACAACAGATGGAAAAAAGAAATTTATTGAGTGGCAAATGCAGCTGTTTTCCAGCACCACCGTGTAAAGCTGGATCTCTGCAGCTCCAAAATAAAGGTGCAAATCCAGAAGTTTCTCAGAGATTTTTATAATTCTGCCTAACCCAGAGGTGCAGGAACAGGAGCCACCCTGTCCTGGCATGGTCCAGACAGGGCCAAGGGTGACATGATGCTCCTGCTGCCATCAGGGGTGGGAGGGAAGGAGCTGTTTGTTGGAGCAGATCCAGTTTGGAGGGAGGTGCAGCCACTGGTGCCCATCAGAGCCCGGATCCAGTGCCAACCTCCCAGGGCAGGGAACAGAGTGATGGGCAGGTCACCAAAATGGCTTTGCCAGGGAGGAAAACAGGGAAGAGCAAATGGATCCTCCATCCCTTGCTACAATTAGATCTGAGAGACCATCTGGGTTGCCTTCCCATAGCCAGGATGTACCCACAGCCTTCAGTCCAGCTCCAGACAACTCTCATGACTTTTCCTACAGTGCAGGTATTTTGCCCTTTTGTGCTGTGAAATCATTGTGTGCCCACACCATGTTTGCAGGAAGCCCCAAGGACTGGACTTCCCAAACCTTGGCTTGTCTGAAATTCCCAGTGATGCCCATCCCACTGCCAACAGAGCAGGGAGAACCCCACCAGCTCTGCAGGACCAGGAGGGACTTGGAGAGAAGGTAAGTGCTCAGGAGTGGCTGCACAGGAATAATTTAGGGCAGAGGCACAGTGTGAACTGCCATCTTCAAGGGCTTACCCACACTCAGGAAAAGGTTCTTCCCCCAGAGGGTGGTGGGCACTGACCAGGCTCCCCAGGGCAGTGGGCATGGCCCCGAGGCTGCCAGAGCTCCAGGAATGTTTGGACAACTCTCTGAAGGACAGAGTGGGATGGTTGGGGTGTCTGTGCAGGGCCAGGAGCTGGACTGGATGGACCTTGTGGGTCCCTCCAGCTCAGGATATTCTGTGATTCTATGATGTTCAGAAAGAACCCATCAGCCCTCAGTCAGCCCCGGGGTTTGAGTGCCCCCTGCAAAGGGCTGCAGAGCTCAAACCACACTGCCCTGCTCCATCCTGCCCCTCTGGTGGGTGGGAGCAGCTCTGCTGGGCACCTCCAGGTGCATGTCACAGGTGAGGTTTTCCTTGAGGTGTGGTGAAACTGCCTTAAAACTGCCTGACCCAGGGATGGTTTTGCTCAGCCTTTTTCTGGCAGTTTCCTCTTCCCAGCAACTCCTGATTTAGACCAAAACTGCTGTAACCTCCAGCCTGTCCTACTGGGCTGAGGAAGTCACTTCATGTGCAAAAAGATGACTAAATTTAATTGTCCTTGGTCTGCAGAATGTCCAGCTCCATGAGGTTGCTCAGTCCCAGAGCTGATGGATCGTTGAATTGCATCTCCTGCTCCATCTCTCCCTCTGTGATGTCGTCTGTCCCTTTGCTCTGGGTAGCTGAGGGCACCATATTTCCCCCATTTCCACCATGTGTTGGACCAGTTCCAGTTCAGTCCTGGCCAGACCAACCCAGTCCTTGGCTGTGAAGTCCTCCAGGCCATGCTGTTCCTCCTCCCCCAAGGCCCTGCCAGCACAGGACAATTACAGGAAGGGTGGCTGTGGCTCAGCTTCACCTCTTCCCCCTCCTGCAGCCTTTCTGAGTTTGCCAGGTCTCTGCTCTCTCCAGGTTCCCCTTTCTGTGCCAGCTGCCAGTCGGGTGCATTCGGGAAGAGAACAGTTCTGCCTCAGAGGTTTTGCAACCCTGCTCCTTCCAGCTGTTCCTTCCTGCAGACCAGGACAGGGTCCAGCTGTGGGGAAAGCACTGGCCACGAGTGTGGCTGGCACCCAGCCCTGTCTGGGAGCCTTTATTCACATTATAGCTCTCAGCCACAGATCATTCCTGGCCCTGGGCTGCAGGGAATTTCCATGGAAGGATGTGCAAGGGATGAAATGGGGCGACAAGTCGGTGCTTCAGAGGGATAATAACAGTGAAAATACCAGGGGTGATGTTGACATCTCAGGGAGAACTATGTAAACACGGCTGGATAGTGTCTGTGAGGTCCAGACCAAAGATAACTGATTGAAATAGAGAAGGAGGGGAACAAAGCAACCCTCTCCTGTCCTGACAATGTCTCTGTGACAAGATCAGTGCCATTGCTGGTGTTCCCCTCCAGCCTGGAGGCTGATGGAGCACCTTCTCCCTTGTGTGCTGTCCATCCTGCCTGAACAGGGCTGGGGAATTCATGCCCATATCCAGCCATGGGCCTGGCCCAGGATCAGTTATTTTACAAGTCTTGTGCCTATTAAGCACACTCCAGTTTTCCTCAGCTGGAATTGACTTCCTAGAATGTCTGTGGCTGCCTGGATTTGCCACATATCAAAAAACAACACCTGGAACCTTCAGGGCACTTCTGAATCTCTTGATCTGATGCTTCCAGGCCAAGGCAAGGTGGTGTCTCTGTTCTGGGAATGAATCACACCAAAGGTTGGGGACCTTTCTGGTCTCCTCCTGCTTCCATCCCCACAAAGAGGAAGGTGAGAGCTGTGTCAGGAGGAGCAATTCCCCCTCCTCTCACTCCAGGGTGTGCTGTGAGGTGGATCCCAGCCTGGGAACCCTCATACTGGGGGGGAATGGATTGTGGCCAGTCCTGCCCCTCCTGTCACATCTCTTCCCAAATGTCAGAGCACAAACCCAGGGCATGGAGAGCTGCTGCAAACATCAGGGGCTGCTTTCCTCCCTCAGCTGGGATGAAAGGTTAAGAACCAGGCAGTTTGTGTTGTAATGTTGTTACAGTAATGACCCCTCCACAAGATTTATCATTACTATCATCCTCTGCTTCCTCCTTTCCTAAGATTCTTCAGGAAAAGCTCTGTTGTGTCTGGGTGTTCTGTCTGGAATGCATAAAATTAGACCTTTGTTACTCAGAGACATTCCAGCCTATTAAAGTCTTCCCACCTCAGCTCCAAAGCTGGTCCATGGCTGGAAGGATTAACAGCAGAGCAGATAAGAACATGCCCTGACCTAGATCTCTATCACAGATTCCCAGCTGTCCAACTTCCCTGTGTCAGGAGCACATCTGTATCTCCCAAACTGTGTTTTATGGGAAACCTGAGAGGTCTTTGAGCAATGGCTCACCCACATGTTCTCCTGCTGCCAATTCCAAAGGCCAGAGCCCCCACTGGAGTGAAAGGGAAAGAAAACATGACTTTTGTGGGGAAGTACTGATTTATTAAATGTTTACCAGAAGCTCTTTGATGGTGTTTCCTTCAAGCCTGATGTGATACTTCATGCACTGGTGGACAGCTCAGGAGCCTGGACTTTGCCAGCTGTAGAGGGCACATCTGAGGTTTTGGGATATATCCCTGGGAAAGGCCCAGCTCCTGGGAAGTCCATGGTGCCTGCAAATCCCATTTTCCCAGGAGCTGGGTGGCAGTAGGGGTGTCTGACCACGTTGGTGATGTCAGCTGTGGGCACACACCCAACAGCAGCACCCAGAGGGATGTTGTTTTGAGGATTAAGGCATGAGACGGGTGTGAACAGCTCTGTCTTGCTGGAAGATCTGCACGAGTCACTTGGGGAATCACAGCCTTGGAGATGGCCTTGGTGTCCCCTATTCCCTTTCCCACAGTTTGGATCAAAAGTGTGGGGCTGGTTCTGTGCAATAAGGGCAGAGGGGGCAGGAGGGGCTGGCAGTGGCTGAGGGGGTCACTCTCAGCCAGCTCTTCCCATCCCACACAGAAATTCTGGGGCCGTGGTCCCAAGGGATAGTCCAGAGAGAGGGGCTGTGGCTCTGGCAAAGCACCGCCCTGTCTGAATTATTGTGGCTTGGAAGACACTGACTTTGCATCATCTCAATGCTTTTATATCTCTGTGTCACCTTCAGGAGTGGATCCTGATTCCCCATGACTCCACACTGAGGCTGAGCCCCCAACAAACACAATTTCTCCATTACAGAAGGAGCAAACCACACTATTTCCAACACATCACTTCAGCCAGTATCACTTCACAGCATTACGTATGATGTGAAAATAATTCCAGTGACACCCTAGAAAGCTTCCTCATTCCAAATGTATCATTTCCCTTCCAAGTTTCCTCTGCTTTTCCTCTTCGAGAAGCTCCACATACTTGTCTCTGCATATTCTCCTTATCACTCATTGCTCTGGGCATGCTTATCTGGTTCCCACCCTCTTTCCCTAAACAAGCTTGTTTTCTTCCTTCTAGGCAAGAAACTAAGATTTTCCATGAGCTTCCTTCTGCAAACTCAGCCCTGGGGATGTAACTCACAGCTTGATGTGCAGAGAACATGGAGATTACGCCATGGGATGTGCATGTCACTGGGGCAAGGTGGAGGGCAAGGCAGCCTTGGGATTTCAACATCAGCAGCTCTCCTGCTGATCCAGCTCCTCTGTGCACCCTCTGTGTCTCTCCCTTCACCCTGGACCTGTCTTGCTGCCTTCTCTTCCCCTTCCACCCCTCTCTGGGTTCTGGGAAGGTGAATTTGGCTTCCTGTCAGCCCCAAAGCTCATCCCTCCTTCCTCCCCACATCTCTGTGCTAGGGCAGAGCTACTGAGCTCCATCTGATTTGGGGATTTCCAGCCCTGCTGAGGTCATGTCTGAATTCCTCCCAGAAAAGGTTTGAAAAGACCCCAAGGAAGGGGCTGTAAAGGTTTCCACTGGCATCTGTTGGCATTTGTGAAGTGTTTAGAGAACAGTAATTGAGTGGAGCTTGGCTTCCTCCTTGCTACAGGGCTGAAACAAGAACAGCTGCCTTAATGAGGAAAGAACAGATGTGAGACACTTGCTTGGTTATTTGGTGCTTCTTTTCATTTCATTATGGAAAAGTTCCCCAAGGAGGATGAGAAATGTGATTTTCCACCTTTATGCTAAAGCAGAGCTGAGTTTGAGCCCTGATCCAGCACATACCCCAAGGAATTATGTTCCTGGACCTGTGGGCTCTGCCTGCTCCATCCTGGGTGGTTCTTGAACCATTTTGCAGGGAATTTCACTCACTACACACCGAATTTTCCTAGTTAAAGGAAAGCCAGTGGCTACATGACACTTTCAACAGAGGAAAAGCAAATTTATTTGAAATTCTCCAGCAGGATGG
Organism: Hafferia zeledoni; assembly: GCA_035583235.1. Classification (NCBI taxonomy): domain Eukaryota; kingdom Metazoa; phylum Chordata; class Aves; order Passeriformes; family Thamnophilidae; genus Hafferia; species Hafferia zeledoni. The sequence goes on along the minus strand of JAWWEV010000039.1, from coordinate 8,672,360 downwards.
AGTTAATTGTTGCATGATTTATAGAATCATGGAATGGGTTGGGTTGGAAGGGACCTTAAAGCTCATCCCATCCCACCCCCCGCCATGGGGAGGGACACCTTCCCCTGCCCCAGGTTGCTCCAAGCCCTGTCCAACCTGGCCTTGGACACTCCCAGGGATGGGGCAGCCACAGCTTCTCTGCCCAACCTGTGCCAGGGCCTGCCCACCCTCACAGGGGAGAATTCTTCCCCAATATCCCATTTAAACCTCCTCTCTTTCAATTTGAACCCATTCCCCCTTGTCCTGTCGCTGCAGTTCCTGATGAATAGCAAACATTGAGCAAAGAAAACGCTCCTAAATCAGCACTTAATCCAGTGCATTTTTAAAGCTGAGTAACTTTTTTATGAGAGTACAGAATGGTTTCAATTTTCCCATCTGCCATTGGAAATCTTTACCATTTTAAAAGCCCCTTGCAGGTCTTTAATGGTGTAGGAACAATTAAAGCTGTAACATTGTACATTTTAGTCACTCATTTGTTGAGGTTCACCATTGTAGCATATCTTGAATCTGTGACATTGAGGTGAATACCTGATGTGCTAAAAGTATAAATTAAATGTGCCTTTGGCACTGAACTTTAAATGAGATTTGTAACCCCAGAATATCCGATTTTAGACCCACAGGTAGAAACCCTCTGCTCCCATAACTGACATCCTTTGGTTTGTTGAAAAAACCCTGTTGGTGGTGGTAGAGTTAATGTTAAATAAACCACAAAACCTCTGAGTTTGGGATTGGAAAACTGCATGTACTGGTGTGCTGAGACATCCTTCCTCCTCCTGAGGGGTGACTGACTCCAGCAGAGCTCCAGAGCCACCGAGTCAAGCACGTGGCAGGACCTTGTGCTGCCAGGAGCAGATGGGAATCCTGATGAGCCCAGAAATGCTGCTGAAATGTAGCTCTGAAAGCAAACTCTTAATCCCCTCAGAATGGTGGACCTTATTTGATGTGTTCTAGAGAAGGACACGAGGAATTTTCGTGCTGCTTTGGAACAAGTTGATCACAAGTTTCTTTAACCCTCTCTGAGTTTAAGTAAAGAACCTCCAGTCCCTGCAGGTATAATAAAAACTAAATCCTTTGCTTCAGTGTCAGTGGAAGTTTCACTGTACCCAACTTTCTATAATTTCTGCTGGAAGTGATTCAAGCTGTTGCCTCATGAATAATTGCAGCAATGCAAGAGCCAGACCAAGCCAAGGGAAAATGCTGTTTCATGGAGTTCATGGGAGGGATGAGCAGACACGAAAGCATTTTGAGAAATTCTTGCTTGCAAAATGTGGTTTTTGAAATCACAATCACTCTTGGAAAATAAAAACGCCACCAGAAAGAGTTTTCTTCGTGGTAGATCCTGATTTAGGCTATGGATGTGAGCACCACTTGCCTTTGGGTCCCTGACCTGAATCCCTGTCTTTGTGCCTTTGGCTCCCTTTGGTGGGTGAATCATTGTTGGAAAACAACATTCAGATTTATTTCTCACCTTAACTTCATGTTCACAAATGGATCCAATTTCAACTCTGCAGTTGTTTCCACTTGACCCTGAGGGAAAAAAAACTCCCACATATTTTTTTCAGTGCAATTGATCTGGAGCTTTATATAGATATTTAACTGGCAGGAAGAGGCTGTTGGGAGCATCTTGGGTAAGGCTGAGCTATAAGTTGGTGAGCAAAGGCACGTCCATCTGCCCAACCATCCTTATTTCTTTAACAGAGCACACATTTCTGTTCAGACTTGATTTGGATCTCAGTTTCTGGTCTGATTCTGCTCAGAAAAGTAATTTTTTTTGTCATTCTCTTGTCTAAGGTGAAGTGGCTCCATGTGCTGCTGAAACCCTCTTTTAGCCTTTATTCCTCCCTTTTAATTACCACTGGTTTATTTGCACCATGCTCAGTCTTTCTGGGATGTAAGTAGAAGCACAAATCTGCACTGGAAAAACTAAAACAGGGGGTGAATTTATGCTCTTTTCATTGTAAATTTGGGGATTTTTAAACAGTTTCTTTGGCCTGACCTGCTTTGCACCTGAGAATCCCCGAGCGCAGCTCCTGGACAGGCACCAGGGCAGCGCTGCTGCCTCAGCTGGGGTCCTTTGGCACTGCCCTGCTTGGAAGTTCATACTCCAAATGGACAGAGAGGCCAGAAAATGATTTTATTTTCTAGGGGACCTCTCAGAAAGGAAATTTTGTGCTAAAAAAATTTTTTGTGAATATCACCTCAACCAGTAATCTGATTTTGATTTTTTTTTCTAGTTTTATTTTTACTATTCTTACTCCTGAACGCTGAAGGATTTTGTTAAACTCCAGAGAATGTGAACACCAACACAATTTTCTGTCCCAGCCAAATTGAGGCAAATCAATTTGTGCTGCTGTGCCCTGTGGGGTGAGGCTTCCACTGAACCACAGCCAGCTGTTTGTTCTCCTCCTCTTCAGGATATTTGCTTGGGCCAAAAGTGGAGAAGTGAAAGTCCTGCTGGCTGCTCACCTGGAAGGTGATGAGTATGGGCTTGAAGAGAGGTCCTGGGAAGATGACTCAAGCTCTGTGAAGAGCTCCCTGACTTGGAGGAAATGGGAGACGTGCCAAGAACCCTGCAGTGGGTTGTGCTATTTCTGAGGAATGATTAATCCCTCTGTGGGCTGGTGTTTGCACAGGAAGGGAGAGGCTCTGGGGTCCACTGGCTGCAGATCTTGGCCTGTTGGATGGGGCCGGTTCCTTCCAAGATTTCTGGGTGCAGTTGGACTGAGAGGGTTTATACTGTTGAGGAAACAGGATGGCCCACAGGGCAGGGTGTGCCCAGGGCTGCCCACACAGAGGGTTTATAGAGGGGCACTGCAGAGCTGAGGCTGGGCTTGCTGCTCCTGGAGCAGGCACGTTTGTCTCTGATGTCACACACGTTGGTTCTGCAGGAGAACACACAGAATTGGAGAGTCACAGAGTCATGAAGATTGGAAAGGACCCTCAACCTGTGGCCAACCCAGCCCAGAGCACTGAGTGCCACATCCAGTTGTTCCTTGGACACCTCCAGGGTTGGAGACTCCACTACCTCCCTGAGTAGTCCATTCCAATGTCTGACCACTTTTCTGTGCAGAACCTCCTCTTTATGTCCATCCTGAACCTCTCCTGGCACAGCTTGAGGCCGTTTCCTCTCCTCCTGACAACTCAGGACCTCAGCACCTGGTCATTTTGGAGTTAGGTGAGACCTTTGAGTCAGGAGGGAAAGCAATTGATTTTCCTTTCCAAAATCAGAACTTGCATGAGGTTTCTTACTGAGTGGAGCGTTGGGTCACCTGCTCTCATCCAGCTTTATCAGAACTCTTGAGGGAAAACCAGTCTCTTCCTGGAAATGATGGAGGAGCCCTGGGCATCCCCCATCACTCTGGCCCCTGACCAGAGCAAAGGTGATCTGTTCATCACTTGATAGCACCCATGAGAGAGTTTGTCTGGTGTCACAGACAACCACAGCCCTTCTGGCCTGAGCTCCACAGCCAGAAAATTCAACTCAGCCCAACCTCCCTAAGAGTCAGCCTGCACTGACCAAGGCTTTGGTTCTTTGAAAAGTGTTCTGTGCCTGACAGGCTCTCAGAAGAACTGCCTGTGAGTGCAGGGACTGTGCCTGAGTGGGAGAGGGCATGGTTCTGGCTCTGACATCCTTCAGTAGCCCCAGTGAGAGGCACAGGCACAGTGATGCTACTTCATGAGCTCTTGGGAAACTCAGTTTGGTTCCAGGGAGATTTTTGACTAGAAAGTGGCATCCAAAAGAGGCAGCAGGGAGGGAATGCTCCCCTTGTTCCCTTTAGACCTAAACCACAGGCAATGTCCTCCTGCTTTACTTCTAAAGGCTCTCAGTGCCCAAGCAGCTTTGCATCACTCTTTTAATACATTATTAAGGGCTGTTGGAGAGTTGATTTGGCTTCTCCTAGCCAAGAAAACATTTGTGTTTGTTTTCTACACTCCTGAGGGAGAAATAGTGGTTTTATGATTGTTTTGTGTGAATGTGGTTTCCTTATTCCCTGCCTAGGCCAAAGCTGCTCATATTTTGCAACATTCCTGCAGCAACAAAGCTTCCTGAAGCTGTTCAGAGCTTCTTGCCCTCACTTGTCTCTGTCAGGTCTTCTTGGAAACCTTTTGCACTGCTATTTCCTCATGGCATCAGCTTTATGAAGCTCAACTCACTGCTGGAGATGAGGGAGTTCAGGACCAGCTGCAGGAGGGCAGCACAAGGGATGCTGTAAAGGTTGGAGAACTGGAAGGTGGCACTGGAAACTAAACCTGCAAGTCCCAAACCCTCATTTCTAATCCAGCTTTGGCATGGATGAAATCTGTGACCATGTGCTTTGCCTCTGGTTTGGTTGGTTCTTACCTCTTTGACTTCTTAGGCTGTTAATGAGTCACTAGTGGAGGTCACCAGGCCCTGTAAAGGAGGCTGAAGACAAGAAGGGGTTGTGTGTTTAGTTTGTTAAACCCAGATGTTTACAGAGGTGCCACAGACTTGACATGAAGCACTGGCAGGGTCTTAAGCCATGGACTGGTTTTCCAAGATCTTAAGGTTAATCATAGAATAGGATGGTTTGGGGTGGAAGGGCCCTTAAACATCACTCAGTTCCACCCCCTGCCATGGGCAGGGACACCTTCCACTAGCCCAGGCTGCTCCAAGCCCTGTCCAGCCTGGCCTTGGGCACTCCCAGGGATGGGGCAGCCACAGCTTCTCTGCCCAACCTGTGCCAGGGCCTGCCCACCCTCACAGGGAAGGATTTCTTCCATATATCTAATCTAAATTGCTTCTGTTTCAATTTGTACCCATTACTCCTTGTCACCTCCCTGCAGTTCTGATGAGGACTCAGTTCTGATGAGGGCTTCAGTCTTTGCTTCAACTGAAGCAGCAGAGAAACAATTTTAAAAGTGTTTAAAAAACCCCAAACCCCGTGTCCCATCTCTGGTTGATGTCACGAGTCAAATTTATAATCTCAGGATTTTTTAAAAATGAAACTCCCTTTTTTAAGCACCAGTCTGTGGTCACCCTGTTCTCCTCTCTCTGCTCCCCAGGAGGTTTCAGCTCAGCATTTCCACTGCCTTGCTGGGCTGGTCTCCTGCCTGTTCTGCCTGGGACATCCCACTTCTCCCTCTCAGCACGTAACCCAGAGTTTGGCTCCTGCTCATGCAGGACCTCCCTGGGCTGTCCTGCCTTGATGAGACACCCAGCAGTGCCTGGAGGAGCCTGCCAGGCTCACTTGGCAAGTCCCCTGATGAAACCCATCTGAGAGCTGTGCTCTTATCTCCAGGCTCTCTAAATACCCCATCCTGCCCTGTCTCATCCATGAGGTAAGATGAGTAAACAACAAAAAACCCCCAAACTTCCCAGCTCTCCCCTAAGGTCTTGTTACCTACAGGACTCATTCCACAGAAACATCTCCCAAGCACAAAAACACCTCCCCAGCACTGATGGAATGAGCATCATGTCCTTTGCAAGCCAAAGGCAATTAGGGTTGGGAAATGGAACATGAGACAAGGGAATTATCTCTGGTTGTGGCAAGGCTTCAGTCCAGGGAGCTTCTCTGTCTTCCAGGCTCCAGATGATCCCAGGAAAAGGAGGAAAATAAATGTGCTGGTGACACTCGTTGGTCCCTGCAGGTTAAGAGGCTGTTGGAGATGTTATTTGTTAAAGGTCAAAGCAGACATTAATTTTGCTGTTCAAAAAGAGGGGGGAGATGTTCCCAACTTTACAGCCTGTCCACAATTTGCTTCAGTCCAATCCAACAATTGTCAGGTTTTACCAGTTTTGGCTTTATTTGCCTCCTGTTTTTAGCCACAGTTTCCCCCTGTGGTACATTTACAGTTGTGAGGTGATATGTTGCTTTATGCAAAACAAGCAGAAAGGGAAACAAGGTATTTTTTTGGGTGACTTTCCCCCTTTTCAAAGTTCTTTCTACCTTTTTTCCCCTTTTTCATGAGCTAAAGTATATTCTCAGGGAAACTACCTTGTAAAATTCAGACGTTTTTGTGGGTTTTTAATTTATTTGTTTGTTTGCTGAGAGGTTTCCCAATTCTTTGTCATTTTCTCATTTCGGTTTTCACACATTCAAGGCTCTCAGCTGCAAGTTTTGTCCTCTGACAAATAGTCTGAGTCATTTTCTGGCTTCTTGTCAGTGGCAGAAATATGTGCAAAGCCAACAAATATCTCCTCCACGATGCAATGCCTTTGCCTTCGAGGGCTGTAATTCCTGTTCCTCGCCATTTTGGTGTGCTACCAAAATAAAAGCTCATTTTGAGGGTACTAAATTCATTATAATTATAGATTTTCTTTCTCCTTGGCCTAGCAGGTGCTTCTGTGCAGTGGTTTGAAGATGTTTGATAAAAGAAAACCATTTGCTGAGGTTCAGGGTCTATTGTTGAACTACAGGTTGAACAAAACCTTTTCACTTCAAACAGTGAATTTGTTTAATTTTGGATACACTGAATTGGGTATTTTTAATGGGAATTATGTGCTTTGAATGAGAGCTTTATGTTTTAGAGCAAAACCTCATTTGAAGGCAGGGAAATATCTGTAGGAAAGGCATTTTGAGACATCAATAGTGGAGAGAAAATGTGTTTGTTCAGAAATTACAGAAGTTTTTGTTCCACCTTTTTCCACAAAAAAATTCTTGGCTGTCTTTCATCACTGAACTTCTATATTTCTAGTTTTTATCTCACTTTAAAATGTAGAAAACCCAACCCAAATGTCAGAAACTGCCCTTGGGTGTCAGTTCTGTTTTTGACTGTGGTAGACCAAGACTTAAAGGCCACAACTCTCTCAGTGCTCCCACCATCAAACTTGACCAGGGAAAACCCTTCCTTTGTGAGAAATCAACTTTTCATCCCCTCTTTGCTTAAACAGCTTTGTGTGTTCAAGGGTTAAACATTTCAAAGCTTGTGAGGACTTTTCCCTGAGGAGTAAATACAGAAAGATGTAGTTAGTTTTTTATTTTTTCTCTTGTATTTTTCAATGTTGGGTTTGAAAGAGGACAAGTAAACAGTGGAAGCTCCAGATGGAGGTTGCACAGGACTTTTAGAGGGAGGGAAGGGTGGAGGATTCCTGCCCACCAGCACAGTGAGGTTGTAAATATTTCAGTATTTCCCCAAGCCTCCAGCTCCAAAATGTCAGGTTTGAACAAACCCAACCCCAAACAAGCCTTGAGCACATCAGGGAGATTCAGAGGTAACTTCCTGCGAGAAAAAAAGCTGTTCTAGAACTCTGCTATGGAATCCACCAGGATCCAGCTGGTCCTGCCACCAGAGGTGGGGAAACCAGGATGCAGCTGCAGCTGCTTTGCCGGTCAGGTGCTCACCCTGCTCAGCAGGAGATCCCACCGTGCTGCCCCCACACGGGTCTCCAGAGCCTTCAGGTGATCAGAAACCTCAGGATTTGGGCTTTCCATCTTGACCTGAGCAGAGGGGTCTGTTTGGAAAGTCTGATGCAACTGCAAACCATGTCTTTTTGGCTCAATAAAGTTGCCCAACTCAAAGAGGTCAAAGAAAACCCCCAAGAAGCCCCCAAAACAAACACCCCACCATGAAAATCACAATGTGCTCAGGGATGCTGCTCTTGAAAGAGAAACCTGAACTCAGAGTCAACTTCTGGGTTTGTTTCTGGTTTGTTTTTGTGGAACAGAAGGCACTTTCATCTCTGAGCCAGCTCCCAGGTGCTGCCCCGTCCTTCTCTCCCACCCATCCCAAGTGCTGTTCTCAGCCTCATCTCTCCTCCTTTGCCATGGTCAGCACAGCCCTTGCCCTGTCCTGACTCCAATTTTAACAAGCAAGTCCTAAATTCTGCTTCAGGGAAGGGGAAGTTTTGGAAAGGACAGAGTGGTGGTTCTGGTGACGTCTGCAGTGTTCAGTTCAGGGGTTGTCTGTCTGTCTGTCTGTCTGTCTGTCTGTCTATCAGACAGAAAAAGCCCCAAAGTTTTCATGGCCTTGGTTTATTTGAGTGTCCTCGACATGTTTTGTTTGTTTATTTAGTGGCTGAATTAAAACCCAAACATCCAAAGGGTGCAGGTCTGGAAATATTTTACCCTTTAAAAAAAACACATTTGAGAACAAATAGGAGGGAGCTGTTCAAGGAGAGATCTTATGTAACAGGAGAAGGCCCTTGGGAGACCTCACTGTGGCATTTCAGTCCTTCAGGGACAGTTGTTTTAGCAGGGCCAGTGTGAGAGAACAAGGTGTGGTGGTTTTAAAATAAAATAGGAACTATTTAGATGAGGAATAAGAAGATTTTTACAATGAGGGTGGGCAGGCCCTGGCACAGGTTGGGCAGAGAAGCTGCGGCTGCCCCATCCCTGGGAGTGTCCAAGGCCAGGCTGGACAGGGCTTGTGGCAACCTGGGCTGGTGGGAGGTGTCCCTGCCCATGAGAGTAGATGACCTTAAAGGATCCATTCCACCCCAAACCATTCCATGATTTTATGAACCTCTGTGTGTGAACACTTGGTCAGTTTAGGTTAAAAGCAAAAGGGAAATGGGAATCCTTCCTATATCCCCATTTCTCTTCCAGCCTGAGCCAGCTTTTGCATGTCATTTTTACTCTGGAGGCTCAGCAAACACCAGGGCAGGTTTCAATGGATGGACCTTCTCTGTTGGTCCATTTTGCACCTCCCCCAGCAGATGGTGGAGTGCAGGTTTCTTTTTGGAGGTCAGCTGTGCTGTGATGCACTCTCCAGAACTCACCCAGGCTTTACTCACTGCATTGCACAGCCTGTTCTGATGCAAATCTTGCCAAAAAATAAAGAAAGCTTCATTCCAACAGCCCAAACTCCCCAAAGAACAACCACCTTAACATCATGCTGAGTATGTGCAGGATTTATAGCTTTGTCAGGTATTATTCAGGTGGTTTCTATTTTAAGGGAGATCAATAAGAGACAAATAAAAGATCAAGGAAAAAAATGCTTTGGACAATTAACCCTGAAGGTTCCTGTAAGAAAAATAACTGACTTGGAAAATTTGGAGCATAGTCTGAATAAAACTCCAAGGAGCCAAGAGATGAGTCTGTCCTGCCACCAGCCTCAGCCCTAAAGTCTGGCTGCACTGAAAGGATTTTCCCTCTCCTCTCCCTGATGGTTCTCAGAGAAGCCAAATAGTTATGGTGTTTATCACAGAACCACAGAATGGTCTGGGTTGGAGGGGAGCTTAAAGATCATCTCATTCCAACCCTCTTTATGAGCAAGAGGAGCTAAACACTGATTTTCCTGTTGGTTTGGCAGACTGCAGGATTTGGGATGCTAATTCAGCTCCTCTCCCACACCTCTGGAGTGCCCAACTCACCAAGCCTTCCCTTCCCTCAAAAGACTTACAGGAGTTGACCTTTTGCCCCATGACACCATTTCTTCCCCCATAAGCTGCATTTAATTAGTGGGTCCAAGGGTGTAACTCAGCCACACCTTGGGATCATACCCAGCTGAGTCCAGCTGGGAATAAACATTTCTATCTAATCAAAACCACCGTGGTTTCCTCAGATGGGTACGTGGATGCTCAGGCCAAACATCTGCAACACCTGGAGTTTGCATTTCTCCCAAGAAGCTGGGGGATGACATGAAGTCATCTGCATCAGTGGATTGCACAAGGTCTGGGAAGGTGTTTGGGGTTCTCTGTGTGATGGCCACATGCTCTGGCAGCCTGTGCCCTCTGGGAAGGGTGGGCGATGGGCAGGCACTCCAGATACTCACAGGAACCATATTCAGGGGACTTCACACAGATTTCTTGAACAGCCCCTGATATTTATCCCCTGGCACACATCTCTCCTGCTTGTTACAACAGGTTGGAGATGGTTCACAGCAGCAACTTTCTCCTTGAAAGCCCTAACGTGGTCTGAGGTGTCCTTGGCTCTGTGCAGCTCCCAGCTCACTCCCATGGCCAGCAATGGATAACCAGAAGGGATGTGGATTCCTAAATCAGGCCAGTCTGTGAGACAATAAATGCCTCTTAAAGTTCCCTCACATTGCAACAAATGCCAGCCCTGGGACAGTTATTTATTACTGAGAAACTGCAGGTGGGATTTATTGCAGCCCCTCATTAACCACCACCCACCCACGGCGGTGGCTTTGCAGGAGCCCCTGGGAAGTGTTGGGGAATCCCTGCCCTTGGGAAGGCTCCACCTCCCTGCAGGCTCTGGGGAGCTGCCCAGCTCCTCAAGACCCTCCACCTGAAGGCTCTCAAGGGATGCTGCTCCCTGCTAGTGCCAGCTGGCCCAGGGGCTCTGTGGTCAGCTGGGACTCCGGTGGCTTCCTCGCTGGTCTGGAGGACCCATAAACTGCAGTCCCTAATTAGAGACTTTCACTCTCCATGGTTGCTAATCAGTCCAGGAACAAAGACAGATGACAGTAATCAAGGACTGGATCAATAACTTTAATTTTAGAGCACGGACAACCCATATTAATCCAAAGTAAAACCCTCCAGACTGAGAATTTGTGGTTAGAAAAACATAATTTTTGAAAACTTGTTTGTTTCCTTTCTTTTTCACCCCTTCTCTAATGCAACAGGAGATGCAGCAGGGGATGGATTCCTTCCTCCAGAGAGGAACATTGCCACTGTTGTCTCCAGGTCCCCTGTGGAGACAGCCAACAAACTGGGCAGGAGATGCAGCACAGCTTGCTGAGTGCAGGGTGAGTTTCCCAGGGACAGCAGCCCGTGCCAAGGAGATTTGGTGCAAGGGCACTGCACCCTGCAGGGTCAGCTGATCCCTGCCCCATCCTGGCACTGGCAGCTGGGCTGAAGATCCCCATCCCATGTCCCACTGCTGATGACTGGCAGGGAACCCAAGTGACAATTCAGGCTCTGTGCTGGCCCCAAGGGAGACTGAGCGTGGTTTTCCTGAGCTCCTTCACCTCCAGCTCCTGTTTCCCCCTGTTTGGTGGCCAGAGTTGGTGGATGAATGATCTCTTTAACATCTTCATAAAAAAGTGGACACAGGACTGGAGGGGACACTGAGCAAGTTTGCAGATGACCAAAACTGGGAGGAGTTGTTGAGTCTCTTAAAGGTAGGGAGGCCCCACAGAGAGATCTGGACAGCTCAGAGGGATCACCAACCATTGCCCGACTCTGCCCCTGGAATGGGCGACTCTGGATGGATCCACAGACTGGGAATGAGATGCTGGAAAGCAGAGCTGGGAAAGGGCCCTGGGGGTCCTGATGGGTGGCCAGTTGGGCACGAGTCAGCAGAACCCTGGAGCCAGGAGGGACATCCCTGTCCTGAGGGCCATCAGGCCCAGCATCACCAGCTGGGAGAGGGAGGGGATTGTCCTGCTCTGCTCTGCACTGGGGTGGCATCACCTGCAATGGTGGGGCAGTTTGGGGGGACACAATGGAAGGAAGAGATTGAGCCATTAGAATGTCCAAAGAAGGGATATGGAGATGGGGAAGGGCCTGGAGGGGCAGTGTGTGAGGGCACTGAGGGCACTTGGTGTGTTCAGCTGGAGAGGAGACTGAGGGGAGACCTCAGTGCAGGGACAACTTCCTTGGGAGGACAGAGGAGGGGCAGGCACTGAGCTCTGCTCTGTGGGGACCAGGGACAGCACCCAGGGAATGGCTGGAGCTGTGCCAG
>JAWWEV010000039.1:8641520-8656197 GCA_035583235.1 Hafferia zeledoni | reverse complement strand
GATTGGGGATGGGCCTGTGCAGGGCCAGGAGTTGGACTTATTGATGCTTTTGGGTCCCTTCCAGCTCAGAGTATTCTGTGGCTCTGTGACTCTGTGATCTGAGCTCTGGGCAGCGGGTGCAGCAGAGCAGGGTGACAGCAGAGCAGGGTGACAGCAGAGCAGGGTGACAGCTCTGCCCACCCCTGACTCAGCCTGTGCAGGAGGGGGAATTCCACACCAGCCACACACCAGAGGCTCTCACTGTGCCCTGACCAACAACCCCCAGGGTGTCGGGTGACAGGGAAGAGGTCAGGGGACAAGTGGGGGACCTTGGAAAATCTCTCTGGTTCCCTTTTCTTCCCCCACCACAAATTTCCTGTGTGACCCCAGCGAGTCATTTAATGTCTCCACGGTTCCCCATTAGCACAAGTGGACTTTCCCAACCTTGCAGGAATGTTACAAGGATAAATACACCAATGAGCCTGGAACACTGAGTGAGTCTGGTTAAATCAGCACCTCCCCCAAGTAAACTGACAGCAAAGGCCCTGATTTTCTGGGAATACAATAGTTATTTCTAAGAAAATGAGCAATATTTTGTGTTACTGTGTGGGAGCACACAGTGGTGTTTGAAGGCTGTTCTTGATAACTAATTCCATTTTTCATGGATAAGACTCTGGGATTTTGGTACAAGGCAGAGAAAACTGGGAATAAACTACAATATGTTCTCCAATGCAAGCAGTAAATATTCCTGTTGAGGGCACAGATGTTGCTTCTGCCACCTGTGGATGGGGATCAGGGCACCATTTCCAAGGAGGGCACCGAGGTCTCCTGGCAGGTTCTTCTCCATCACACCCAAATCAGAGCAAAGGTGCAGGTAGAGAAGCATTGAAGGGAATGGGAACCTGATGTGGTTTGGGGGCTGGACTCAAGCAGTGGGACGAAGTGATCCTGGATCCTCAGATGACTGTGGGAAACACCAAGGCTCTGCTTAAGCATTTCAATGTGGTTTTGTTAACTGTTGTATTTTCCTGAAGAGGAGGGTCCACAACTGAGAGATGGCAGAGTTGGGGAAGTCCTTCCAGGGCAGGGACACATCCCAGTGGGCTCACAGGGGGTTTGAAACCTGCTTTGATCAAGAAGGTGTTAATGAGAGCTAATTGACTCCATTAGCCCTGTCTTGTTCTACCCTTGCAGGTTGCAATGGAGAGGAACAGGAAAGGGAAGAGGGAAAGGAGGGTGGTTGTGTTGGGGGTGGGTTGTTTCAGGCTGGAGGGGTTCTGCAGGACCTGCTTTGGTGTGTAGTGGTGCTCAGGTGTGTGGTGTGCTGATTCCTGAAGATATGGATGGAAACTCAGACACAGCACCTCTGCTCTGGAGACAGGCTGGGAGACCTGGGGGTGTTCAGCCTGGAGATGAGAAGACTCCAGGGACACCTCAGAGCCCCTTCCAGTGCCTAAAAGGGGCTCCAGGAGAGGAACTTGGAACAATGTCTGGAGTGACAGGACAAGGGGGAAAGGGAGAATGGCTTCACACTGAGAGAGAGTAGGTTTAGGTAGGATATTCTTGGCTGTGAGAGTGGTGAGGCCCTGGCACAGGTTGGGCAGAGAAGCTGTGGCTGCCCCATCCCTGGAAGTGTCCAAGGCCAGGTTGGATGGGGCTTGGAGCCATCTGGGTTAGTGGAAGGTGTCCCTGTCCATGGCAGGGGGCATTTGGAACAAGATGAGCTTTAAGGTCCCTTCTAACCCAACCTATTCTGTGCATTATTTGGGGTGATCATAAAGGGAGCTGAAGGATCCTGGATGCTTATGGTCATCTCTTTTTCTTTATTTTTGGGTGTTTTTTTTTTTTTTTAAACTTAGTTCTGGCCCCTTTAAGTACAAGAATAAAAACCATTCCAGCCACTCAATAGTTCAGGCTAAAGATTATGTGATGTCTCCTGTTGCATGTGACTCTGACTTAGTATTTTGCTGCTTGAGCCAAAGGCTTTCTCTGGTCCCTCTCCATGGAAATAATTGGCAGTGACAGCAGACTGAGTGAGGAGTTGTGACTCTGCTGTCTGAGCCTCCTGGTGTGATTTCTGGAGTTCCTGGTAAATCCCTGCTGTGGGAAGCTGTGCAGTGGCAGAGAGCAGGCTCCTGCCACGCTCCTCCCTAATCCCTGGAGTTTGGCTTCCAGAGAACTGGGTGGGCTCCCAGCCCTGGCTCTGGGGCTGCTTGTCCTGGAGTGAACAGGGAAAAAGGGCAAAACAAACAAGCAGTATTTATTTTTGCTGAAGAGCCAGATGGGAAAGCCACCAAAGGAGAAAACAATGATAAGGCAGCAAAGTCCTGGCTGGGCTCAGTTTTCTCTCTGTCTCACAGACTGGACATTAATGACATATTGGAATGGGTGGGATGGCAGAGGAAAAGGAAATAACTTGGTCAGTGGAATTTCTCAGAGTCTGGGAGCTGGCTGATGCTATCCATTATTCATCTCCCTTGGACTGAGGGTGTCCCAGTGCCCCTCTGTGTCACAGGGTGTTACCAGAGAGCTCCCTGCCCACTGGAGAATGGTCTCACATGCTGAAGTGAGCCAAGTCTGTGGGTTTGTGGCATTCATGCTCCTTCCCATGGCTCCAAAACTGCTCTGGTAGCCACAAAGACACACAGGTTGGCCCCTGGATCCACATGGGAGGGAGAGAAGATTGATTGTGGCTTCTGATGAGGTTTCTTTCATGTGGTGCAGGTTGGTGAATGATAAACAACTGGAAACATGAACGCTGACAGGCAACTGTCATGTTCCAAAGCTTCAGCCAAGAAGGAGAACCTGTCCCAGACTGATCTCATGCCTCCTGTGCTCCAGGTGAGGGCTGCAGCCCCAGGCTCAAGGGCTCTTCTCATCTTCAGGTTGGAACAGGTAAGAAAGCTCTCACCAGTGGGCAAAGAATTTAAGGAATCTGCTACAGGAAGCTGAAGGAACAGGTGATGCCAATTGTTCAGGAGGAGATTAGGCTGTTTGTTGACCTGTTATGAATTTAATACTAAAGGGAAAAGTTATGGATGTGCTCTCTGAGACCATTGCTGTGGCAGATGGGAGTGTGGATGCAACAGCATAGGAGGGAAAGGAAGCAAATAGGCATCAGACCTCCCTGTCCACCCTAAACAGCATCTCCTGCCACTGTTCTTTAAGAACTGGACCTCTGGACTCAGATTTTAGGATGTTCCCATTGTCTTCAAGAGTCTTCAGTCTTTGATTTACTGGGAGAATGCTCTGGCTGGCAACAGGGTTTGTGCCAATCCCCACAGGCAGATTGGAAAGCACAGGTTATGTCAGAGCTCCTTGGCAGAGGGTGACATGGGGCACCCAGTGCACCCTCTGGGTGCACCAGAGGAACCAGCACTGTGAGACCCCCACCTGTCCCCAGGGATGGTGGAAAAAAACTTGGTTTTGAGTGGAAAAGCCTTTCCCAAGTAAGGAGCTTCAATGGCAAAAAATCCCCTCACAGTAACCTCTGACTTTGCCCAAGAGGTGTCTGTAGAGGTGAATCCTGAGCTGAACTTGGACTAGGACTGTATTTGTAATAGATTAAAGTATTTTTGGTGGGTTTTTTGCTTCTTTTGGGTGGTTTTTTTTTGCTTCTGAGTGGCAGAGGGTTGCTTACCCACAGATTGGAAAGAGCCACTGCAGGTGCAATATTCCCAGATGCTGAGTTAGTGATTCCTGAGGCCAGTAAAGGCCATCAGAGCCCTTCAGAGAGGACTAGATGTGTTTAGTGAAGCAGGAGCTGAATTGGTTGGTGTTCTGCTCATTTTGAAGCTGTGTAAAAATAAACCTAAATGACTGACCCCTGATTAGTTTGCACCAGACCTGACATTAGAAAGGCCTTAATGTATGATGAAGGTAAAATGGTCTAATTTGTGTCATCTGCTGCAAAGGGAAAGGTGTCCTGTGTGGGAGCAGAGGGAGCTTGGGAACCTGTGGAGCTGGAGGATGCAGTTCCCTCTAGAGGGGGAACTGAGCAGGGATTATTCTGAGACCCAACATAGGAATTATTTGGCTTAGCCTACCAGAAGATGTGTCTAAAGCCATTAATTATGAACTCAAGACACTTAGCATTTGAAGCTTTGCATCCTGGCAAAGAATATAAAGCTTCTTTTGTTTAAAGTGGAGAAATGGCACAGCTCAGAACCTGCACTTGGGGTGGCCCAGGGACCTGCCTGGTGCCTCCTTTCCTTTGCTCTGAGTGAGTGGTGAATCTGGCCTGGGTTACAAGAACAGGGGGAAATGGAGAGCAGATGGAAGCAGTTCTTGCTGCCTGTGTGGTGGCACTGCTGTCACACAGCCATGCTCAGCCTGTTTTCCTCTGGGACTTTCCAGGAAGCTCAGGGCAGGTGCTGGTGGAGCATCACAGTTTACCTCATTGCTTGGGAGATCCACCCAGTGATGCTGTAAGACTTCTCTGGGAAGCAGTGGCCTGAAAATTCCCTGGTGCAAGTGTGACTCTTGACCCAATGGTTTCCCTAAAAATAGTGGGGCTTTGCTCAGCTCTGTCTTGGGAACCTGCCACAAAAATACATAGAGTAAAACCTCTTTAAAGGACTGTGGTGTCAGTGCTGCAATTCCAGCCCAAAAGCAAGCCCTGTGGTGCCCCCTGAGGCAAGGAAATCCTCCCAGAGTGAGCTGTGCTTGCCAAAAAAAGAAGAGTTTGTGGTTACACACTCAGCTCTGAATGGGGGCAGAAATGCCTACTTGAAATTGAGATTGTCATTTAGAAGCTGAGGTGAGGAACAGCAGATTTGCTCAACAGAACCTGCCTAATGAATAACTTTGAGGTCTAGTTTATGACCATCAGAGGGTCAGTAAACACAGCATCATTAAGGTTGGAAAAGTCCTCCAAGATCATCAAGTCCACCCTGTGCCCGATGCCCACCTTGTCCCCCAGCCCAGAGCACTGAGTGCCACGGCCATTTGTTCCTTGGACACCTCCAGGGATGGGGACTCCAAAACTCCCTGGGCAGCCCCTTCCAATGCCTGACCACACTTCCCTAAAGAAATTCCTCCTGCTGTCCCACCTGCCCCTGCCCTGACCCAGTCTGAGGCTGTTCCCTCTCCTCCTGTCCCTGTTCCTGGAGCAGAGCCTGACCCCCTTGGCTCCCCAGTCCTGGCAGGGATTGCTGAGCCAGAAGGTTCCCCCGAGCCTCTTTTTCTCCAGGCTCAACCCCCCCAGCTGCTGCTCCAGCCCCTTCCCCACTCCCTTCTCTTCTCTGGACATGCTCCAGCCCCTCAATGTCTTTCTTGCCATGAGGTGCCCAGAACTGGACACAGCACTTGAGGTGCCTCCCAGTACCCAGTAAAAGAGGCAATCCCTTTCATGGTCCTGCTGCCCACACTGGTCTTGATACTGCCAGGATGCCACTGGCCTTCTTGGCCAACAGTGGGACACACCAGAGATCAGACCTGCGCTTTTGGTTTGTGTGAGAAGTGGCTGCAGCCCATGGGGGAAGGAAAGGTCCTCTTCAGTCCTCCTTACTGACCTCCTCTATTAAAGAAGCATAAAGGGAAGAGCTCTGAAGGTAAATTAAAGGGGTGCCCCTGTGTGTAAGGCAGTGGTGGCAGAGCCCTGGGGACTGTCTCATCTCGGTGGACCTACAGATTTGTACACAGATCCTGGAATTCCCCACATGCTGTAATATCTTCCCTACCTTCTCACCAGTTAATTCAGCAGCAGGGAGAAACAGTCCCACTGCTAGAACAAAAAGAGTTGTTTCATATCTCCTTGTCTTTTCTCTTGAGATTCCCCTGATTTCCATACAGATGTCCCACTTCCTTTTCTTCAAGCAGTGAAGTCATCCTGCTGAGGGGCTGGGCCATGGGCAGCACTGGGGCTCTCACCACCCCTTTGGAAGGATGTCGTTTGTCATCCTGTGCTTTCTGATGGCAGAAGGGAAGTGCAGTGAGCAAACATCTGGTCTGTGTGATTTCCCAGACCTGTCAGCTCCTTGCACGATGTTGTTTTGATGGATCTCTTCCACTTTGGTCCCTGCATGCAGGAATGGGCCTGATGTGTGCAGAGATGAGCTCAAAGCTCAGGGAGATGTTGGTGAGTCTTTAGAGTCACTGACTGGCTGAACCACCAGCAGGGAATGTTGAGCCTCTTCCCCTCCCGGTGTGTGGGACAGCACTCTCATAATTAACTAATGAGTTTAACCTCATCAAACAAGGCAGGAGGAGGAGGGGGATGCTGGGGCAGGAGCCAACATCAGGCTCTGCTTCTGGGAAAGGCTGAGCTGACATTTCTGGGAGCTACAAACAGCTTCCCACCAAACCAGGCACTGGTTCAGCTCAGAAATGAGGGTCAGGATCTGATTCCTGCTTTGAGGATCTCTGGGATTAACTGGGAAAGGGACATGGCCCCTGACAGAGAGTCAACCCATCGCCATCAGGCTCTAGAAAAGCCAGATTAGCACCCAAATTCCTGCAGGTTGTGGAGCCACCTCTGTACCTGTAAGTGACACCCATGAACAAAGTTCATGACTGTAGAAAACAGAAATAAGTTTTCATGTTGTTATTATTCTTTTTTTTTTTTTAACAGAAATAGCAATTTATGGTGTTGGTCAAATGGATTCTATTACAAGAATTAGCAATTTAGTTAATCCTCATAAAGTCCTATTTTCTGAGTCATAAATGCTGTTCTCCTCCAGTGTTCTAAAACTCTAAGGAAAATCTCAAAACATGTCAAGGTTTTACTAAATAATCTTTTTTTTTCTTGAGCAGAAAGCAGCTAAATGGGAATTTTCACTTGAAAACTGGGATGCACTGGTTTCTGTTTTTTGGGGGTTTTTTTTGTGTTTTGTTTTTTTTTGTTTGGTTTGGTTTGGTTTGGTTTTTTGTTTTTTGTTTTGGAGGGGCAGTGTCACGCACCACTAAAAACGAAGGTAAGATTGAGTTTTATCTAGAAGAAAAAAATGTTATCCATGGAATTGAAAATTACAGTCCCAGGATTCAATCCTATACCACTGGAGCAAAATTCTCTAAATTAAAGGCTCATGAAAACATCTTCACCTTGTCCTCAGATGAAGAGAATTTAATTTCACTGTTCTTGAAATGTTTATAATTTTCTGTGTGTATTCTGAATGGAATTACTATATTATGTACAGTATATAATTTAATAAAATCTATAAATACATATAAATAATCTATTACAAAATATATTATAAAATAATATACCCAACATTACACATTTGAGCAAACATGTGTAACAAACAATATATTTTGACAGGAGGAGATTCTGCCCTTCCCTGCTATAAATATGAACCCTTGGTGGGTGTTCAGTAGAGTAAAGAAACACTCATGAATAAGTATGAATGAAATTAATTTTATTTTTTTGCTTTAAGACACAAAGTGCATTGTAAAGAGCTGTCTCTAAACTCCATTTCTAAAAGAAACAGCGTCAAGTCTAATAGATCTAAACTTTATACCATGAACTTTACAATTTCTCTTACATAACATTAAGACATCTCTATGTACAGTACCAATAAATACGCAGCAAACATTTTTTTCAGTGCCTTTTTGACGTTTTAATATAAAACTCCACAACCAATGGAAGAACAAAACTAGATTTGTGCAAGGAGAGCAGCTGGAGAGCTATTTGAGGTCATAATTCAGCAGAAGACCCAAACAGTGCTGACTTATGTTGCTCAATAAGGCAGGTTATAATCTCTCAGGCAGTGCCTTTCATGTCTTTCCAAAAGATTTAGCAATAATACTTACAAGGCAAGAGGAATTTGGAAGTGTCACTGCAAAGTTCACACTTCGCAAGAGAGTCATGCCCAGGGTTGGCACCAGGACTCCAAAAGAAACGGAGAACCTGCCTGGTGGATGCTGAGTGGGTTGGAAAACACAGCCCTTACCCAGCTGCCTGTCCAGGAGCTGAGGTTTCCATGGCCTTGGACCTTCCTGGGAGGGCAGATCACTCCATCTCAGCTTATCCTTCAGGACAAAGTCTCCCTGCCCTGCCAGAGTGAACTTAAAGCTCTTCCCCCAAAGCTGGATGTAGTCACTGGGATGTTGAACTTGTCCCCAGCTGGGAAAAAGGTCCTTCATGCAAGAGCAAAGCTGAGAAGGGTCAGATCCAGCTGGGGTTGGGCATCAGGGCTGGGAGTGTTAAACCCTCATGTCCTACTCCGAAGGATGAATCCCATGGAGTAACAGCTTTGCAGGATGAAAGGGAAGTTCACCTTTCCCTCAAGATTCATGTCCAGGTGTGTATTTGTGGGGGGTTGTGCCCTGGGCAGCTTTACCCACCCACCTGGCAGTGAGTGCAAAGCCATCACCTCTTTCACAAAGTGCCTCTGTTCTCTCCCTTGCTTTTAGCTGGGAAAACACTACACACATCCTTCTGCACCCTGGGAGAGAGGCACCTCCAGAATCCACACCTCCCCTGGGATGTGCAGCCTTTGGAGATGTTCTTCTCTTCCCCCAAAATGCCAGAGAGGGAGCCTAGAGATTTATTAAGAATAGACACCTTGTCTATGACTGAAGGAAGCCACAGTGCTCACGTGGAGGGACTCCATGTGTCAGTGTATTTGGACTACAAAGAAGTTGCTACCTCAACTTATTACCCTAAATGTGCAAAGCACAGAGTAAAATGGCAATAAAATTGAATTCTGCTTAGCTCAAGTTAAAATAGAAAATAATAATAAAATTATAATTTGCTTTTGCTATTCTTTCAAGTGTGAGGTAGATATTGGAGTTAAAAAAAATAAAGCATCAAACAACACAACATCTTTTTGGTGTGACAGGGCAAAGCAGGCTGATTCCCACTGTCTAATTAACTCTTGGCTGACCTACAGAGGCTGTTAACAAAACCTCTCAGGGATTTGCAAGTGGGTGGAAAACCAGGACACACAAATGGCCTCCATCAGAGTGTTCAAGAGAAAACTTTCCTTGAGCCAAAACACAGAGCCCTTCACCAGAAACCCCTTCTGAAGCAACTTAAATATGGTGCTCTGAATTCAAGCCAGGAGAACAAAACAAATTTTGGAAATACAAAATAATATGCCCAGTAGAGAATGTTTCTCAATTTTGTTCAGGGAAAGAAAGAAATTTGCATTCTTGGCAGCAGAAGAATTGAAGATAAGAACACCCAGAACGAGAAATATGGATCCAGTTCTGCTCAAAGGGTAAGGACAGCAAAGCTTGAGCTGGAACAGGACTGAGAGTGTCTTCAAACAACACTTTGAGTTTCATTTGGCCAAAATTCCCTAAGCTGGGTTGTGCCTGTCAGTCAGAGGCTGAGCAAGCTGGGAATTCCCAGTTCAATTCCCAAGCTGCCAAGGTGGTTTCACATGTGGTGGGAGGTGGGACAAAGGTGGGGCTTTGGTCAGGGGTGGAACTGTGGTTTCTGTCTCTCTTCGGTCCCTGACTCTGGGCTGACAGTGGTGCCACGATGGTTTCTGGTGAGCACTGACGTTCCCCAGCACTTAAAAGTAACAAAAATAGAGAAGCAGCTGCTCCCTGAGCTGCAAAGGGGAAAAGGGACTGGGAAAGAAAAGCTGCTCAACCTTTACATTTTTTGCCTTATGAAATGCAAGTGTCTATAAATTCCCAGGGGAGAGTCTGAATCTGAGTTCACTCTGAGAAGGGACTTCGAACTGCATGAAATGATGAATATTCATACAGTAACCCACAATAAAACAGGATTCTTACACGTCAGCGTGACCCAGCTGCAGGAGCTGGTCACTCTGACATGGGATACTTGGTCAGTGTCTTTGGAAGGGGACCAGCATCAAAAGTTGTCACATTAGTTAAGCTGCATTTTTATTATCATAAAACTTGGAAAAGAGAAGCTTAGTCAGTTCTTCTGGTCAATACATATCAGTGCTGAGGCACGAGACAATATAGAACATTTATATAAAATCCTTTACAGTAGCAAAATGCTATACTGGTGTGTAACACCCAGATCTGGGCAAAGACTCTCGATAGTTTCTGATTCTTCTAAAGAATGAATTCTCTCCTCATTTCTCATCTGAAATGATGGGCCACTCAGGAGATAAATAAAACAAAGCACAGCATGGTCAGTTATACCATACAGGGGTGGAAAAAGAGATTCCTCCAAAACTCTGCAATATCCCTGGGGAAAACTCCAGGGTGAATTCCTTAATCCAGTCCTTGGTCTGTGGGTTGGGGCTCTGCTCATCAATCCACAGCCCTGGGACATCCCAAATCACCTCAACAGCATCCTTTGTGTCATTTGGGTTGTGGTTTACACCTCCAGGCTCTAATCCTGCCAACACACATGGGCTGGGTAGTCCATGCAAACACTCCTTGCCTGGGAGGGTGATGGACTTTGGAGGGTAAACACAATTAAAACATTTCATCCCCTTTTGATTTGAGGGGTGTAGATTGGAATCCTCCCAGATGGGAAAACTCAGCTGGTTTTTCCCTTTATCCACACTGTCAGGACTAACTACAGCACAAGTTCACTTTGGTAGGATTGGAGCTGCATTCCTTGGAGCTTGATTAAAATGTACTTTTGCATGGTCCTGGAGAGAAAGTTAATGCTTATTCACCAATATTTAGTTTTTAAGGGGAAAGGAAGTGGGAGGTAAGAGAATTTTTTCATGATTTTGGGTTGTGTTTAGTGTTAGTTTTGGGGGGATCAAAGAGATTAGGGAAGAAGACAACTCGTAAGATCTAAAATATTTTGAGCAGATATTTAAAAAGATACTTTGAGCAGTTGTTAAAAATTAATAATAATTTGATACTTCTTCTTTCAATGGTTTTGTTCTGAAAAGTGCTTTTGGGTTTCTTCTTAAGAAATGGAAGGGCTAAAACTTGAAATCATATGTTTTTCCTCATATAGCCTGAGCTTCCTATTTCACCCAATCAACTTTTCCTATTTCACCCTTTTTCTCCAGCTTCAACTTTTTCTGATAATAGTTTTAGTTTCAAAACCACCCAAACCAAATCACATGTTCAGTTTGACCACGGACTTCGAGGTCACTGGTTCCCATGACCAGATTTTTCAGCTTCTCATTCAATTGAAAATGCTGATGCTTCTGAATCTCACATCTCCAGAAATGCTTCACGTTAGAGAACATTGTTTAAATAATCACAAATTTCTGAGCACACTTGTGTCCTTATTTAGCTTTGAAAAATCTGAGAATGCCCAGTTTAGGTTCAGTCTGTTGGAGACTTTAAGCTTGACCTCTGTTTTACTTAAGTGGTTTTAATCTGAATTCATGCCATTGATTTCTGTGGAGGAATATTTGGGTCAGAATCAGCTCTTGAATACTTATTATATTTTCTGGTTGCTGTTACAGAAACATTATTAGCATTGAGAGGGGAGAAAAAAATAATTTCCACTAGGGGAGATGTGGGGATTAATATTCCTGCACCACTTTAAAACAAGTAATGCCAAATATATTATTTTATGCCACACAGAGTGTGCTAAATGTGCTAAAAGCTGGTGTGTGTAACAGGCTGTAAAAGCTTGTTCTAACTGGACTAAAATAAATATTTCTGTGCCACGGACAATGAACTGAGAGGGTCACACCTGTAATGGAGACAAATTGGCTTGTGAAATTCATTGTTAGTGCACAGTGGACACAAATTCTGTGCTTTGTGCTAAAAAAGGCTCATTATTACCAATGGGCTCTCCAAGATTTCTATGGAATATACACAAACACACATGGCCGTGTGTATATATTCCACAGAAGGCTCTTTGGTGGAATGCCAAGCTCTGCATCCACCACTCCTCTCCCCTGGGCCTCGAATTCCCCACCACTCAGTGCACCAGGATCAGCTGATGGTGACTTTGGAGGCAGTTCCTATGGAGATCTGCTGGCCAAACCTACCAGGATTGGGTTGTGCCCTCAAAAAATGCTACATCATCTCATCTGTAGAAAAAAAGAGAACTTTCTGAATTACTGTCACTGTCTAAGAATAGATAGTTTCCACTCCAATTTTCCTCAAGGATAAACCAAATTCATCCTATATAGCACTTCACAGTTTTCCTACCTAGTTCCTGACAATCACCTGTCCTGGACAGGTCACTTTGAGATTCTCCCTGTATGAGATTTTCCACATTGCTTTGGGTGCTGTGCAGGAGCTGCAGATCTCATGTTTTCATGAATTCAGATCCTATTTTGGGCACACAACCAAGGGAACAGAAGCTCACAAGGACTCCATGTGGGGTGTTGAGGGAATACTTGAGAAAATCTGAGATGTGGAAAGTCTCCCAGAGAATAATTTGGTCTAGAACTGCCAAGGGTGTGAGATTTCAGCAGGTTTTACCATGGTGTGGGGGGTCCCTGAGCAGTAAGAACAGCCCTGCCAAGGCTGGATGACCAGACAGCCCTTCTGAGAAGGAATGAGGGCAGGTTTTGTGTGCTGGGCACTGAATGGATACCCAGGGAATAAACGCTCCAATTTCACCTTCAAAACAACTGCAGAA
Organism: Hafferia zeledoni; assembly: GCA_035583235.1. NCBI lineage: Eukaryota > Metazoa > Chordata > Aves > Passeriformes > Thamnophilidae > Hafferia > Hafferia zeledoni. The sequence goes on along the minus strand of JAWWEV010000039.1, from coordinate 8,643,782 downwards.
CAGGTGGAGGAAACATGGGAGGAAAGATTCAAAGATGGAAGTGAGTCTGGCTGATGAAGACTCAAGAGGATCCTCTGGCCAAGAGTGTTTACAGATCTTTACTTTCACTCTCTGCCATCCCAGCCCATTTTGAGATGTCAGTTTTCTCTGAGCCCTGGGGTGACTGTGAGAGGGAACTGGCATGGAGGAGATGGCACTTGGATGAAGAGGTGTGGACAGGGCCAAGAAGGTGCCTGTGGGAGGAAGAAACCAAGAGGACAGCTGAGATGTGGATGTGGGGAAAACCAAAGGTGAGTCAAAGAGAGGATGGGAAGCCAAACTGGGATGAGGTTGGGATGCAGGGAAATTGTGAAGGTCTCCCAGATGGGCACTGCCAACCCCCAGTGACTCAAGGAGGATCTGGAAGTAAGAAAGACACTTGCTGAGGAAAGGAGGGCAGGTGAGGATGTTCTCCTGGCTGTTGGGATGTGTTTAGTGCTGACTCAGTGTAGATGAAAGAGTGAAGGGCTATGGGATCCAGGTGCTACAGAATAGGGAAGGATGACCCTAAAGCCTTTATTTTTTAGATGATTTACTACATAAAAGACCTGCTTGTTTTCATGTCAGCACAAAGGTGCTGACACCAAGCCATAAAGGGGCAGAAATCTGGTGTTGTCTGGACCTTTCCACTTCCTACTCTGCTCTCTTCACCCCCAATCTTGGCCTTTCTGCTCCACATTTCAGCCAGAAATTGTCTCCTCTTGGGAAGAGACTTGCCATGGGCAGAGCAGCCTGGTGTCACTGCTGGCTGGGCTGAAGAAGACATGGATTTCATAGCTGGGTTGTCTCCACTAAAGAACTTTGCCCAGTTCAGCTCCTCACCTACAACTCCCATTCCCAGAGCTCTGGATTCCCCAGGTTCAGTGGCTTCCCAGCACTGAGCGTGAATTTGGGCTCCACCATCACCTTCAGTGGGAACATCAGCTTAGGAAATCAAGCCTTGCTGTAACTTCTGGCCAAGAAGGGGAAAAATGGAGGAAATCCAAGGAGGTCAGGCAGGAGAGAGAAAGAGCTGCAGAGGGTGAGGGTGGTGAGTGCTGGGGTATGAGACCTCCTGGAAGTTCAGGGTGTGAAGTCCAGATCTATGAGGACATGAGTCATTGCCAGGGAGGTGTTTGCTGCAGGAGCAGAGGGAAAGTTGGGGACTTTCCCTGAGAGACACTAAGGACCATGAAACCAGGTAAGGGCAGGGGGGGAGGTGAGACACTCCTGAGCTCCACACCTGGCCATGGCACACCAGGATCGTGTCTCTGCACCTTTGGACCTCGTGTAGGGACAACTGGTGGCCAACCTTCACCCAGAGCAAGGCTGGGGAGTTCCTTGAGCTCAGGGGGCCACCACTGGCAATGGTTGGAAGGGGAAGCATCACAATTTCTTTGCATTTAACAGAATGGAAAGCAAATCATTGCAGAGGTTTTTCTCTCAAGATTTCAGTGGCTGATTTAAAAGTGTGCAAAGTTTTGCTTTGTGTTTCTCTCTGCCTTGATTTTTCTCTTTTCCTAATACTGGGACCTGGAGGGGAGATTCCACTTTCATGCTGAAAGTGTTGGGGTGTGTTCCCTGGATCTATCACATCATATTTTGAGGTTTTATGTTGACTTGGAAAACCTGTAAACACTTTTTCGGAGAAAACAAAAATTTCAAGTAGCTGCTGCAAAACATAAGATACAATTTTAATCTACTTTACAGGGAAGTTGAAAGGGATTAATTGAAGCAATTAATAATTAACCTGAGCTTTATGTTAGTGCAAAGTACTGAGTAAATCTGTTCATAAGGAAATTATGAAAAATAATTACCTTTTAGAACCGAGAGGCTGAAGAAGAGTCATGCAAAACTATACTGGAAGTGCTGGAGAAAGTTCAAAAACACTTTTTTTTTTGGAGTTGAGGAAATTATACATTGGAGGTGGAAACAGTGACATAGCTCAGCTGCAATTTTCCTGCTCAACATTCCTACCCACAGCCATCAAACTGTTCCTCCTTAGCTTACAAAGTTTTGAAGAACTTTCAACTTTTACTTTCCAAAATACATTTTTTTTCCTCCAATCAGACTTTCACTTTTCTGTTTGGTTGGTTGGTTGGTTTGGTTTGGTTTTGGGTTGGGTTTTTTCATTGTTGTTGTTTTTTTGGTTGTTTGTTTTGGGGTTTTGGTTTTGGGGGTTTGTTTGGTGAGTTCTTTTTTTAGTGTTTTTTTTTTTTCTAGTTGATGTTTTGTTTTTGGTTT
>JAWWEV010000039.1:8612180-8641510 GCA_035583235.1 Hafferia zeledoni | reverse complement strand
TTTGGTTTGGGGGGGGTTTTTGGTGATTTTTTTTTAGTGGTTTTTTTGGGTTGGTGTTTTGTTTTTGTTTTGGGGTTGTTTTTTTTTTTTGGTTGTTTCAGTTCAACCTGAAGCTTCAGCTTTCCCTACCCACTAAATTAAGGCTCCAGTGAGCTGCAGGGGAGTGATGGTACAGAGGAAGGACAACAGCAGGAATCACACCCCAGCGCACACCCACAAAGCCAAAGTCCAAGGAGGTCCCCCCAGGGCCCTGAAGGGACGGCCCCACCAGCTGCTGCCAGAGACCTACAGTAAAAAGGCCCCAAAGAAGGTTTTGTGCTCCTTGGTGTAATCCACCAGCTTGATGTCACTGACGTTGACCATCAGCTTGTCTCCCACTTCTAAGGAGACCACAGCTCCCAGATAAATGGGCTGGAACCAGCCATTCCAGTTCTCACTGAGGGTCTTGGTGCCCGTCAGCAGCTGGGTGGGCTCGGGGTAACTGTCAGTGACCTTGGTGATGATCTCAGTGACAGAACTGGGTTTACTGGTACTCTCAATGGGCCCTCGGAACGTGACCTGAGCATAGACATAGTAGTCCCCAGACACAGGAATCACCAGAGCGTTGCTGGAATAACTCAGGTTGTTCTTGGTAAAGGCCAAGCCTCGCTTGTCTTCCCACTGCAGGATGGGCAGGTGGCTCCCCACGGCGCTGCTGAGGTCTTGTCTCTTCACTGCAGGAGGGAGAGAGAGGGAGAGGAGGTGGGTTAGCTCAGTGCTGCCAAGTGCCAGAGGATGTCTCTGCTCCAAAGGGCATGGAATTCCAACAGGGTGATCAGAGGGCTGGGACACAAATGGTTTCATTTCCCAGCTTGAAACCTGGGGTGAGTTGGCTGCAGGCCAGCTGTGCAGTGGGATTTTCAAGGGTGCCCACAGGGTGCCCACAGCTCAGAAATCAGGAGTGAAGGTCAGGGAGATTTTTGGAAGACCTGGATCAGCATGAAGGGGTTTGTTGTGCCTGGGGGTCCTGGTTGGAGGTCAGATCTCAAATGATGGGACTGTCCTTCCTAAAGGCCGAGCCCCTGGCACTGGGGTGGCTTTACCCTGCTGTCCTACCTATTCACAGAGTAAAAACCTTGTCCTTTAGTGAAACCAGCACTGGGCAGTTGGACTCATGGGCACCAGGACTGAACCTAATGTTTGGTACAGTAAGAAGAAATACTGAGACACCCTTCCCTTCAGCAGGGATGGGCTGCAATTCTGTCTCTGAGACAGACACTACTGTGCTGGCACAATGCCCACAGTGCCCACCACGATGTGTCACCAAGCTCTGAGACACCCGAACTTCTCTTCCTGCCAAGTTGCTCCCTGAGGGATGCTGAGCTTTCTCAGCCCTTGCCTCCAGATTTTCTGAGTACTTTCAGGGAAATCCTTTGTGTAGAACTGCCTTTGGTTTCCCAGTTTACCAGCTCAGGAGACCCCACTGTGCATCAAGAGACCCAATTTTAGAAGCAGCACATTACATTTAAAACCATTTTTATCTCTTTCCTTAAAAAGCTTTGCTGGGATAGAACACTAAGTTTGGTGTCAGCCTCAACATTCCTCCAGAACTTTTCCCAGCAGCTGATTACAAGCAGAGCTCTGATCCTCACCCCACCACCAGCTGATCCAAGCTGAGGATGCTCCTCAGACTGCCGAGCTCTTGGGGGAAGACTCAGGGAACTGCTGCCCTGTTGTCCTCACCTTTCCTCCACCACTTAAATTTCTATCACACAAGAGGCACCACAATAACCCTCAGCACTTGCTCATTTTCCTTCAGGAAAGCAAGAGTTGTCTCTGCTCTTTACTCCCTGCCACATAAAATTGCTGTGGTGAAACACCAGCTGAGGCAGTGGAAAGGAAAAGGGTAAAACCCATTCAGATTCTGCCAGGTATTAAAATAAGCCTGGAAAAATTAATGATGAATGTGGAGAATTACTGAGGGAACTGATTGCCAGGACCTGAGACCTTTTAAATGAGCTTGATGTTTAAAATTCATTTTGATTCAGTGTTTGGGGAAGGGGTTTGTGTGCATGGGCAGGGAGACAAACAGAATGCAGGTAAGAGAAGGCTTTGTAATTCCCTTGGCAATAACCATTAGATTCATCCTGGGTGAAATGAGATTCAGAAAAAGGAATGTTCTCAGCTCCCAGGGGCATCCATTTCCCTCTCTTTTCTGGCAATAAATATTCCACAAGGAGATCAGAAGATGTTGGGAGTGCAATTCCTTGCATATTCTCTGAGCAGAATGACAAAATAATGCCCTTTTTTTTATAGCCTGCCCATCAGTGCTGCTGAAGGATCAAACTTTTCTGATCTTTCCCCAGGAGGCAAAGAACACGAGGAGAGTATTTCTGTGTGTGGGGACAACAGACATGGATTGTGGTAACAGGCCAAGCTAAATTATGGAATATTATAAGGTTTAGAGCCATTGGAACTTTGCCTGATACAGAGAGAGAGAGAGGAGAAAAAGAAAGTGAAAGTACTCATGGTCTGCCTTCATCCCCATCCACCTCTGGGTGTTCTGAGTCCTGGCAACAGCTCAAGCAGCTTTGGGTCACTCTGAGGTTCACAAGAGCCTGGAGTAACATGTCAAAGAGAACATCTCCCAGCAGAGGAAAACTCATCTGAGATAGGAAGGACCAGAATATTTCCAGAAAATGTCCTGGGCTCTTTTCTTTTTCAGGAATTTTGGGAGGAAATTGAGGAGAAGCTGCCTGTGAAATACTCTGGTGTGTGTAGAATGACGCGTTTCAAATGGCAATGACACCCCATTCCTCAGCGTTTCTGATAACTAACAGGGTCTCAAATGAAGTACATCATTTCAAAACTTCTAGAATTAGGCAAGTTTGAAAGTTATAACCTCCCTTTTAGGATAAATCTCACTCTTATTGAAGCTCTCTATTTTCAAGTTAATTAATTTTCCCCATGCTTTCAGTACTGGTCAAGAGGAAAAATACATGTTTAAGTGCCTTTGAATACAGTCCAGCTCCTTTTCGAGTAGCAGCTGTACTTTGTACTTATCATTTTTTTATTTATTTCATAAATGATGGAGCTGCACTTCCTGAAAATACACCTATTGTGCTCATTCTTGAGGTCAATAAAACCTGATTTTAATAAGGGATTCATTGCTACAGTTCCATCCACTAAAAATTTCTGCCACTAAAAATTTCTGCCATCCCTTCCTTCTCCTGTGCCCAAAGTTTAACCCCTATTGCTTGTCAGATTTGGGGGGTATTTTGCTGAACCTGGGGGGTTCTACAATTCTGAGTCCTCACCAATGTAAGAGTCTAATCCTGAACTCTGTGCTTGGAGCCTCAACAAGGGAGTGGAGGCTGAGCCTCCTGTTGTGGTCAAGCCCTTGTACAATGTGTCCTGCAACATTCCTGTGGCTGCAGGGTCTGTGTTCTGTTCATGCCCTGAGAATTCAATGCAGCCCTTAAAAGGTCATTTGGAACATAAAATGATGCTCTGCCCAGATTTAGTGGTGGGCTTGGGCACCATTGCAGCACCCCAAGTGTGAGCCTGGTGGGGTTTCTACAACATAGTTCATCCAGCTGTGCCACAGCTGGTGACAAGAAGGAACACTTGCTGCTCTGAATCTTGACTCAAAGTGCAACTAGATCAGTAAAGAGAGGATGAAGGCAGGGACAGAGCAGCCAGCACCAGGGGTACACCAGAGCACAGCAGAGAAAGGGGATGGAGAAAAGTCTCAGCTGGATATTCCCAAGGCTTGTGCCATTCCTCACTGGGCATTGCCATCCAGGGAGAGGAGACCCTGATGCCAGCTGGGATAAGCTCAAAGCACTCAGGCCAAAACAGGTGGAAAATTCCCTTAGGGTGAATTTTCAGACACCAAAACATTGAGTTATTCTGCTACTGCCCATTCAGTGGCACATTCCTGTGGAAGGGCTCTGGCCACTTCTCATTCCTCTCACTCCTCTGCTCTCACCTCCAAAAATATGTGCCTAAAACTAGAAAAAGACAGAGAGAAAAGAGATCTGGAAGAGATTTCCTACAAGTGAGGTTTTGTGGTTTGCCACCTTTACTTTCAGAAAGGTTGGGGAACGTGACAAAGATTGGGAGAGTAATTATTCCTTTCACACTTTCTATGCACAAGTCATGATTTCTGAGAAAAGAAAACCAGAGTGGAACCAAATAAATTACTATTCACAAACTTTAATGTAACAGGAAATATTTTCTGACTGCAACATCCTGTTAAGGTTGGAAAGTCATTTCCACAGGATAGAAACATGTTTGAGCTGAGGAAAGGTCAAAGGTAAGTCCATGGATATTGGGTTCCCTGATGCCCACACAGCACAGCAGGCTGGGCACAGCCTTTCTGAAGAGAGAGATAAAATCCCCTTCATTTGCTCTTTTCATGCTCTTTGCCATGGTCAACAATGACCTGAAACTTCAAGTCAAAGGGGATGGGGACAGTCCCAGGGAGGCTGCTTGGGAATGATGGGGAAGGAGGTTTTGTAAATATGAGACTTGAGGAAATCTGAGGAAAACTCTTGGGTGCTTCCTGGTGGCAACTGGGCTTTTGTGGAACACAGGGAAGTTCCCAAGAGCAGAGCAGTGCTTGGTTGCTCCTCTGAGGCACAGCACAGGGAGCCTCTGGACCTCTTTTGCCACAGAGTCCCCTTGGAAGCTCTAACACAGATGGTCCTTCTGCTCTTGCAAACACGTTCTTGAGCAAAGATGTGATTTTGGTCAAGGACAGGTCAGTTTTGGAGCTCTACAAACCCCCATGCCAAAGGGATGGGGACCATCAGGAAGGACCTTGTGGATTAGGGAGAGAAAACTATGCTGGGAAAGCAATCAGCCCTGAACTACTGATTGAGTGAACCCTGGAGGTTTGTGTGAAGGATCACAGCATGTCCTGCATGCTTCAAGTTGGAAAGTGCATCCTGGGGACCACTCAGGGCTTTGGGGAAGCCTCTGCTCTGAGCTGTGCTTTGGAGAGGTGGAAATTTTCTCAGGCCTCCTGGAAAACCCTTCAGCACTTTCCCCTCTTCTCTGGTAATACCTGAATTTTACCCAGGTGGGTGGAGCTGGAGAGGATGGGGGATGTCTCAGGACAGTGTCCTTGGTGTGGTGACAACTTCAAGGCTCAGGTGGTGAGATGGGGACATTGCAGATGCTGGCAGGCCCTTGGAAAGGCTTGGCAACCCCTTGGAAAAGCGTGGCAACCCTTGGGAAAGGCTTGGCAACCCTTGGGAAAGGCATGGCAGCCCCCTGGAAAGATATAGAAACCCTTTGGGAAGGCATGGAAACCCTTTGGAAAGGCATGGAAATCCTTTGTGAAGGCATGGAAACTTTTTGGAAAAGCATGGCAATGCTTTAGAAAGGCATGGAAACCCTTTGGAAAGGCACAGAAACCCTTTGGAAAAGCATGGAAACGCTTTAGAGAGGCATGAAAACCCTTTAGAGAAGCATGGAAACCCTTTAGAAAGGCATGGAAACCCTTTGGAAAGGCATGGAAGCTCTTTGGAAAGGCATGGAAATCCTTTAGAAAGGCATGGAAACCCTTTGGAAAGGCATGGAAATCCTTTGGGAAGGCATGGAAGCTTTTTGGAAAAGCATGGCAGCCCTTTGGAAATGCATGGCAGTGCCTTGGAAAGATGAAAACTCTTTGGAAAGACATGGAAGCCCCTTGGAAAGGCATGGAAGCCCCTCAGACATGGCAGCCCTTTGGGAAGGCATGGAAACCCTTTGGAAAAGCATGGAAACCCTTTGGAAAGGCATGGCAGCCCCTCAGTCATGGCAGCCCACCCTGCAAGAGGGCACTGTGATAACATCTTCCTAACACCAGATAAAGGACTTAAGGGTTCAACTTGGAATTACACTTTCCTTGTTTGCTCTGACCTGTGTTAGAGATGATCTCAGTGGAAATAGGGGGATTTTATGGAAATACAGTGTGGGTGGCCTGAGAAAGGCCTTGCAGAAAAAATAAGCTCCAAAACTGCCCTTGTAAGACCTGATTATGCTACAAAACTGGTAGTTCTTGGCAATTCACTGCTCCATGAGGGCTCTCATGAGCTCCTTTCTCTGCCTTTTCCAGGGGATTCAGCAGATCTCTGAGACATCAGGCACTTGTTTAAGCTCAGTTAGAAGAGCTGCTCATTCAGTGGAAGGAACAGCTTGGAAAAATGGTGACATTTTTCTGTCCTTCACCTCCCTTGTGGTCCCTCTCCTACAGACACAGCCTGCAGCCAATCTGTCATGATCAACAAGGCAAAGCTGATGATTCTCTTCCCCATGTTCCCTGCAACACCTGATCCTATCAGATCCATGGTTATTGCACCACAACATGTGCTGAGAGACCCACAGGAAACACTTCTGTTTGGAACAAGCATTACCTGTCAGGTGAGCTCGGGGCTTCTCTGCACTCGAAAGTGTGTCTGTAACTGAGGGAGAAGGAAAAAAAAAGAAGATGTAAGGATGTTTGCTCCTGTTCAAGTCATGGAATCAGAGTATTCAACTCCTGGCTCTGCACAGACACCCAAACAATCCCACCCTGAGCCCCACAGGATCATCCAAACCCTCCTGGAGCTCTGGCAGCCTTGGGGCTGTGCCCACTGCCCTGGGGAACCTGGTCAGTGCCCACCACCCTCTGGGGGAAGGACCTTTCCCTAAGTCAACAAGATGTGAGTGGTGATGGGTGACACCAAGGAAATGTGTGCAGATCCTTTGCATTTCCACCAGGCTGAGTCAGGAGTCATTTGCTGTGGTCACTTATTGACTCCACTGAGGTGATAAAATCCCTTTGCAAACGAGTGAGTTTGTCAGACCTGCTGTGGTGGGCCCAGAGTTTGGCATGAAAGGGCTCCCAAATCCCTGGTTTTGTACTTTCAGGGAGTTACCCTGACCCTGCAGAGCTGCAGGGGAGGTCTGTGCCTGCACAGCCCTGGGCTTAGGAATGCTCAGCCCTTCAGTGTGGCCCCAATTACCTCCTTGCACACTGTCACCCAGGTTTGCCTCTGGCTGCCCTGGCTTGTTTGGCTCAGGAGGGATTCGGGTGGTGAGAGCAGAAGGCTGGGAATTGCAGCACCCAAAGGGATGGGGGGAAAGGACTGGCAAACTCACCAGCAGCTACTGCCCGTTGCTTCAGAAAGTGAGAGCCCTTCTCCTCTGTGACCTGCAGGAGAGATTTACAGGCAGTTAGCTCAGGGCTGCAGGATGCACCTGCACACAGGGGCTTGTGGGAGTTAGCCCAGAAAATGGAGTGTGCTAGAGTGAGTTAGTGAGTTCAGCTGGAACTTTGCTGAAAAATAGTGAGCTCTGACAAGACTTTTCTGCTCTTTGTTTGAAAGTGCATCTCCAAAAGGGTGCCAAGGACAGGACCTGGGCTCCTGTGGCAGGGATGTTGTTAAACTCCAGTCTTGTCCAAGGCTGGATGAGCCCTTGGGGGAAGTGGGGGAGGACCAGTAGAGTGGGCAGTGTGAATTAGCCACTGCTAACCCTCCTCTGGGGTGGTGACTCTGTCCAGCACCTCTGCTGCTCAGAGCCTTCTGTCCCTCAATCCATGCAGAGCAGACAAAGGAGATTCTCCACTGTCTCAAGACTCTGCAGTTTGAGCCTTTACAGGCACAAAGGTTCATCCATAAAGAAGAGACCAGCTGAGGTGTATCAGCTACACCTCCTTTTCACACACAGAATTACAGAATCAACAAGGTGGGAAAAATCCTCTGAGATCACGAACCTTTGACCCAACAGCACCTTGTCAACTAGACCATGGCAGTAAGAGCCACTTCCTGCACCTGCACTGTAGGTGTGTTGCTTAGGTGTGCTCTGAAGGTTGGGCCACCTCCTGGGGAGCCAGAGAGGAGCTGAGCAGGTCTGAGAGCAGCTGGCAGAGGGTGAGCTCAGCACTGCTGACACTGCACTGGGGCAAGGCAGGTTGGCTCGTCCTTCCTTGCCTCTTACGTCCTAGAGCTGAACATTCACATCACCCCCTCCTGCAGGGCATGGCCCTGGGCCCTGCCAAGTACCTCTGACGTTTAGGTGGAGCAATTCAAAGGGACTCTGTTGCCTGCCTGGCACATGCCCGCTGGGGCTGCTCCTCCTGAGTCACACCCAGGCATGGCCCCGGCTCCTTGCCAAGTGCCAGCTCCAAAGGGAGGGCTCTGCGGGATGCTGACTCTGGATCTGGCTCCCTGGGGTGTGAGGAGCATCCCTTGTGCTCTCCCCAGGGCACAGCAGAGAGCAGGCAGTGTGGGATGTGCAGCCAGCTCAGGGCTGGCTCTCAGGGCTGTCAGGAGCCCCCAGCACACAGCATTTTGCTGCTGTGGTTTATGGACAGCTGCCAAAACCACATGGAATAAACTGGCACTGGTCAGCTTGCAGCAAAGGGTTTGAGGCATTTTTAATAAACAGGCTGAGAGAGGATTAGTATGTAGATGCTGGAGCTGTCTCCTGGTGGCTGTGTCTCACAACAGCTTCAAACACAGCAGGAGAAGTAGAAAAGAGATAATTTGTATTAGCTGGGGGAAGGAGAATGTTTGTGGAAGAAGAGTCAGGCTGCCTGGGGTTGGGTCTAGTAAACCCAAAGATAATTTCATGGTTTGCCAGCAGTAAACATCCGTGTGCTCTGGCAGAAAACCACGGTTCCTAAAATACTCTCTCCAGTGTGATGGAGAAGGGAAAAAGCAGGGAAAATTCTCTTTTTTCCCTCTCTTGCCCACTGCACACACACACACAGATCAGCCAGCCCCAGCAGCCTCCTGCTCTGCTGGAGATGCCACCTGGCAGAGATGGTGGTGTGAAAACTCAGAGCAGGGCTGAGGGAGGATTGTTGTGTGCTCAGGGAGATATCTGGGCCCTTCATTCTGTCTAAGGAGCTTCTCCAAGGTCCTGCTTGCTGTGCTGTCTCAACACACCTGTCCTGTTGATGTGACACAGTCACAGCCAGGTGACTTTGTGCTTCCCCTGGTGGGAAGCACAAGAGCAGAGCTGAGGATTTCCCTTCCACTCTGCCCTTGCTCTCAGCCACAAGTACACAAACACGAGGATATTTACACCACTATTTGTGTGACACTTCCTACGTAGTTACCAAGTGACATGTTTTCTAACGGTGCCGAGTACTGCAAGGAGCTACAAATCAATCACAAACCTACATTTAAGGATGGAACTTCTGGGAAACTGTTTGCCTACTTGAAGCTTAATTTCTGCTGAAGTACTTGAGATAAACTTGGATGTTGCAATACAAACAGAGGTGGTAGGAAAAAGGGAAGGACAGCGAGAAGAATTCTGCTTCTTTATAAGGGATAGCAAAATGGTTTTGTTTAAACCCAAACGTACTTGTTTCCAAAGAAATCCAGATGGAAACTCCAGGTGCAGGAGCTGCATTTAGAGATGCTAAAGGACAGTGTGGTGTAGCAGACAGAGCAGGGTGCTGCAAGGTGTGAAGTTATCCCGCTCCTGGCAAAGGCATGGCTGTTCTTTTTATTCCCAACTCTGCTATTTGATAAAGAGAGAAATATAAATCTCCTAGAAAAAAATGTTTTAGCACTAGACAATGCTCCATAATGAGCAGGTGTCAGCAGTACTTGTCCTAAGTAGGCACAGATGTTGTACAGTGATGGTGAGGAGAGCTAAGCAGCATGAGATAACAGATCATTGACACAATTGGTGCTTTTCTCCCTTTTCCTTTCTTGCTTAGCTGTGATGCTGAAAATTTCACAGCCTTGCTTCAATCTTCAATTTGGTTATTGGGGAGAGACCAACCAGCCCTGAGAGATGTTGAAAATCCCACCTGAGAGCTGACTCACAGATACTCTGGACAGGCAGCTGGTTACTCTGGAGGCCTGTATGCAAAACACTTCTACATGGTTTTGGCACCAAGAATGTCCAAAAGCCCCAGGGCATTTATACCCAGATATTGCTAAACCCCAAAAGAAGGGCTGAACATCCCCTGTTCATGTGCTTTGGCTCTTGAACCTCTGGACAGGGCCAGGGATACCCAGTGGAGAACTGTGTGGGAAGAGCAGCAGGCACTGCAGGCAGAGGGATTAACAAGCAAAACATCCCCAGCACCTCCATCCACTTCATTTTTAGCACAAGGCACTATTTTACAGCTCATATGTGGTACACAGACCCAAATTTTGCTCTCTCCAGACATGCTACATGGTCTGGGCTGGGCATTTTTGGCAAGGACTTGTCCAGTGCCACTGAAAACTGCTCCAATAAGAACATTTTGGCTGGACAGTAGTGCCCAGAGGAAGCCTGTCCCCAGGGCATGTGCTCTTTGCCCTCTGTGCCCACAAGGACCATGTGCATCCAGCAGCAGTGGCCAGTCAGGAGTTTTCTGCTGCCCTTGGAAGGGGCATCCCAACAGCTGGGCCCATCCAGGGGCAATGCTCACTGCTCCTCCCTGGGCACTTCTCCCTCCTTACAGATCAGGGAACCATTTCAGGTTCTCTTTCCCATATGAACAGGTCTTTTCTGAGCTTTGTTGCCAGATTTCTGACTTCCTTTGGGGCAGGATCCAGGTGGAGCTGCTGGGACTTTCAAGTCCCTCCTGCACTGCAACAGCTCCCTTCTCCACTGCCAAGCTGCCATGGCACAGGTATGGCACACAGGCTCATATGCAGTCCCTTGGACAGGCTCTGGAATTTCTCTTTGTGCTGCTTGTGGTCCTGACATGCCAAGGATGCCACAAAAAGAAGCCTAAGTACCAACGTTTCCAGGCCACAGGACGTGCTGCTCTGCTTGCCTGGGTCAGCTGAGCAGGTGCTGAAGCAGCCAGAGATTCTCCTGCTGAGCTGCTCCTTGGAGAGATTTGTAAACTCAGACTGAAACTTGGCTTTCCTTTGGGGAATGATGCAGTCCTGGCCCTTCCTCTGCAAGGGCACCACTAGAGTCTTTACACAGATTTCCTGCTAATAACACAACCCACGTGCTATTATGTAAAGAACTCTGTTTCCTCACCTCACTCTGTCTTCAAACACAAAAGAAAGGGGTTTCTCTTTCCAAAAGGAGGTGTGTAACGAGTCTGGAAGACATCCAGGGAAACCATCATCAGACTGGAATTATTCATGCAAGACTCATTGTATCACAACACAGACAGAACACTGGCTGGCTCACACATGTTGCTGTAATATAACTTGCCCTGCTTTTTCCTGAAAGGGCCATTTCCAGAGGAAAAGGTGAGTTTGCATCTCTTCAGAGGCAGGAGGTGACACCATGTGCACCCACACAGATGCTGAGATGACCAAAGTGCCTCACCCCGCAGGCAGAGTGCCAGGAGAAACACACCCCTGTTGCACAAACCTCCCCTTCTCCTCCTCCTTGCTCCAGGAAGGACTGGCTCAGGAATTTACTTCGTTTTCCTCTCACATGCTGAGTCCTTCCCTCCTCCCAGGACTGTCCCCAGAGCACGAGAAGGTGACAATCCAAGCGTGTGTGGGCTGAGTCCTGGAGCAAGGAGAGGACTCCTCCCGTGGGCTCCCTGCTGTGAGGGTCAGCAAGCCAATGCTCGTCTGGGGCAAACCTGGGTCTGTCCACCTGTCCAGGATGCCCAGGACACCCACACCCCAAAACCAGTGCCACAGAGAGCTCTGACACACACATCTGGTCCCAACAGTCATCCTGGGCTATCAATGGGGCACATGGGGAAGGAGCCATTTAGCAATCCACTTCTGACGCTTCAAACACAGAGGGAAATGCAAAAAGACATTTTCCCAAGAGCCTTTATGCCCAGAAAGATGCCCATGGACTGAACCAGCAGAGCTGCAGGACTGAACCCCTGGGTTCAGTGTGTGATGTGGCTCTTTGGGGGCTTCACAGAAAGCCACCCAGGCAGACAAATCCACCCATTTGGGCTTTCCTGCTTGACAACATTGATGGAAGAGTCAGAAACAGCAGAATGAATGAAAAACTGAGAAGAGGCAGGAACAGCTGAGGTGCAGCTCCTCCCACTGCACAGCAGGCACTCGGGCAGCCCCATGACCTTCCTCTTCCTCCCTGGGACTCTCAGAGGTTGTAAGTCATCTGATCACCTCGTTACATCATTGGGGGAATACTATGTGCTAATAATTGAGAGCATATGCATGGAAATACATTCCAGGGTAGGCCAGGCCAGAGCAATTCTCAGGGCTTTTCCTCTTGAGAAGCCAAGCCCATTCATAAAATTGCTTTTCTCTGCTAACTCTGCCAACAGGATCAAGAGCCAGGAACACATCAGACTGATCAAACAAGCTAACACTTTATTATTCTTTCACTCTAAGACTGCTCCAAGACTGAGCTGCTCTGCTCTGTACAACCAGAGAGGATGCAAACAAAGCCCAGTGCAGTGAGACTCTTCACCTCCTGTGCCTCAGCAGCAGGGACAGGGGCAGAGCAGCCACACACTTCAAACATGCAAGGAAGTGGCAGATTGAACAGCCTGAGGCACCACACGGGGCTGCAGGAAGGTAGAACCAGGTAACACAGGTGATGCTGCACTTGGGCATGAGCTCAGGGTCAACCAGGGGCTGGCATGTCCCTGTGCAGCTGCAGGCATGGCTCTCACACCCTCTACACATCCACAGGCTGAACATGTGCAAGGTTAGAAACCTGCCTTCGAGGCCACTTTTACTAACCCTGCTTTCTTACCCTAAGTAAGCTCCTAACAAGTACATTAATTAGCTGGGGAATTGCAGACCCGAAGCTAAAATTCCTCAGACCTTTACACAAATAAATGCATCCTGAGGGCATGGGGCAGTCCTGCTGAATTCACAGTCATTTTCTTACAGGTTTGCACCACAAGGGATGGAGCAGCACAGAACAGTGTTAGAAGCAGCACAGCATGAGTCTGGATGGCTGGGAGCAAAGTGAGTGCAGCTATCAAGGGAGAAGAGCTGAGGAGATTTCTGGATCTAGAGAGAGTATTAAGGGAGAGTGAAAAATAGGGAGTGAAGTTTAGGGTCAGACTCCTTGTCTCAGACCTCTGTAGAAGTTTATATTAATAAAACATGAGAGCTGGAGCTGTCAGCCCGCTGATGGGTGATGGGCAGTGACCCACTGACATCACAGCATGGTCAGCAGATGTTGCTCAAATCAGATACCAGGAGGGAAGGTCTCAGATTGAACCCCAAAAAAGGGAGGAAAATAAACCATAGTGTCAAATGTGGCTGAAATCAGTGGAGAGACACTGATTTACATCAACTAGTGGGTTTTTAAAGCATTTCCTGCAGCATGTCAACAAAAGTTTTGAAGTCATGCCTTGTACTGTGACCTCAGCAGAAGTAAGGCAAGAACAGGAACCGTTAGTTAAAAACTCTGAGCAATAATATCATTTATCCCAGGCAGTTTTTCTCAGCATGAGAAAGAAGGAACATAACAGTGAGCTTCACACATTCCCTCAAACCACGAGAAACTCGTAAAGAGAATTAAAAGCCCCAAACAAACGCAGCCCTGGAGACGCGGGACAGCAAGGAGGTGGGAGCGCCTTACCTGGCTGGCACAGGAGCTGGGGGCTCGCAGGTGTCCGAACAGCAGGTAGGCAGTGGGCAGCATGAGGACCAGCACCGAGAGCAGGCAGAGCAGCACCGCGCAGCGTATCCTCCTCAAATCCTTGCGGAGGTGCATCCCAGAGCCCGCGCTGGCGGCGGCAGCCGCTGCCTGCGGAGTTATCTCGACCGCGCACTCCATGCCAGCGCCTGCCAGGCGAGATGCTCTTCCTCGCTGGGAGCAGGGGACGGCAAAACCTCCTGTGGCGCCTGCCCTGCATGGAGACCCCCATTAAATAAGAGCTGTCCCGAGTGTGGGAAGGCACCGCCGCGCACACACACCCTCCCTCCCGAGGAATGCGCCGCCTACAATAGAAACCCAAGCGCAGGGAACGGGAGCAGCGCTCGCCCCGCGCTCCCTGCCCGCTCCCGGCCTCCCGACGGCTTTTTTTTTTCTTTTTTTTTTTCCCCTCTCTCAGTGCAGAAGGCAGGCAGGAAAGTCCCAGTGGGTGGAACCAGGATAAACCCCACTGCTGGGCTGGATAAACTTGAAAGCTTTTCCGCATGGTAGAGGGAACGTGAAACCGATGGGAGTGAAAGTGAGAAGCAGGGGGGGAGCGAGGGCGAGCGGCAGAGGCGATGGAGCCCGGCAGTTTCTTCTTTCCCAGAGAAAGGGAAAAGGAGTTTAGGGAAGGTGACCCCAAAGAAGGGCTCTGGTTCTCCGAAGTGTTGCTTCAGCTCTCCGTTTTAGCAGAATTCCCATCAGGCTGCAGGTTGTTCAATGTGTATCTTTTGCACCAGATAGTGCAGGGTCAGGCCTGAAATGGGATGTTTGGCTGCTGTGGGGTTGGTCTTCTCCCAAACCATTTTAATTGTGCTTTCACAGCAGCCTGTTACTGAGACTTGGAAAAGCTGTGACTTCACTGCAGCTGGAAGACAAATGTATCATCTTACTGTATTGACAGCTGCTATCCCTGATGAGAGGGTTCCTGGCCATGGGCAGCCTCTGGAGCTGCTCGCCATGGGCAGCCTCTGGAGCTGCTCAGCAACAGGTCTGACAGGAACAAGCTTGGCCAGCAGCTGATGTCCACCTGGAAATAGCTCCTGAACCCCAGGGAAGACTAATTCCTTGCTTGCTCCCTGCCACTCCACAGCAGCCCACCCTCCAGAAGAGAAATCCATCAATTTAGGAAGTGCTTGGCAGGACCCAGACTTGGAGATGTTACCATTTAAACTTACTCAGACTGTTGAATTTCGATTTTTTTCCCCCCCAGTTCTCGTTAAAATGGAAACTTTCTCTGATGTCTACGTGCACACACAGAGATGTGCAGAAACTTCTCCTTTTTCCCTGGGTAGAGAAACAGGCTGGAAATTTTCCTATTTCTCAGTGAGACAGCAGCAACCTTTGGTTTCCCCCACCTCCCCATGAAATGCATTTCAGCTTTGGTTGATTATAAATGAAGGTCAAAGAAAGAAAACTATTAGCTCTGTGTAACAACCCTTCTTCCTCATAAAAATTCAGGCAGCTCTTACCACAACAATAACACTGATAGAAATCTTCCTTTTGCAAGAGTGTGGTGCAGCTCTTGGTGCACTGGAAAGCTGAAAGTCATGCTGAGAGCAGAACATGTAGTTTGGTGAGTGAGGATCCCCAAGGCTGTCAGCAGCAAGGATGGGATCCCTGCCAGCAGACAAGAGAGGGAATAGGCCAGGGAAAGAGAAAGTGGGAAAGAGTAAGTGAGAAATAGTGAACACCAGTATGGCTTACAAGAGAGCTGGTCAATCATAGAATCACAGACTGCTTTGGGTTGGAAAGGATCTTAAAATTCATCCCATCCCACCCCCTGCCATGGGCAGGGACACCTTTCACCAGCCCAGGTTGCTCCAAGCCCTGTCCAACCTGGCCTTGGACACTTCCAGGGATGGGGCAGCCACAGCTTCTCTGAGCAACCTGTGCCACGGCCTCACTGCCCTCATAGAGAAGAATTTCTTCTTTATATCCAATCTAAACCTGCTCTCTGGCAGTGGGAAGCCATTCCCTCTTGTCCTGTCAATCCAAGCCCTTGTAAATAGTCTCTCTCCATCTTTCTTTTAGACTCCCTTCATGTCCTGGAAGACCACAATTAGGTCATCCCAAAGCTTCTCTTCTCCAGGCTGAACAATCCCAGCTCTCCCATCCTTTCCTCCCAGCAGAGCTGTTCCATCCTCTGACCATCTTGGTGCCTCCTCAGGACTTGCTCCAACAGCTCCATGTGCTTCCTGTGCTGGCCCCAGGGCTGGAGCAGCTCTGCAGGTGGGGTCTCACCTGAGGGGGGCAGAGGGGCACAATCCCCCCCTGTCCAGCTGCCCACACTGTGAAATGAGCCCAGGACATGGCTGGAATTCTGGGCAGCAGCACACACTGTTGGCTCATGTGCAGCCTCTCTTCCACCACACGTTCCTTGATCAAGCACCAGGGGCTGTGTGCCAAGGCAAGCCAAGCCACATCACTCCTTGGAGACCTTAGGCATGTGACTGGCTTCCTTCCCTTCTATAATTCACTGTTTGTTTTCACTTAGACTGTCAAACCTTGAGGACAAGAACTAATCTCTGTTTTTACAGCACCCAGAATGGATTCCAGGGTAGGTGTGGCTCCAATGATCATCCAGTAAAAAAGCTTGTATTTCTGTGGAAGTGTAGAGATATGAGTTACTTTTTTTTCCCTTGGGGTCTCAGTTGTTTATTCTAGGGCAGAATACTAAAAAACTGATGCTAATATTTTGAGCATGAGTGTCAAAGTTCATTTTCTCTTCACTGTGGGTGCCACAAAATGCTTAATATATATTCAAGGCACAGGCCTTTGCAAGCAGATGGCCACAGAGATCTCCAGTCTATACTTGGGCAAACACCCAGGAGCTTATTTTTATTGTATTTTTCAAGGATTTCCAGGTGAGTCAGTTCTGAGTTAAAACAGCTCATAAGAGCTTTTATTGGCCTCAGACTTACTGAAATGCTGTGTGACCTGCAAACCTTTGGCTGTGGATGAGGGTGAGCAGCCAGACCTTGGAGAGCAGGAGCTGAGCTCTTGAGATGAGTCAGGAACTGGCTCATTCACTTCAGCTGGCTCAGGAGGCCAAGCTGAGAATTTGTTCTTGAGAATCCCAAGAAAGAGAGGAGAAATTTCTTTCTCCTCTCCAGAGCACGAGTGCCCCTGGCAGACAGTGAGCCTGGCATTTGCTGGGAGGGCACTCTGCCAAGGTGGCTCAGCCTTAGAGTTGCCAGAAGAAACCCAGTGCTGAGCTGTACTGGGATTGCTTCCTAACCACCCCCTGGTGCAGGACAGGGCATGGTGACTTTGGGGACTCACCATGGTCTCACCTTTCCCATGAAGGGAACTGGATCATTGCAGGCAGGGCACAGGCAGGGACAGTCCTGCTTGCCTGTTGGCCATGTCATGTCATGCCATGTCATGTCTTGTCATATCACTCTCCATGTCTCCTGCTGCTCCCCATTTGTCCCCAGCTCAGCTCTCAGTCCTCCTTGTGCAAATTCTCCTGTTCATGTCAGACATGTCCCAGCCTGTGATCCTTGACTAGTTTCTACTGATTAGAGAAATCTGTAGAGGTTCCCAATCCTGTTCAACTCAGGAGTTTAACGAGCTTTAAAGAGGGGAGATGTTTATATAGAGTTACACATATGGAGCTTAGAAATATTTTTATAGATAAGAAAAAGCATGAAAGGAATTAGAGATGCAAAGAAAGAGCTTGTCCCTAGGGCATGTCACCTCTGTGCTGCTGAGTTTTCTCTTCTTCCTGAAGTGCTTTTTGTTCTTTAACATGCTTGTGCATGATGTGTGTGAGGGCATTTTGTCTGAGGACAAGCTGAATCAGATCTATAGTGAGGATAAAGTAGGATACACAGGGATGGTATGACAGCTATTCCTGTCTTTAGCATGGAAAATGTTTAGCATATTTTGTCTTTATTCATTGCTTAGGTACACAAGGTAGTGACTGTGCTCAATTTTGGGTCCCTGGGGGGCTGGAGCATGTCCAGAGAGGGATAACAGAGCTGAGGAAGGGGCTGGAGCACCAGGATCAGATGAGGGAGCTGGGAGGGCTCAGCCTGGAAAAAAGGAGGCTCAGGGGGGACCTTCTCACTCTCTGTCATCCCTGACAGGAGGGGAAAGCCAGGGGAGGTCGGGCTCTGCTGCAGGGAACAGGGACAGAACAAGAGGGAACAGCCTCAAGCTGCTCCAAGGGAAATTTAGGTTGGATATCAGAGAAAATTTCTTCACCCAAATGGTGATCAAGCACTAGAACAGTGTGCCCAGGGTAATGGTGAAATCACCATCTCTGGAGGGATTTAAAAGCCATGTAGATGTAGATGTGGCACCTGGACATGGTTTAGTGGTGGCCTTGGCAGTGCTGGGGGAATGGTTGAACTTGATGATCTCGGAGGTCTTCTCCAAACAGTTCCATAGCTCTCTGATTCCATGGTTGTGTTTTTAGTTTTGAAGCTTGCAGTGAGTATGGAGAAAAAGTAATTCAGCATTCAAAGACCGTTTCATACATTTTCTAAGAGTTTTGAAAGTGATTTTGTTCACTGTGGTGGGAATGGTTGGTGTTTTATCTGCACCATTTCAGCTGAGTCCTGTGAGATTCCCCAGGAGAAAACAGCACAGCTGTGAGGAGAAGGAGGATCAGTGTGTGAATTTACTCCTCTTGGTCTCATAATTTCCTTCCTGCTTGAGGTTTTGTTGGGTCAGTCAGAGTTTCTCACCAGAGACATGATGAGTACAGAGGGGCAGCAGCCTGGAGTAGCTGCTGGGCAGTCTCAGCACCAGCTGTGACTTCTCAGGTTGGCATTTCATGCTTCCCCTGTGCTGGTGCTGCCCCAGTGCTGTGGCTGTTGGTTGCTGCCACATACAAGGGGTGTTTGTGACAGTGTGTTTGCTGACACATTCTATGCTCTTCAAGCAAAATGTTTGATGCTGTTCTTGTAGGAAGGGCTGACAGTTGAATTTCAACGTATTTTTACTTCAGAAATTCTACGTTTCTGTTTAAACTGACTTGGCAGAAATCAAAAGTATTTTTTGCGTGTGTGTTTAGTTGAAATTTCTGAGAGGAGCTGAAGAATCAAAGCAATGAAACGTATCAATAAGCAGTAGTATTGTTTAATGACAAAAAGGTAAGGGAGGCAGGATTTATAAGTTGCTTATTGTATCAGTGTATGTAGTTGGAAAAGTAAACAAGCTGTGACATACACAACCATTCTTCAAACTGAAAGGTGTTCGTGAGTGACTGTGAGTTTGGCTTACACAGCTAAAACTTTGTCTGTTTTTCAATTTCCATATGTTGGTGGAATAAGCTGTCACCTTTTGCTCTCTGACCTTGCCCTTAATATCCAAGGATGTGTACAGAGGCAGATTGATGTGATTCTACTACTCTATTCTTGGAGCCAAAAGTGGTTCCTTGCTGGGTGTTGCTGTGGCTGTCCTGCACCCAGTGTCACTGCAGCTGAGCACTGGGAGCAGTGGGCAATGCCAGCTCTGCCAACCCATGGCCTGGGCCTGGCAGAGGGAATGGTGAAAGCAAGTATTGCTAATGCTGTGGGATTTTTTACTACACCAGGGTCAACCCATGGCCATCCAAGAAATTCAGGTGCTGATGGTTGTGATGGCTGGAAGGAGGACAGGAGGATACGGGGCCTCATCTTAGCAAGACCAGCACTGCCTTGGAAGAGCAATGATGGCACCCCTTGTGCCCAGGTGTTGTGGTGGGGTTTTCTCATAGGCATGGTCAGGTGAGGAGATGTGCCAAGAGGGGCTTTTCACATCTCTTGCACAACCCCCAACCACCAATAAGTAGAAGTAGGACATCCCCGTGTGGAAATATTCCCCAGTTAGACCGGCTTTGCCATCAGGCAGAGATGGGCACCAGCTGCCAAAGTGACATGAGATGGAAAGGAGTGGGAGAGCTCTGGAAGGTTCCCCACCTCCAGCCACTGTGTCCCTCGTGTGACCTCCCACCTGTGCTGCCGAAATCCCTCTCTGCCACAGGCACATGTCCCTCCCACGCACATGGAGAGAGCTGATCAGCCGAGCGCTCCCGCCGCGGTGTCAGCAGCTGCCAGGAATGTCATGGCCCAAGGGATGCTGCTCCCACGGCTGCGGGAGGGGCAGGGACAGTGGTGTGGCAGCGGTGCCACTCCGGGCACTCCGGGAGAGCCTTTCAGAGTACATTCTCCTCTGGCCCCTGGTGTGCCCTGTGGGGAGTCGCTGTAACACACACAGCCAGGATTTCTGGAATTTACCAGCTGCACAGTGTAGGAAAATTCTTCAATTTAGAAGACGGCAATAACCTATGAAACCAAGGAAGTACAACAAAGAGGAAAGTTTTTATTTTCAGCACATGCTGGGGGGGCTGGAAGCACAGCTCACATCATTCAAACTTTGCGCTTTTTGTAGTTTACCGAGTCCTGCCCGTTTTTGTCAGATAATGCATATTCATGGCTTGCTGAGCTTGCTGTAAGAGGTGTCTTCCCCAAAGGGAGAGGGGGTGTCATCTTCTCCTTTATTGGTTGTGAAGAATCCCCCCACACTAGATGAAA
Organism: Hafferia zeledoni; assembly: GCA_035583235.1. Classification (NCBI taxonomy): domain Eukaryota; kingdom Metazoa; phylum Chordata; class Aves; order Passeriformes; family Thamnophilidae; genus Hafferia; species Hafferia zeledoni. The sequence continues at coordinate 8,621,468 of JAWWEV010000039.1, read as the reverse complement.
GGGCTCCTTTGTTCACAGAGACCACCACGTATCAAAGAAGCCTTTGTGCACAGGGGCCTCTGCAGGTTTATTTTAAGTACTTGGTATTTTCCCTTCCCCATCGTAGAAGGCCCTCAGTGCCAGGTCCTGACAGCACCTGGTACTTTACAATCTTCACAGTACGCCTATAAATTTCCTATACAATCACAGCAATGTAAAACCAAACCCTAAATAAAGAAGAGAGATCTTATTCTAACTCAATTAATCTTGCTTGTAATAAGACCATGTTATTTTATTTCTCACAACAGGACACTGCATTCGTTGGGGTGTTCCCAGGGCAACATTTGGACTGTCAGGGACAGGTTAACTGGACATTTTCCCACCTATTTCAGCACATACAAGGAAGCTGGCTCTGTAAACCATTCCCTCCATGGGTCAGGGCTTTGCTTTCCTCCCTGCTGTTGACAGTCCCAAGAAATGATGCAGTGAAGCAGAGCCTTTGAGCCTGCTCTGCACCAGCCTCCCTTCTCTACGTGCTGCTCGGTCCATCAGCAGCAAACCACAGCTGGATGTTGTTGTCTGGCCCTGGAGGGGTTGCTGAGATACACAGAGCAGCAGCAGCGCTGGGGGTTTTATGTTACAAATGCAAACAAATGAAGAAAATGTGATTATACAGTGCAGTTCCTGGTTCTTCTGTAGAAAGGATTATATGGTATGGAAGAATGGCTTTGTCATTCCCTCCCTGCCATACGTCACGGCTGGGCTTTCCCTCTCCTATTCCTTCTTTGGGAATAATGCAGACCAGGCAGTGTCCAGTGTGAGCAATGGGATCAGGGGAGCTTGCAGTTTGCTTGCTCCAGACTCCACATTTCAAGGCCAAGAATGACACAGCCTCAGCTCGAGGTCATGGCCTGTGTTGCATTAACACACTCAGAAACTTGAGGCTCCATCTGTCAAGAGAGGGAATCCTGGCTCACTTTTAGCACAGGCCTTCAAGTCTGAGGCTGCTACTGACACAGGAGGTGCCTGCCATGCAAACCTGGGGGGCAGGAGTTGTGTGCCTTCCCTGCAGGGATTCCCTGTGTTATCTCAAACAAAGCCTCACAGGCAGCCAGTCTGCCAAACCCTCCCCAGGCATGGCTGAGGAGTCGGGGCAGGATGCTGCTGGTGCCAAGTGGCACAGCTGAGTTCCAGCTGGACAAACAGAGCCAGAGCTGAGCAGAGCCAGGTGCCATTCCCATCACCCCCATGCTCCTGCTCCCCTGAACCACAGGGAACCACCAAAGGGTGCAGGAATGCTTTCCCAGGAGGGAAAATTCAGAAGCAAACCCCAGGTGGTTTCAGCCCAGTCTCAATGAGAAGGAGTTGTTTGCAGGCTGAAAGGGGGATTTACGGAGGTCTTTCCTTGAGGAAGTTTATCATGGGAGGTGTGTGTCAGATCCTAACCTTTTCCAGTGTATTTCTGACTTAGCTGCAGCCTTCCTCCAGTGCTGAAAAATCTATTAAGGAAAAGGCTCTGATGTCAGACTTGGCTCAGAGGTCCAGCAAGCAGAGACATGGCTGTGCAGCCACAGAGGGAATAACTCCACAAAAGCAGAGCCCTCTGACTAAGTGCAGAGTATATTAAATCCAGGCTCCTAATCCTTGTGCTTTAGGGAACAGATAATTGTCTGTGATGAAAAGGATGTGATACAATAGCCCTCTCTGCTTGGGATATTCTATCACATTGCCCAAGTCACTGTGGTCACACTGCAGCTCCTCCCAGGTGCCAGGCCCTGGCCAAGGGCAGAGTCAGGAGGGAAAACTCAGCACAAATTGTCCACATGATCTCAATGTCCTTCGGTGCATGTGGAAAGAGAGCAAACTTCAGCTTTTAAATCTGAGAGTAATTAATAACTCTGCATGTGCCAACAACTTCCTGGTACTTATTTGATCATTTTTCTCTTGAAGTGGACAGTGGCATGGATGTATTCCTCATTTTCTCACCTCCTGCCACACTTCTGTTATCAGATAATTTGCCCTTCGTGCCATTCTTCAGTAAATTTGTCAGTGTCTTCATGAATCATTTCCAGACAGGGCCAGAACCCTCCACTGGCACTGATTTCAGAGTTCTCTTTCCCAGCCATTGGTCCAGACCCTGGATGTGTGTGAGAGCAGAGAGGAGTACTTGGAGCCTTACATTGGACCTTTGGTGGGCCATGATTCCATAGCATGGGCCATGGGGGCAGGACATGCCCTTGGCACAGTTTAGCCACTTCAGAGCCACATTGGAGAGGTGCTGGAAGCTCAGCTGGGAGGTGGCAGGGGCTCACCAGGGCACTGCTCTTTGTGGCTGGTGGAGAGGAGGTGAGGGGGATGCCACCTGTGTTGGTTTCAGTGCTGGGGGGCTGGAAGGACCCTGCCAAACCCAGCAGCTCACCCAGGAGAGGCAGGTGACCTCCTGTGAGCTTTGAGATGAGTTGATCTGTATGTAAAAGTTGTTAGTGAGCATCAGGACACCAAGAAAGCACTTGTTTGGGTGGATGTAATTAATAACTGCACAAGAAAAACCCCAGTGTGGTCCTGCTCTCTCTGATCTTGGGCAGGTTGCCCAACCTTCAGCAGACCAGATTTTTACAAGTCAAAGCTGTTGCTGCTGTGAACATTTGCAGCTTGGTTCACCCTGGGTTCTGTGAACATCAGAGGAACCTGCACATAAATCAACCTCACTGCCAGCTCTTCGCTGCCACCATCACCTGAGCCACTTAAATTCACAGAATCACAGACTGTCTGGGTTGGAAAGGATCTTAAAGATCATTTCTTTCAACCCCCTACCATGGGCAGGGACACCTTCCACTAGCCCAGGTTGCTCCAAGCCCTGTCCAACCTGGCCTTGGACACTCCCAGGGATGGGGCAGCCACAGCTTCTCTGGGGAACCTGTGCCAGGGCCTGCCCACCCTCATGGGGAAGAATTTCTTCCTAAAATTAATTCTATTCAATTAATGCCAGGATCAATTAAATTGATGTTAGGATGTGTTCTAGCACTCACTGAAAATTTAAACCAGCAAAAGAGAGAACCAAAAGTCCCCGTCATTCCACCTGCCCTTTTAAGCAGCATAATTCCTTTCTGTAGGATATGGTGAATGCTGGAATTTTTTCTGGGTTTGAGCACTAGATATGTTTATAGATGAGTAGTTAATTTTGGGGACTAAATACTCAAGATTTGTGTGTCTTGGGCACTGGATTGCTGGAAACTGAGGGAATCTTTTGAGGAATTTGCCCAGTGCATCTACATCTGCACCAGGGCTGGGAAGATTTGGGATGTGTCCCTGGAAATGCCCCTGTGGCAGCTCCAGCTGCAGAGAGGAGACAGCAGGCAGTGCAGGGACCCTTGTGGAAATGACTCCACTGTGCCTCTCTGAGAATGGTGACTTCTCATGGCTCCAATGGGAAGAACCAGAAGGAGCTGCTGTGCCAGGTCTCGAGGCTGCAGCTGCAGAGTGGTGTGGATCCAGCTCTGTGCCCAGCAGGGGATGCCCACACTGAAGGAGGCCACACTCAACCTGCTGCCTTCGTGATCAGTGTTACAGCATGATGGAATCATGGAACAACCTGAGTTGGGAGGGGTCCCTCCAGGTCATAGGAATTTTAAACCACAAAGAATGGTGGTCAGGCAAGATGTGAAGTTGTCAGGAAGGACACAGTGACAGGCAGGGACTGCTTTGAGGGATGTGGGCTATGAAACAAGCACTGCACAAGAGAGTCAAGGATTGAAAAATTATCCACACCAGAGGAAGTGCTGCCCAAATGCTGCAGAAAAGGTCGTTACGTGATTGGGACTCTGGATCTGAAACTTCTACTACTTACAATCACAGAATCACAGAACATGGTGAGCATCATCCATCCAACCCCTGGCCCTGCACAGACACCCCAACAATCCCACCCTGTCCCTCAGAGCATTGTCCAAACCCTCCTGGAGCTCTGGCAGCCTTGGGGCCGTGCCCACTGCCCTGGGGAGCCTGGTCAGTGCCCACCACCCTCTGGGGGAAGAGCCTTTTTCTGAGAACCAACCTGACCCTGCCCTGGCACAGCTCCAGCTGTTCCCTGGGTGCTGTCACTGCTCACACAGAGCAGAGATTGGAGCTGCCCCTCAAGAAGAGCTGCAGCCCCTGGTGAGGAGACCTCAATCTCCTCTTCTCCAGCTGAACAGACCAAGTGACCTCAGCTGCTCCTCCTATGGCTTCCCCTCAAGGCTCTTCACTTTGTAACAATCACACACTTCCTGCTCTGAGCCTTTCAACAATCACCCTTTCCAGAAACTTGGTCATTTGAGTAAGAGCTCCATGTTTTTTCCGGGTGGGTTTTGACAGAGTATCCCCAGGTGGGTTTGGGGAACCTTCTCGTGCACTCGGCGTGGGAGACTCGTCGCTTGTATCGCCCTTCCCCTCCCTCTAACACGCCCTCTCTGTTGGCTGCAATTCTGAAGAACCTGCTTGCCCACACAAAACTCTTACCCTACCTCGAATGAAATTAGGGATTAAGAAATAAATGTGCTTAGCAGAGGCTAAGGAGGCAGTTTGCTAAAGGTTCTGCGTGGCTCTTCTTCAGGAGCTGAGCTCCGAACTGATGTTCTCAGAAGGGTGATGGAGCATGAAAATTTCAGTGTTTCAGGTGGAAATACCATGGGAAAGTACTCCAAGACTAGTCTTACTTTTCTAAGGGCCTGAAGCACATTCAGGTTTCATGAAGGTTGTACATGGCCTTTTTTTAGGCTGATGTTAATGGTTCAGCCTCTCTCTCTGAGAGGATCTGCATGAAACTGCACAATCTTAGAGCCTTTTCATTATTACAAAGGGATTTCACTTCTCTTGGCACCGAGATTACAAACCCACCACAGGTACTTTTTTGTGGAGTGTGAAGTACAGACAAACAACTGCAGTTTTATTAATCTGACCCTGCAAAGAAGCAGGCCCTGAGATCAGCCAGGCTAGAGCTCTTTGAGTCTACCTTGCAGTGGGATAATTGTTTATTGTTTATTGATTCTCCTCCTCCTGCAAAAAATATCCTAATTCATTAATGAAAGCAAATCTTTCATGGTATTGGAGTCCAAATATTGCTTTGTAAAGATGAGAAACACCAGATTGTTGGGTGTACAACAAACCACAATAAATTTCTTTGTGCTCCAAGGCTTTCTCTCTCCCTCTTTTTTCTTGGAGAGCAATTAATAAACACTGGGAGCACTGCCAGGTTTACAGGAGATTCTCAGCTCTGGCTGGGGGAACAGTGACCTCTCAGGGTCAGCCTTTTGCTGGGTATGTTGATATGGACTTAAAGACATGGAGGGTTATGTTTCTTTTTAGCCAAACCAGTCTTAAATTCAGCCTGTATGACCCTGGAGTGTAACTTGTGAGGCAGCATTAAGGCCATTTCATTCTATCCATACAGTGCTGAGCTTGAGTTTTGTCCCTGGAATTGTGATGTATAAACTCTGTCTGGTTAATACACACTTGGGAAAGGTTCAGCCCAGAGCAGAGGCCAAGAAACTCAAACAAGGGACACTGTGCAGTCTGTGAGGGCTCCTGAGTCTCCACAGTGAGTGGACAAAGGCTGCTCGTGGTGAGGGGAGAAAGCCACAAGCTCATGGGCTGTGAAAACCACAACAAAGTGGGGTGAGGTGAGGTGGATCTGGGGACAGGAAATTAAAAGGGAGAGAGGAGATTATTTTCATGTTGCACGAAATATTTTGTCACAACTTCAAAAGCAGAACTGACACAAATGTGAGCATGGAGGGACTGACTCAAGTCTTCTTCCACTTAAGCTTTGATGTATTTAATTCATGTTCCAGGGATAGTGTAAGTATTGGGAAATCTGAACAGAAGTGCAGAATCATCTGAGTTTTACAGAATGATCAGAAGAATCAGATTAGCTCCAGGCAACATTTGACTAGAGTGTTTCTGTGGTTTCTCCCTGTGTAGTGAGGTGTCAAAATTATCTCACCAGGCCTCTCAACACCTGGGAAATTGTTGTCCAGAGAAGCTGTGGCTGCCCCATCCCTGGGAATGTCCAAGGCCAGGCTGGACGGGGCTTGGAGCAACCTGGACTGGTGGAAGGTGTCCCTGCCCATGGCGGGGGGTGGGACTGGAGGGATCTTTAAAGTCCAATCCAACCCAAACAAGTCTATGATTCTATTCTATTCTCCTATGAAATGCAGGTGTTATATGAATGATTCCTGAGATCTCCTTTACTTGGACTGATTCAGCCTATTTTTCTTGGGCTAATGCCCCAAAAAGTTGAAGGAAACCGTAGGTATGTTCCCAGAAGGAAAAAAATGGTGCATTCCTGAGATACACCATTTGGGCAGGAGTAAAGCTGGGAAATTCCTCCTGTTTTTTTGAGGTGATATTTGTGCAGAGGGGGGGTCTCCTAGCAGGGCAGTTACATGTTTGCACTCACCTCTTCCAAAGGAATTGCTTCGAAATTCATCATTTGAGGTAAGATTTTGATTTGAGACTCATAATTGGAACTGTTTGGGGAACTGGGATTGGTTGGAAGAGTTTATGGAGTGTATAAATGAGTGTGTCTGCATCTTGCATTGACCAACTATTACCTGGGGCCAACACACAGCTGCAGCCTCGTGGCACTTGCAGAGGGTTGACCAGCAGGGAGAAAACAACTCTGTGCACCAAAATCTGACTGCAGACCACAAAAGTGTGCAACAATGAGGTCAACTGAGGGAAGTGCCTGGCCCCCAGGTCATTATCCAGAGGGGCTACATGATCCAGCTGCTGATTTGACCTGGTCAGTGAGAGTCCCATCATAAGAGAACAGTGGTTAAGGTGGACAGGAGACAGGCTTGAACCACAAACACATCTGCTTAGATGCTGCCTGCAGCTAATCTGATTCTTCTGGTCATTCTATAAAACTCAGATGGTCCTGCACTTCTGTTCAGATTTCCCAGATGTTTATACCATGCCTGGAACATGAATCTGCTCAGCATTAAATACATCAAACACATTTGTGGGTAGATGTGGCATCAGAGTGAGAGAACACCCTGGGAACAGTCGGGCTGAGGAAGAAATGATGGCCAAATCTCATGATCAATCTATGCAGAAGGACCTGGTGGAGGTTTGGAACTGGTTCTGGGTTTAGGGGGCCTGAGGAAGGACAGTGGGACTGTCACATCCAAGAAACTTGCTGGCTTGAAGGCCCCTGCATGAAGCGTGTTCCGATACTGGCCATGGTTTGGTTATAAAAGCGGTGGTGCAATTAGGATGGAGTTGCAGTTTGATGCCTCTTTGGGGTGGTGGAAGAGGGATAGGAAGAGTTGCCTCAGCACAGGCAAATGCTGCTGGGGTGTGGCTGGTGAGGCAATGCACTGAAAGGCAATATTGCTCTGTCAGCTCCGTGGGGGCAGCGACATCCTGAGTGGGTGAGGAAGGAGACTTGTTGGAACAGCCCAAGCTCAGACGCAGGGCTGGGTAGGAGGCTCTGTCAGGCTGATGTTTCTGGCTGCCCTCTGAGGTCAGAAGTTTGCTGCTTCTTCATTGGGCCTTTCTCCAGTGCCAAGGAAGTGAAGTTAATTAGTCAGTTCCTGAAACTTCTCAGCAGGTCTGTATCGCTCCCCTCTTCCCCTGGGGTCTCTTGGCAGACTCTCAGCTGTGGGATGAGGAGCCAGCCCTGAGCATTACACACCATTGCTGCTTTGTGGGTGAGCCCTCAGCCTGTGCCCACCCACTCTGCAGGCCAGAGCAAGAGCAGGGGCCACCCCATGCCCGGGATGTGCCAGTGCGGGCATGCAAATGTGGGGATGGAGACATCACGAGCTCCAGTGTGTCCATGAGCCTGGAAAAGTGAGGTAACAGCTCTCATCTCCCAGTCCTGCTGTTTGGGCAAAGCCAGTGAGTCAATGACCTCTGGGGAAGAGTGAAAACAATTTTCGCCAACGCTGCAGGTGAGATTTCCGGTGGGGAAAATAATAGACTTGCTGGAGTTCAGCAGTGGCTCTTGGAAGGATCGGTATCTCCTGACACAGGATGTGACTGTGCCTCAATCAAAATGACTTTATGACTACCTGATAAAACTGACTGCAGGTAATTAAAGCTCATTACTTTTGTGGAGCTGAACTCTGGGCTGTAGTTTCAGGGGAACTTGTAGGTTAATCTACAGAGAAATCAAGCAGTAGAAGTTGGTTTTGTTTTTTTAGAACTGGGCTCAAAGAGTTATTTGAGAAACAAAATTCACTGACAGCTTGTTATTTTTTTCCCACTTGCAGCCTCTGTGGTATGGCAAAATAAAAGGACAGGAGTTGATGTTAAAAGTGTTATGTGGGGAAAATGCTGAGGAACAGATGCTCAACTTAATGGCCCAGTTTGTGCCTTACCACAAAATTATACCGAGTCCTGCAGCTCCCATCTGTAAGTGCATCTCATTTCCCAGGTTAGACATCAGTTTGGTTTTATGTTGTCATCTAAACTAATTGTTACTTACACATGATGTCAGGACATAATGCTTGACAGAATGTTCTGCTCCTGAAAATGGTTTATTAGATATGCTGATGGGATTTGAACCCTATGAATTAGCACAATACCATTGACAACAGAAAGAATATTTTTATTTATGGATCTTTTAAGTGTAGAGAAGGTAGGAGACATGCCAGAAGGGGTTGGATATGTCATGGGCAACATGGAAGTCATTTGTAAAGAAAGGCTGTTCTCTGATACTCTCCCTCATTCAATTGTTTGAGGCAAATAATTTCTGGTTTTACACTTGCCAATAAATTTCTGGCTTTGGTAACACAAAAATAGAAGCAAGGCGAGGCTGTAGGCTGGGGGAAATAATATTTCTATTAGACAAAATATCCTGGGGTGTGAGGGAAGAGACATGGCAGAAATATTTTATGTTCCTCATCTAATTTGCCCTGGCTGCACACAACCATCCTGGGGCTCACACAGCAGTATTGAAAATATTCTGGCCATATTATAAGGCAGCCCAGACCCAGCCACGTCCTGCTCCTCCAGGCACAGAGGGACTTCCCAAGGACGTGCATTTCCCTCTCTGCTGTGCAGGGGGTCCTGTTACCCCCAGTTGTGCAAGTGGGAAGGGGACAGGGACAGGGACAGGGACAGGGACAGGGACAGGGACAGGGGCAGGGGCAGGGGCAGGGACTGGGACAGGGACAGGGACAGGGACAGGGGCAGGGGCAGGGACAGGGGCAGGGACTGGGACAGGGGCAGGGGCAGGGACTGGGACAGGGACAGGGACAGGGATGGGGACAGGGACAGGGACTGGGACAGGGACAGGGACAGGGACAGGGACAGGGAAGGCTGGAG
>JAWWEV010000039.1:8581165-8612080 GCA_035583235.1 Hafferia zeledoni | reverse complement strand
GGACAGGGGCAGGGACAGGGACAGGGACAGGGACGGGGATGGGGACAGGGACAGGGACAGGGACAGGGACAGGGACAGGGACAGGGACGGGGACGGGGACGGGGACAGGGACAGGGACAGGGACAGGGACAGGGACAGGGACAGGGAAGGCTGGAGGGAAGTGCACATGGACTGTGGCCATAATGCTGCCATGGTAAACAAAACCAAATGAAGGCAGAAAGGTTTTGGCTTCTTGTCGTCATCCACTTCTTTTTTATCTTTAAGTCTCACCCCTACCAGAGCTTTCAGAAATAGCTGGAGAATCTGAGCAAGAGTTTTAAGGGGTCAGTTTGATCCTGAGAAGGATTTGTGGTGTAAGACTTACTAAACAGCAAGAGAATGGACACAAATCACACCCTCTCTCTCTCCCTTGTCCTGTTGAAGGTGGATCAAGCAAGACTAACATGACTTTTAAATCTGAAGAACAATCTTGCCCTGTGTTCTCATCTCTTTGTCAGGTACAAGATGGTATTGGCTGTAGCTGAAGGACTAATGCCCATTTATTTGTAATTATTATTGATTAAACTCTCTTCCTCTATGGCTGGCAGGTGAGTTACTGTGGAAAGCTTTAATATTTGTCTGTAATGTGTAATAAAACTCTTCCAGTTGCAGAAACACCGTGCAGGCTGCCGTGACATTCCCAGAAACCTTACCTGTTATCTGAAATTGGGATGTGTAGCAAGTGGGGCAAAACATCTTAAATAATCTCATTTTCTTGGAAAAGCAGCAATCCCAAGATAATAAAGGTGTAGGAAGTGGGGCAAAATATCCTAAATAATCTCATTTTCTTGGAAAAGCAGCAATCCCAAGATAATAAAGGTGTAGAAAACCTCAGGAGGGTCATCATAGTGACTTCCACAGCTTTCTGTAAAACAACCTTGATAAATAAATGCTTTATCCTGTTCCACTGAGCCTTCCATACCTGGTGGGAGGAAAAGGAGGAGCTCAAATCACAAATCGATTCCTTCCTCCCTGCCTAGACTTAGAATACTCCTCTATTTTGTTTTTCCATGGAACTTCCCAACAGTTTTTGAGACACCATTTCCCTCATCTCAAATTCCTCCCTTCTCTGTTTCAACCTCCCCACTTGGCCTCTGGATCATTCCAGCAGCATATTTCTACACCAATGAATATTCTTCTCCCAACCTTCAGCCTTCAATCCCAAATTCCCAGTGTGATGTCTCACCAGTGAACCTTCTGGATTTTCAAAGTGCTCCTTGAAGTCTTGAGCATTCAAAGGAAAAATCTCTCTTGGTGAATCATCTTGAACTGGTGTTCAGAACGAGTAATGCAAAGGCCTTTGGGGGTCACCTGATACCAGGACAAGGAGGATAATTATGGTCTTTAATGGAAACAGATGTTTGGAAATTAAACAACTACTAGTCAGGTGGAAAGGCTTCTCTTGGATCTAGGTTTGGATTCTTCTCTTTTACTCTGTGCCTTTCTCCAGTTGTGCTGCCACACTGCAATAGCACAGAGGGCTTCTTGTGGGTGCCAGTGATCCAGGCCATTCCTCATGCAGGGGTCAAACAGTGCTTGGCTGCTCCCAGCAGCCAGCAAGGACAGCAGGGTGAGGGGTTGCCTTTGCAGTGGCCTTTCTGCTGGCAGGGAAGTCAATCCTGCTCCTGGAAATCACCACCAGCCCTTGCACAATCCCTGGCATGCACAGGGTGTGGTGCCACGAGCTGCAGTGCCAGGGGACTGCCATGCAGCAAGTCTGGAAGCAGAGGACAACCTTCCCAGCCTGGGATGGATGTGGTTCCCCAGCAGCCCAACTGGTTTGTGCTCTTGGGGTGTCACATTCACCTGCACGTGGGACATGGTCATTTAGGGGACCATCGTCTTTGGAAAAGATTTTCCAAGATGTCTAAAGAGCCCTGTGTGTTTCAAGGCTGTGGAGCAATTGGTCTCAAGGGATTTTGATTGTGTTCCCATGGCAAAGTTAGTCTGAAATAACTGTCATGGAATCACAGACTGGTTTGGGTTGGGAGGGAGCTTAAAGCCCATCCAGTTCCACCCCCTGCCATGGGCAGGGACACCTCCCACCAGCCCAGGTTGCTCCAAGCCCTGTCCAACCCGGCCTTGGACACTTCTAGGGCTGGGGCAGTTCAGCTTCTCTGGGCACCTGTGCCAGGGCCTGCCCACCCTCACAGGGAAGAATTCCTTCTGCATATCTAAGTCGAATTTCCCCTCTGTCATTTTGAAAGTATGTTTGTCTCTGGTGTCTCTGTAGCTGCACATCCAATTGAAAGTGATCCAGGAAAACCCAGGGAGGATTATTAGAGGTGTGGAGAATGAAAGCAGCACAAGGCACCAACACATGGAGTGTGTGGCCAAGAAGTGATTACAGGCTTCCTGCAGAGCTGGCTGCAGTTACTACAGAAAACACTCTCAGGAGGGGGAAAAGGACACAGCACTGACTTAAAAACATGCTAAAAAAAAAAGCTTAAAATCAGGTTTTCTGCATTGGCCAGTGCTTTGTTTCTCTGGGCTTTGAATTTACAATAGGAAAATGCAGGTTTTAATACTGGGCTTCTTATTTCACCAAATCACAGAATCATTAAGGTTGGAAAAGACCTCCAGAATCATCAAGTCCAAACTTTGTGAAGCACCTGGGGATTTCATCAGAAATTTTTATTACTATTATTAGTGCTATTAGTAACTAGTATCACTGTTATTATGATTTTAATTTTTATTATTATTAAATGGACTTATTCAATAAAAAGCTAATAATATTTTCACCTGTAATATCAATGCTGCTTAGATTAATTTCTGTGCTGTTGAAGGTGGCAGCTGTAAAGCAAAGATACTTGGAGGAATGATACTGCCTTTGTTAAGAATAATCATCCTTAACTTTAATTTCAAAGATATTGGATTGTCCTCTTTCAACTTAATATCAAAATAATCCAATCCATTTACTCTCTGCTTTGATTAAAATTAAAAAGAAGCTTCTCAGCTGTTGAATATTATGCCAGTTAAGGGGTTTTATTCAGGAAATAGTTTTCAATTTTTCATTCTGTAGTGGAAGAAAACAGTGAAACATCTGGACATGGCCCATGGAAAGGAAATTCCACCTCTCATCTCCATTTAGCAGGACAAAATAAAACCTCCGGCTGTTGTGGCACGAGACATGAGAAAAGAGCATTTTCTCATAAGAGAAACTGTATTTTGCACACAATTTGCACAAGCACATTTCCAGACTTGCCTCCTATGCCTTTGTTTCACTGGTCAGAAACAGTTTTGTTGCATTATTTTCCTCTGCAGGCCCTTATATTTATTTATTTGTTCATGTAGAAAAAGGAAGTGCTAAAAACAGCAGCAGAATTTTGAGCTGTTCCGTGATGAATCTGGTTCGAGTGTGGTGCAATCAAGAGCTGAGTGAACAACTCAAGCTGAGTGAGAGTGTGAGATGAACCCATTGCTACAGTCATGTCTGTGTTGCTGTGATGTTCTTTTTTATGGAGCTTATTCATTTTTGCCATTTTCAGCTATTCTGCGTGTTCTCTGAGGTTACCACAGCTGGACTTGACCCCAGTGAACGCTTTAACTTCTCATCACCAACCACTTCTCCTCTGACCTTCCATCACTTCTTCCAGAGTGGCCTGGAAATGACTAAATGTGGAAATGTGGGTCTGAGGTCAAGCTTAGGAGTCCTCCACAACAGGTCAGATCCTGCATAGGTGGGTTGGGGGTTGCTTTACCTTTTGGTGCTTCCTCCTGTCCTTTTTCAAGCAGATCTGCTCTCCTTGGCAAGTTACAGCAGCATGGAGGCTCCTCCAGTGTGTGATGCAGCAAGAGAAGCTGGGGACAACCTCCCGAGCCCAGGTCTGCACTCAGAGCCACACAATGTCCCCATGAGACTGCTGGTACCCACAGGGTTTGTTTGTCAACTGGTCTGCTCAGGTGAGACCCCACCTGTAGAGATTCCTCCAGCCCTGAGGCCAACACAGGAAGGATATGGAGCTGCTGGAGAGTCCAGAGGAGGCAGCGAGATGGTCAGAGGATGGAGCAGCTCTGCTGGGAGAAAAGGATGGGAAAATTGGGGGGTTGTTCAGCCTGGAGAGGAGAAGCTTGGGGGTGATGTAATTGTGACCTTCCAGTACCCGAAGGAGCAACAAGGAAGATGGAGAGAGACTATTTACAAGGGTCTGGTGTGACAGGAGAAGGGGGAATGGCTTCAAACTGACAGAGAGTGGGTTTAGAGCAGAAATACAGAAGAAATTCCTCCCTATGAGGGAAGGGTGGCCCTGGCACAGGTGTCTCCAAGGATGGGGCTTGGAGCAACCTGGTCTAGTGGAAGGTCTCCTTGCCCATGGCAGGGTGTGGAATGAGATGAGCTTTAAGGTCTCTTCCAACACAAACCAGTCTGGGATTCTATGATTAAGGGAAAAAAACTGTCCTTTTCTGCTCATGTGTGGTGTTCTCTCCCTTCTTTCCCAGCTGGCAGCCTGTGCCCCTCCTCAGGGAGCCCAGGAGTCTCAAGATCTCTTGGCTGCAGCCTTGTGTTGAGGCAAGTCCCATCTGCTCACCCCTCTGAGACCATCTGAGGCTTCGATGTGCTGCTCCAGTGTAGCCTCACAGCCCCTGCAGCTCCTCCCCGTGGGTGCCCCGAGTTCACACCAACTCCCCTCTGGCACCATCCAGCCCTGGATGAGAGGTGGGCTCTCTCTGAGCTGAATCAGAAGCTTCAGTGCCTCATGAATTTTTCTGTGGTCACTTTGAACACGTCAGAGGAAGGACACCTCATGACAGCCATCCATTGCACAAATCCTGAAGGGAATGTTCTGGAGGCAAAGCTGATGAGCACGGTGCACTGGGACTTTGTGTGGTTCTCTGTGAGGATGTGGTGCAAGATTAACACATATCAGAGAATTGATTAAGTTGGAAAATATTTAAGAAATATTGCAATTTTACGTATGGTTTTGGTTGAAAGTCTAGATCAGTTCTCTTTGCTGTTGGAGCAGAGCAACCCCATTTAATTCATAAAGGTCGTCAGCCATGCTGGAAAGATTCCCAAGGATAAGAGGAGACTTCCAGAAATAGGGCAAATCTTTATATTCTCACACTATTATTCACATTTCCAGTGAAAAATACCTTCTTCCACATCTAGATTTGATTTGCATAAAGACGCAGATGGAGAAAAAAAAAGTGAACTCCTGGAAGCCCACGCTGTGACCACATGGGATGCCAATCCCTTCGCTTGGCTCAACACACCCTCTTCCAAGTGCCTCCTCTCCTCCTGGCTCTGGGGGCAGCTGAGAAGGGTTTCCCCACACAGAGAAACTGCTCTACACCTCCTTCCAAAAGGCACAGAGGAATGACGTGGGAGTTACAGCTTCGGGGAGCTGCCAAAGGAAAAAAAAAAACGGGGTTGGAGTCAACTTTGTTCCACATACTTGTGCTCCAGAGGAATGTGGGGAGAGATAACATTCTCCACAGTCACGGCAGGGTGACACTGTTCCCTTGGCCCAGGGAGGGGAAAGCACCGAAATCCAGGGAAGGCAAATTCCAACTCTTGCTGTGTAGGCAGCTGGCACTGTGGTTGGGTTTGTGGCAGTGCCAGGAAAACAGGAGTGCTTCTTCCCAATCCGATAAGTGGAGGGTGTTCTGCAGATTTTGGTAAAGATTTGACTCAGGTGTCATTGCATCAAATTAAGGGTGATGACAAAACAGGATCTTGTTACAAGTCAGGAGGAGAGTGGCCAGCAGACCAAGGGCACTGTTAGACCTCTCCATTGGGTGAAAGTGAGACCAGCTCAGGAATATTGTGTCCATTTTAGGCTCAGGAGACTGGACTACACTAGACTGGAATGGACAAGGATAAATGGCATGGCATGGCATGGCATGGCATGGCATGGCATGGAATAGAATAGAATAGAATAGAATAGAATAGAATAGAATAGAATAGAATAGAATAGAATAAGCTCAGTTGGAAAGGATGTACAAGGATCATCTCATCCAACTGCCTGACCACGTCAGGGCTGACCAAATGTTAAATCACATTAAGGGCATTGTCCAAAAGCCTCTTAAAAAAGGCCAGGCATGGGGCATTGACCATGTCTCTAGGAATCCTGTTCCAGTGTTGGATCACACTTCCTAATGCTGACTCTAAACCTCCCCTGGTGCAGCTTTGAACCATTCACACAGGTCCTATACCAGGGAGAAGAGATCAGCACCTCCCTCTCTGCCTCCTATGGGACTACAGAGATGATTGGGGTCCTGAAAGCACAACCTGCAAGAAGCTGAGGAAGCTTAACTGGTTTGGTTTGGCAAAGGGGAGCAAAAAAGCCTTGATAGTACCAGAGAATACACCCAGGGGCTCTTCACAGCCATCAGCTGCATTTCAGGAACTTGATGATGCATGTTAGGATGACCTTTTTCATTCAGAGGGTGACCCAGCACAGGAACAGGCAATCAGAGAGATGCTTGAATCCCTTCCCTGGGAAGATGTCAAGACTTGGCCAAAGAAAGCCATGGCCAAACTGATCTTGTGCCAATGACAGTCTTGCCTTCAGCAGAAGGATTGGCTCTAGACCTCAAATATCTGGTTCAGCCAAAATACACATATATATATATATATGTAAATGTAACTCTTCCAGCCAAGGACTCCAATTAATTAAACCAGATAGTGCTATTAATGAACGTTTCAATAACACCATTGTAGTGTCAAGTGTCTCATGTCTCAGATATTGTGTAAAGTGAAACAATCCCTGGCTATGTAGCCAAATTCCTGCTATTTCCTGAACTAACTTCCTCCAGCAAAATGCTTTTCTGACACATGATTCTGTTTATTGGCTTGGGATGGGTCCAGTTCCCACTGCATGAAAGTTTGTGTGCCAGAGAACTTGCTTTATCTGAGGTTTCTGAGGGAGATGTTTCGATGCCTTTTGAGATACAACTGCAGGGATAACAAATGCTCCATGTCAGAGCAGAGATGGCCACGTGCCACTGAGACAAGGCAAGGAGGAGAGTGAGGCAACAAGGGCCAGCAGAGGAGAAAACACAGTGGAACTTCACACACGTCACTGTTTCATTTTTTCTGATTCTGACATGATGACCACAAGCAGAGGTGGAGAAAGCAGAAGGAGGACTAAAGCAACTGCCCTGAGTCACCAGAGACATGGGATTGTGGAGCTCTGCCTGCACAGCCTTCTGGCCGCCCTTCAGGGCCTTGTGGCTACATGCAGAGGACCTCCAGACACAAGGGGAGGTGTCTCTGCCTTCGGGATGTGTGTTGGCAGAGCTGCTGAGGAGGCAGGGGCTGCTTCATCACCCTTTTGACCTCTTTTGGGTCAGGGGAGGTGTTCCCCTCTTGGGCACTGAGCAACACACAGGGCACACACAGCCTTCCCTGAGGGGAGAAGGCTCCACCTGGCTCTGTGATGGCAGTTGGACTCCCTGCCATAGGAGACCACATATCAGACATGGCTGGCAGTGCCCAGGAACACAAGAGTGGGGACTGGAAGAAGCACAGGGAATACCTGGGAATGGGTTGTCCCAACAGCACACAGAGGAGCTGTAGGAGAGGGGCATTCTCTGAGGCAGGGGAAGCCCAGTCCTTCCCATGGGGCTTCCAGATCTGTGCTTGCCCACAGACCAATTCCTTCAGCAGGAAAGGAAGTGTGGAAAAGGCTGACCATTGTTTAGGAAGCTCAGCAGGGGCACTAGGGGGTCAGATGGGGCAGAAACCCCAAGGCCCCAGAGCTGAGATGCCCTTTGGCTTTCTCCCCTCTCCCTTTCAGTGGGTGCAGTGGGACTGAACTGTAATGCTGCTTAGGATGGACCTGGACCCAAGGGCTGTGCCAAGTAATTTATTTGACTATGTCCAGCTTTGCTTTTCTAAAAAATTTTCTCCCCCAAAAATGTCTTCTCTTCCTGCCAGAAGCAGCCTAATTGTTTATTGGGTTGGCCCAAGTTCTGGAGTCATTCAGCTCTCTGGCAAGATCCCACTGATTTTGCAATGTCTTGTAGTGGCTGGTCAAATGTTTTTTCTGACTAAAGAGCCCAACATCTGTGTGTTTCAGAAGAAGACCACGAGTAGCAGAAAGCATGTGCAGGACTCCTTAACATGCACACTGCAGATTTAGTCACGAATCAAAGAAATTATGATGGGAAACCTCATCAGACCTTGAGGTCTCGCATTGACGTTAATGAAAATGGTAACGTAAAGCGATGACCAGTGGGCTGCTGCTTATTCCTCTGCGTCTTTGATTTAAGTGAAGATTCCTCTCTGTTTGATAATTAAGCCCTTTAGAAAGGGGAGAAGCTGTTTCAGGGCACTGTGGCTGTGGTGGAAGGCAGTAGGAGTTAGAGGCTGTACCTCACGGGCATGTCTAAACACATGTGAAATGGGAAGGAGCAAGATCTGGCCCAAGAGGACGTCACCGGGACGTTGTGCAAGTTGTTTTGTTTGATCCTGGGCCAGAAGCCAAGCATAAAAGGGGAGCATGGAAAATATCAGGCAAATTGGTTTAGCTCCTGGGCTTGTTGTTTTCGCTCTGGTGGTTCTCACCTCTTCCTTCTTAATGGAGCTCCTTGCTCAGTTTCAGAAGAAAGTGGCAGAGATGCTATCACTGCCTGTTCCATCATGGAACAAAGCCTGAAAAGAAGTGAACATATTTAATCAGCTTATTATTCAAAGGAATAACGCTGGCTCATGTCTCATGAGACACATTCATTCTTAAGTAGTATCTGGTAATATCAAATGTTCCTACAAGATTCCTCATTGTCTGTGATCAAACACATCTTCCATTTGCACGAGACTTGGTCATAGGATTCTTTCCATCACTGATGATTAGAGAGTCTGGACAGATTCATAGCGTGCAATTTGCCACCATGAATTGTGGTGGGTGTCATCTGCCTTAACACCTAATAAAATGTCTATAAAATCCCTGCTCTGTGGTCAGCCTTGAGTGACTTCCTCCCATTCCCCACCAAAATGATTCTCTGGATGAATCAGAGCCTGGGTTTTTTGTTATTGACTTGGAAACCTGCAGGGTCCCTTTTAGAGCCCTGCAATGGTAGGTAAAGATTTTCCACTTAATCTCACAGCTCTGTTTGTTCCTCTGCACCTGCTGGCTGGGACAGGGGACAGGGAGATAAAAGCTCTTTCCCTGAGCCACAAAAGTGGTGGAAGAAATGCCAGCAGCCTCAAAAAAAACCTCTCAGGGTGGTGGCATCAACCACATGGGGGAATGGAAAGTACAGTTCCAGGGGTTTTCCCTGGCTCCCCATGGCCTTGGTGTGTCCAGGCCTGACTGTTATGAAAATCACTCACTATGACTTCATAAGTGTCTGGCCCCAAACAAACAAACAGTGTGGAGGGATTGTGTCACAGCTGAGGATGAGCTGCTCCCCTGGACCAGAGGCTGAGGACTCTGTGAGAGAGGTGGCTCTTTACACTGTGCTTCATATCTGGCAGCTGTGAAGGCAGAAGAGCTTGTCCCTTTTCATCATAAAAAGGAAAACAATGAGAGCAATGCACATGAATAAATGCAGGAATGGCATTTGCAAGGTTAGGGCATCCAGCACTTCCAGGGGAAGCTGATGACAGTCTATGATTGCTTAAGACCTGTGATTAATTTTTCTTAGTATTTTCTAGAAAATAATTACAAGAGGATTTGAAAGGTTTTCCATTATAATTATTTTCCAGCATAAAGTTAGATTTGGGTTTTTTTGAACATCCTTCTATCTCATTATATTGAGTCCTAAGTTCTAATACCTCACATGTCAAGAACAGATGATTCCAAGCAAACTGAAATCAGAAATCATGAATAAATAGGAACACTTTGAACAGAGGAATGCACTGATATTTCCCTTTCAGTCTAAGAACAGAAGACATAAGCAGAATTAAACTTTTTTGTTTACAAAACCTTTCCTGGGGTCATGTCTCTTTATTTGTGGTTGAAGTACATAATCTGTGTGTGATGTACAGTTAAATTGTCTCCAAACTCTCTTAAATCTGAGCTGCCACACCAGATTGGTTCTGCTTTTATAGCATTTGGATCCTGACCAATGATCAGTCCTGTGGGGGTGGTTCATCCTTTAATTAGATCAGGGCATGGGGGCACCTCTCCATCCAAATCCATGCCAACACATGCAGTGGATCCCTGGAACAGTGCAAAGGCATTCCAGGTCCTCCAGCCAGCGAGCTGGATTTATCCAAGGATGGGTGCTGTGACTGGAGCACTGGAATAGAAGGGTTTAGGCTTTTTAGGAAAGACAGGTGAGGGAGGTGAGGAGTAGGTGTAGCCCTCTGTGTCCATAACTGGCTGGAGTGTCTGGAGCTCTGCCTGGAGAAGGAGGAGCCAAACAAGAGCTTGTGGGTCAAGATTAAAGGGAGGGCAGGGCCAGGGGATGGCACAGTGGGGGCTGCTCCAGGCCGTGACAAGGACAGTGGGATCCAGGCCCTCACTGATGACACTGAGCTGGGTGTGCAGCACAGGTGAAGAGAAGGGATGGACCCAGAGGGACCTGGGCAGGCTGGACAGGAGGGACCATGGGAAACTTGTGAAGGTCAACAAAGCCAAGTGCAAGGTCCTGCACCTGGGTCGTGTCAATCCCAGACACATGGACAGGTTGGGTAGAGAAGGGGTTGAGGGCAGCCCTGGTAGAAGGACTTGGGGTTGATGGGTGATGACAAACTCACCATGAGCTGGCACTGTGGGCTCACAGCCCTGAAACCAACAGGATCCTGGGCTGCATCCAAAGGAGTGTGGCCAGCAGGTCCACAGAGGTGATTCTACTACTGTACCCAGCTCTTGTGAGAACCCACCTGGAGCACTGAGCACAGTTCTGGGGTCCACAAAGTATGAAGAACAGGTTGGAGCAAGTTCAGAGGAGGGCACAAAGTTGATAAGAGGACTGGGGCACCTCTCCTATGGAGACAGGCTAAGAAAGTTGGGGCTGTTCAACCTGGAGAAGAGAAAGGTGTGTGGAGACCTCAGAACACCTTCCAGTATCTGAAGGGGCTATGAGGAAGCAGAGATGGATTCTACACCAGGAACTGCAGTGGGAGGAGAAGGGGGAATGAGTACCAATTGAAAGAGGGGAAATTTAGGCTGGATATAGGGAAGAAATTCTTCCCTGTGAGAGTGGTGAGACACTGGCACAGGTTGCCCAGGGAGCTTGTGGATGCTCCATCCTTGGAAGTGTTCAAGGCCAAATTGGATAAGGTCTAGTGGGAGATGTCCTTCCCATGGGACTAAATGCTCTTTAATGTCCCTTCCAACCCCTTAACATTCTATGATTCTGTGATTTGTGGTTTAAATACATAATCCAATCTATGATGTGCAGTTGAAATGCATCCAAACTATCTGAAGTCTCAGCTGCCCCACTGGATTGGTTCTGCTTTCACAGCATTTGGATCCTGATCAATGATCTTCTGGGAACTGCCTTGTGCCACTTTAGTCCCCAGGCTGTGTCTCATGGGGGTGGTTCATCCATATTCAAAAGTGAAAACTTGCCTTTTAAAGTCCTCTGTGCCCTCTACAAGCACATCTGTCATTGTTTTCAGTTTCTATCATTTCTGTGCTTTTGAGCATCAATCTGCTGATGGTGACCTGGAGGGATTTTAGGTGTGTTTTATTCTGCATCGGGAAACATAAAGCACAAATAGGATATGCCAAGTGTCTTCTTGGATGGTGGCTCATTTTGTGCAAGTGATTTTGGGGGTTGGTGAGAGCAAGGATAGACTTCAGGCAGAGCTTGTGGAAATGAAGACAGCCTGAAATCACTGCCTTTGACTTGCTAGAGGATCCTGAGTCCAGCTTTACTGTCCCTTTGTTGTCCTAAATGGTATGGTCAGTGCACGGGATGAGACAACCCAGTGTGAGGTTTGGGAAGGAAAAGTGGCAGGAAAAACAGGCAGGAAAACACCTGGGAAGGAAAAGTGGCAGGAAAAACAGGCAGGAAAACACCTGTCTGCAGGTGAGTGTGAGCAGCCACAGTGTCTGCCTTGGAGCAGCCTCACTGCTCCCAGGATCATCCCTGGATGGTCCCACACTCACTCCAGGCATGGGTTTTGCCACACCCTGACCCTGCATGGGTGTTGTACCACCAACATCCAACTCTGTGAGTGCCCATTGCCCAAGACAAAGCCTGCCCTCAGGTCGGGGTGGGCACAGCCACCCTGAGTCAGCAGCAGAGCTGGGAAGAAACAGGAATGGCATCATTTTCAAAAACTGCTCCCCAAATGTCAGCATGTTCCTGAGCAAGCTGTACATTCACTGCTTCAGCCTCCTTGGAAAACCCCAGGCAAACTCCATCCTGAGCAAGTTAATAGATCATTCTTTTCAACTTGCCAAGCAATTTTCCTCTTTCTCTTACTCCCACAAGTTTCTTCTGAGAAGAGGAAGCAGGCAGTGCTGTCCCTTCCCCTAGAGAGTTTCTGTCTGCCTGTGTTTTTGGGATAGAGGACCCACCAGTGGCATGTCCTTCCCCAAGGAGAAGGCAGCAGAGACTGCACCTGGCACAAAAAAATCAGTTTAGGAGAGAAATGGACTCAAGGAAAGGAAAAGAGGAAGGACTGGCCAACACCTTGCTCTTCCCATCCTTCTCTCTGGAGAAAGAAAACAGAACAAAAAAAAAAAAAAAAGGCCTAACATGTATTTTCCAGGGCTTGCTCTGTTTTCAAGAGGGGAGAAAGAGCCTGATGTCAAAAGGACATTGAGGCATGGCTGGAAAATAAGCAGATGAAGGAGGGTGAGCCCTAATTGGGGCTGTTCCAGGTGCTCCTCCAAGGGAATGTCCCACAACATTGGAAAGGATGGTGCAACCTCCTCTAGGGACTTACACAGTGATGGGTTTTCCAGAAGACTCCAACAATTATGGATTGTAAATTCTAAGTCTGGGGAGGTTTAGAATTGATCATAGGGAAAGGTTCTTCCCCCAGAGGGTGGTGGACACTAAAAAGGTTTTCCAGGGCAGTGGGCACAGCCCCAAAGCTGCCAGAGCTCCAGGAGAGTTTGGACAACTCTGAGGGACAGGGTGGGATTGTTGGGGTGTCTTGGGCAGGGACAAGGGTTGGACTGATCAGCCTTGTGAGTCCCTTCCAACTCAGGATCTTCTGTGATTCTATCAAAATTCCTCCTGTGTGTGGACAAGTATTTGCAGCTCTCCAGGACTCTCTCCAGAGTTTCTACCATGACCTTCAAAACCTCAAACCAAATAACTGAAACCCATTTACTAGACCTCTGCTACAGGGACATGGAGTTCTGGTTCCCTTGGGTGAAATCAGTGATTTTTGGACCACCACCCCGTCCAGTTATGGAGTTCTGCTGGTCCATCCCCAGCAGCAGCTCCCAGATTTGTTCTTCAGCACTGAGGTTCTTGCTCTGCACTTCTGGCATTTTAAGGAAACTCCTGTTCTTAGCAAGGATGTAACCAAGGAGAGGGACACCCTGACAGGATGTTCTCATCCACAATCACAGCCTGGGATGAACCATCAGGAATCTGAGCAGTGGGGCTGGGCTCTGGTGGAACTGGGAGCAGAGCATGGGGGTTTGGGGCTCTTTGCTGCTGTCCTCCTGCCTCTGGGAAGAGCCAGATATTTTCAGTTTGTGTCTTGATCTCTCTGTGGTTTTGATAAGAAATTCCAGTCATGGTCTTAGCAACTCCTGTTGATACAAGTTTCAGTGAAACTGGTACTTTCCAGAAAAAGTGAAAAAATAATTGGTCTTTGTTGAAAAATCCATGGCTTGCACTTTCTGGGACATTGGTCTTGTGAGGATAAGCATTGAAAGCTTTTGGGAAAACATACAAAAAATACTTTATTTCAGTTTCTTTTCTACAATATTCCCTTTTTTCCTGTAAAATAATCCATTCATTTTGATTCTCTGATGGGAAATCACTAACGAAGAATTGGGAACCAAATCTATTTCTTCCCCATTGAAGACTGTTCTTTCAGAAAAAAAATAAAAATCAGTAATGATCTGAGTTTACATATTCAGTAATTTAGGTCCCCACCCAAGAGGGACCCATAACTGATCTGAGTTAGGCTCAGAATATCTTATAATCCTGGAATAAAAAATAAGAATCAACCGTAACATAAGAACTTGTAAAAATCATTACGGGCAAAACTTCCTTGCTGTTCAAAGCTGGGATTTTTGCTGCTGGATGAGAGTGGATTTTTATTTCCTGGAATTAGGTGTTGTAGTGACTATTGTCCAACACACTAATTTTTGTCCTTTTGATAGGATTTGGGATAAATGATAAAAATAGATTGTTTCTAAGTAACCTTTAAGATGCATGAAATCAGATTAGCTGAATTATCTCGCCAGTTATGCCGGGGAGGGGATGACTTGGATGTTTTTCACCCTGAGTTTCACTGTTATCTCTTTCATCCTTTAGTTTCCTCTCTATGTGCTTTAGCCAGATCCCTGGATTTTCCCATTTCCCTTTGTTTTTGTGGATGGCTCAGAGAGTGACAAACGTGCAGAATCACACACCATCAGCTACGACACCTCCAGTGAGGAGTGTGAGTCATTTCTGTTTTGGGGACACAGTAAGGAAAGCCAATCAGTGGTGTCTCACCCTCATAAAGAGGGCAGTGAGCAAAAATAACCCAAAGGAGTGATTTTCCCCCTTCACATTTCTGAATAATTAGTGTGTGGCTATTGCACCTCAGGAGGTTGGAGTGCCAAGGGTTTAATGTGGTATTTGAGAGCAATGGGGTGTGGATACACATACTGAACATCCAGAATAACTGAAACATGCCCTGTCAGAGGTCCAGGTGATCTCCTGGTGGGATGGGATGGTGCATAGGGCAGGTCCTGCCCTTTTACCCGGCTGGCCATGCTGGATACTCTTGGGTTGGACTCAGGCCAGCAAGTTTTGCTTTCCCTGCAGTACTTAAACTCCACTTCACCTTTTAGAAGGAGCAGCCTTCTCTCTGGTAGTGCTGCTAATGAAGTGCACCCTTGACAGTAACATGCCAGTGAATCTGCTGCAATAAATCACCTTCTTGCTTCATTAAAATAAATCTCAGACTTTGGTAAATTAAAAAAAAATGCTTTTGAATTGTACACAGCATGTACCTTATGGGACAGGTTATTTGTGTAGTTATTTTCTCATGGCTTTATCTTTTAAAGTGAGAAGTTACTTTGTCTGATCTCACAGCATTTAGCACAAGAGGACTTGTAGGATGAGTCATCTTTGTTGTGTTTTCTTAGGCAAACCCATGGTTACTACAGTTTTCTTTTCAGGTGTTTGTTTTTTTTTTTTTCTTTTTAATCCACTTAAGAATTTTTTTTACCTTTACCTTTTCAATTCCTGTTATCCTTAGAGTGACCAGGGAATACCTGAACAAAATGCATGCTGAAATCCTTGTTGCTTATTGAGTTTTAGACACTTAAGATGAAGTTATTTGCACCTTAAAACACATTTAATCTGCACTGTAATGAAAGATCAGCACTGGCACAGGTTGGGCAGAGAAGCTGTGGCTGCCCCATCCCTGGGAGTGTCCAAGGCCAGGCTGGATGGGACTTGAAGCAACCTGGGATGTTGGAAGGTGTCCCTGCCCATGGCAGGGGGTGGAATGAGATAATCTTTAAGGTCCTTTCCAACTCAAACCATTCTGGAATTCCATGATTCTATTATTAAAGTTATAGGAAAATATCAAGTGACTCATTAAAAACAGATCAAGTGACTCATTAAAGTATTGCCCCTGAACAAATGGATTTCACTGAGTTGTTTCTATGATGCCATGACCCTGAGTTCCTTGGCACCTACACTCTTGCACTGTGACTGTTCTTGCTTAAAAGCACTTCAGAATTTAAGTGGCTGGATATTTTTAGAGCCTCTTGGTTGCAATCAAACACCTGCTCGAAGCAGGGCCTGCCCTGAAGGGTTCCTCTGCGTCACAGTCCTTTCCAGGACTGAATTCCAAAGCTTTAACTGGCATTCAGCTGAAGTGCTTAAATCATTACATCTTCATGCAGAAATTTTATTCCCACTGGAGAAAACAAAAAACCTGCCTAGCAGTGAGAGATCTCTTAACATTCTGCAAATTTCTCTGCAACTGTGAATGAATCACAGAATCCCACAGAATCCATTGGGTTGGAAAAGACCTCTGAGATCATTGAGGCCAAGGGATGAAGGAGCTGGGATTCATTCCCAGGGACAGACCTGTCTCTTTTCACCACCACCAGAGCACTGTGGTACTTCCACTTGTCTCTGCTCAGGTGCCTCTGACCCAAGACTAGCAGAGCCAGACCCAGTTTCGTGCTCCAGGAGCTCCTGTAGAACCTCATCCCACTGCTGCTGGTCTGAACTGGGGACCAGGGGACCAACAACCAGCCCCTCACTCACTCCAAGGGATATTTCAGCTCACAACATGTTTAAACCAGCCAAAATTTCATAAACACTTCCCTCTCCTGTGGGCCTTGGTCAGTAAAGGCCAACTAGACAAGTGCCAACATGTCACTGGTGCTGCTGGGAAGGTGGTGGGGCCCTGGCACAGGTTGGGCAGAGAAGCTGTGGCTGCCCCATCCCTGGGAGTGTCCAAGGCCGGGTTGGACAGGGCTTGGAGCCACCTGGGCTGGTGGAAGGTGTCCCTGCCCATGGCAGGGGTTGGGATGAGATGAGCTTTGAGTGTCCCTTCCACACCAAACCATTCCATGATCCTACCACAGCTTTCCAGGAGAAGGGCAGATTCCCACTGCAGCCTCTGACCCAAGCAGGTTGTCCAAAGGGCTTTGAGGTCCAGCACCAGGTGACCTTTCCCATAAAGAGCAGGTTTGTGATTTTTGGGCTGCAGGATCAGTCTGTGCCCACCTTTACCTGCAGACAGGCCCTGGGACCCGTCTGGAGATGATTAAAGACACTCTCCTCATGGTGCCATGAATCAGGTGTGTCTATTCAGGAAAACACCAGTGCCCCCAGTATTTAAACTGCAATAATTACCATAGAACAATTTCTTTGTACATGATAGAATTAGTTGGACATTTCATACGTGTGTATTGCTAAAGCCCCCAGTGAACCATCTCACAACACAGTTGGGTTTATACATGAAAAAATACCCTTTAAATATAAAGGCTCTTCTATACTTCACACAGTTCTGCCTTCCAGAGGCAAAAGTCCTGCTCTTCCACCACTGTCAAGCTTGAGGAACTTGGTTGAAGCCCCTGGAATTACATTCATATAAAGTATTTAAAAATTGCATAATATTAGAATCATTAAGCATTAAACTTACTCTTCCTCTAAAAGATAAGATGTAGAAATTCCTGATTTCAGAGTGTTTCATATGCCAATATTAGAACCAAAGAATCCCAGACTGGTTTGGGCTGGAAGGGATCTTAAAGCTCATCTCATTCCACCCCCTGCCATGGGCAGGGACACTTTCCACTAGCCCAGGTTGCTCCAAGCTCCATCCAACCTGCCTTTGGAGCCACATTCAGTCCCATCCTCAGAGTCAGAGCTGCTGCAGAGCTCCTTTAAACTGTTCAAATAGGTGGACTTTCCCTCCACAATTCTTCACACTTTGCTTTCCTTCCATTTTCCCTGTTACCTTAAGTTTTATTTCCTTTTCACATCCACATATATGCAAAAAATAAAGCTGGGAAAATAGAAGCAAAGAGAGGAAGAAGCAGAATAAGAGAAAGAGAAGGAAATCAGTAATATGTCAACTGAAGGAAAATGTCAAATATTTACTAAACAGTTTTAGATGAGGAAACAATTCCTTCAGAAGTGACTCCAAGTACTAAATTGGTGCTTAATTCCAAAACATGGCTCTCCCTCTGTCAGGTCTGGACTAGTCCAAGGAATAGGTGGGAATAAAAGTGAACTAAGCTGGAAAATCTTATTTTTTTTGTGCCCACAAATCTAACAACTTGCTCGGGTGTCCTTTGTGTTTTACCTTATGGCTACACTCTGCTGGAGAGCCGTGGGCTTTCCCTGAGCCTCCAACACAGGCAGCACTCCCTGGGCAGCTGCAGAAACTGCCCATAAATTATCAGTAGAAAGTGTCCATAAATTATCAATCCCCATAGTAAATAAGCTGTTCTTTACCTCGACTTGAGTGAAGCTGTTGGGATTGAGGGCCTGACGGAGTAAAGGCTCACTCAGCAGCTGAGCACGTCTTTTTTAGGCAGCTATTTTGGGTGCTCTGACTCACCTGGAGGTTCCTGTTTCCCACTGGCTATAAGAGGGAATGAGGGAACCTAAATTTAGATGCTGTTGACATGAGGGGAAATGGTATGTTAATACTGCAGGATATGTCAGCTCAGGCAAAACTGATGACTTTACTCCTGGTGTGCTTCCAGCAGAGCCAGTGGCTGCTGCCTGCAGGGATCCTGCTGAGTGAGGAGGGGCTTTGGGGTCTCTCAGCCTTCACTGTCCTTGGAAACACCTGAATGTTAGACTGTGCCATGCTCTGCCCTCCTCCATCCCAAATCTTCAAGCTCCTGGGGTTGGTATTAAAAGGAGAAATTGGGAATTTAAACCACTTCAGCTGAGCCTCCTGGGGAGTCCAGGTATGGCTGCAGAATGTGCTCCTCCAAAATGCTTTTCCAAGCCCCTGTGTCCTCACATTGCATCCTGCTGTCTTGAAATTGAGCCTATTGTAGCCATAAAAAGCAGAGGCTGGAAGAGGTTTGGAGGTCACCAAGTGCAACTTCTGCTGCCACAAGTATTGCTTATCAGACTTTGCATTTTTTCACCTATTTTTCCCTCAGAAGCTGCCTTTGCTTTGAGGTTTTCCCTTGCTGTTCACACCAAACACAAGTTGCATCACTTCCACTTTTCAAAGACCTGTCAGTGAGATCCCCAAAGCAAAGGCTTCTTACTTATTTTGCTTTATTTGGTTGGTTATTTGTGTTGGGTAGTCCCTTCCTTACTTTATCTTCAGGATAAGGTGCTTGAAAACAGCAGAGCTGCTTGGAATCTTTGTATAAAATAAAATTAGGAATAATAATATTAATTTAAGAGCATGAGCAATTGGCCAACCCAAAAGGATTTTGCAGGATGCTGTTTGTTCTCCAGAGGACTCTGGGTGGATGAGAGGAGTGCAGAGTCAGGTCTTGCAGGAGGTCAATGCACTATTGATCCAAGTGGGATCTTTAAGTAGGGCTTGCTGTGCATTTTTAGGTAGCAGAGAACTCCTGGTCATCCCCTGGAACAGGAAGGGATTCCTCTCTAAGTGGCTGTGAGAGTTTCTCCTTGTGCCACAGAAGAAAACGAAACAAACCCAGAAGTGAATATGAAAATGAATCCGTGTCAGATAAGCCATGGCCTAATTTTCAGCTCTGAGCTTTGAGGAGTTTGGGCTCAGGCCAATTCCACGGGAGGTGTCGTCAAGCCTTGTGAAATCTAATTGCAGTGCTGGTTTCAAAGTCTTCCCAGCTCCGATGCAGCTCTGGGATCTCTGATGTTAAACCTGATCAGGGTTTGGTTTGCTGCCCCCGGCTGAGCTGGGATGGAATTGTGTTACATCAGCTTGGCTTCTATTGAAGTCCCTGCTAGCATTTTCCATGGCAATTAATTATTCTTCTACAGCCAGAATTAAGCCAATAACACGCTTTTCCCCCTATCAATCAAGACCATGAATAACTCCTAAAGATGCCCCTTAGCCAAGTCTCAGAGTGCAGATTTATCAGAGTCTGGGAAGGGCCAAAAAACCTCGACAGAGCAAATCTGTGAGGTTGTTGCTGCTGCTCCCTGAGCCTGGTGGGGTCAGTGCTGGAGCTCAGGCACAGAACCCCCCACATTTGCCACATCTGAGGACAAGGGGAGGGACTTCCACAACTTCTCCATGACTTCAGTGCTTTGGTGTCCCATCTCTGTCTGGGCTGAGCCCTGTGGTGGGGAAGGCTCCTCAGAAGATGCTCCTCAGCAGAGCCAGGACCTTCCTCCTGCAGAGTGACCCTGGGGACAGGTCCCACAGGGAATTGCTGAAGGGACACATCATTGTGGGAAGCACCAGCCAACCTTTTTTTTTTTTTTTAAGTACAAGATTGTGGCCAAAAAGGACCTGCCTCAAAAAACTTAGGGAAAAAAAGAAAGGAAGAATTGTCTGTCAGAAAGCAAAGAGGCTCCTGCCTGGCTCAGGGCCTGCCTTGCTCCACTGAAAGCTATTTAACATTTTTATAACTGATGGGAAAATTGGGCACTATTAATGGGCTCTCTTTATGGCTCTAATTTATTATTTCTCAGAGGCCAGATTGCTTTATCCTGTGGTATTAAAAAGCCTGGGGCTGAGAAGCTTTGTCAGGGTTTCCTCCATCTGGCAAAATAATAGAATAAAATCATCCTATGCAGAGAGCTGCTTTATTTTTTAAAGAATGCTCTTTCTCTTCCAATTCAAAGCCTTCAGGAAAAGGAGTGGGATGATAGGTGTGAGGAAATGCATGTTTTCATTCATCAGCTGCCTTTGCTACACTCAGGAGCTGTGAGGCCCCACAGCCAGGCTGGCTTAAAATTCTCTGGAAATGAGTTGTTTGGATTAAAGTAGAGGAAAATAGAGGCTAAAAACCCTATTTAGAGACATGAGACATTTATAGGGTCCCAAGGGGTGAGGAGATGCCAGTGGAGGTTACAAAGTCATAGGCAGGGCAAGATGACTCTTATAAAAACAACTTCTTTTTGTTTAGGGAAAAAGAAAGAAAAAAGAAAATCAAATCCCTGTTTTCTTTTTTTTTTCCCCTCAAATTTAGTTTTCTTTTCTTTTTCCCCCCCCAACGACTAATAGCCAAATAACTTTTTGTTTCCACCAGTGTTTATCCAAACAGAAAGTGGGTATCTCTAGCAATGAGTCCCACCACTTGCTCCTGACCTTTGGGAAGTGTCCTGTGTGTTCTGGTGTCACCTGGTCGACGAGACAAAACCTCATTAAAATGCACCATCAGTTTCTGGTGCCAGAACACAAGAAACAAATTATTACTTTGAGGAATGCTCTGAATGTGCTCACACAGATTTAGCTGCATCACTTGACAACATCAGCTAAGGCTGAATAATAAAGCACTGGATTTCTGAAGCCAGAAACTGAATCTATGAGTAAGTGTTTTGATGGGAAGAGTTTGCCAAGCTCTGGTCATACAACAAATGTCAGCTATGCAAGGGGAAGAACTTGAATAATGGTGAAAATGGACCTCAGAGATGAAGGGAAAAGAGGAAAGAGTGAATTGATTCCACTTTTGATAACATTTTGGTCCCTTCCCTCCTCACACTGTAAGAATTAACTTTCAAATAAATGCCTGTGTTGCTGCAATTCATGGAATGAGGGCCTGAGATTCCTCTTTTATCCTGAATTATCTGGACTTTGCAGTCAGCCAAAGAAGCTGAAATATTGTCCATCCCCTGGGCTGCCCCCACATCCCAGCTCTCAGCTGAGGGCCAGTCTGACATTTGGGAAGGTCTAGACCTCAGACCTGACTCTTGGCTTTTCAGCAGCTGTTGGAGGTGTATTTACAGCCCATGTGGTCTGTGTCACACAGGTACCATCAGACAGGCAGGGCAGGATCCAAGGAAAAGGTATCATAACGAACTTTGCTGTCTGCTGGATTCGCAACTCAGTTGTTGTTTTAATATTTGGTATTAAAAGGTCTAAGAACCCCAGGAAAGAACAGAGGCTGAGCACTGTGCATTTACCTCTGTCCCAAAGAGCTTTATATTTAAATAGAAAAGATGGATAAATAGTGGAAAGGAAGACACTTGAAGTAAGTTGCATAAAGTCCATAGCAGAACACAGCACAGAAATATCCTGTAAATCCCACATTTCCTATGTCCTG
Source organism: Hafferia zeledoni (assembly GCA_035583235.1). NCBI lineage: Eukaryota > Metazoa > Chordata > Aves > Passeriformes > Thamnophilidae > Hafferia > Hafferia zeledoni. The sequence goes on along the minus strand of JAWWEV010000039.1, from coordinate 8,590,319 downwards.
TCCCAGAGTTTTAACTACCACCCCCAAGTCAGTACATTCATCATCTTTGCTGTCATATAATCTATCCATAAATCTATTGCAGAGCTGTGGGTTTGTGCTCATGGTAAAGAAAGCCTTGATTACAAACTTTGACTGTTAGTTTTTTTTGGAAAGATGAGGTCAAAATGCCACTCCATAAAATTCAGGACTTGCCCATCTCCTCAGCACAGGCACTGTGCCAACAGTGCCAACCCTAAAAATCTCCAGATTGTTTGTTCTTCCCATAATCTGGTGGAGTTTAAACCTGTGTTTACACAGATTGGCTTGAGGAACCGTTGGCACACCTGTGGGTTGTATCTGGATAGTCCAACAATCCCACCCGGAGCCAAAGCACAGCAACCTGCTGGGTGTGGGTCTTGCAGACTTCTGGGGGTTTTTTGGTTGGTTTTTTTGTTTGGTTTTTTTTTTTTTTTCCTGGGACACTCACAAAGTTCTTTGTTCACCCTGGGGATGAGGCAAGATAGGAAATTTAAAACAAGGTGCTGCCTAGTAAAAGCAGGCTGCTGATGTTCAGAGGAGGGGTGGTGGGAAGTCAGGGAGCTGCTCACATGTCATCACTGTACCTCAGCACCCCAAGGACGTTGTCATTGGGAAGAGAAACTTCATTCAAGAGTTGAGGATGGTTCAGTGCCACTGATACTCGGTCCTTCTCTTTCAGGTGTGTCAAATGGAGCTGGAACAGGGTCTTAAAAGTCTTTCCTTGGCACCTTTCTGATGCACACCACGTGGATAACGTCTGCCTGTGCACTCTGTCGTTCACAAGGAGCTCTATCTTGAGGTCAGTGGGGCTGTTTGAGCAGTTGGGAAAGTGAAAGTTCAAGTGGCAATAGATCAAGTAAACACCTTTCTCCATTATCACCAGCTCTTTGCTCTTGCACTGGATGGCCTCACAAATCCCCTTCTCCACCAGGCTCAGCTTTGAGCTGTTCACTGCACTGGACACTGGAAAGGGAAACAAATGGGTGTTAACAGGAGCTGCTGAGCTTCAGTGACCTGAATTCAGCCCTAGGTGACTTCCAGCAGGGTGTTTCCTGGGAAAAGGAGACACCTATTCAGTGGTTTTCTGCAGGGAGCTCCAAGAGAAAGCCTTGGCCAGGCAGCTGGGAGTTCACACATGGAAGTAGGGGATTAAATGTTCCAAGGACTTACACAAGACAGGGAGATGCATGAATGTACATCTCCATTATTTCCCAACTTGATACTTAAAGGAAACAATGGGAGATTTATATTCATGTGCGTGTGCAGAATGTAGCTCTTTATTTGTTTGGAGTTTCTTTAAATCAAAATTTTAAAGTATTATTATAGGATCAGATAGGGCTTTGACAACCACACCCACATTCCAGGAAAGCTAAGGACTTTTTTTTTTTTTTTTTTGCTATACAATTCCCATTTGGTCAAAAAGGCTATTTCCCACTAGACCAGTCTGGATAACAGGATCAGCTCTTCATCCAGCTCTGTACTCTCTCCTGACCAGCTCTTGCCTCCACTGGGCTCCCCACTGACCTCTCATGTAGGCAACAGCTCTCTCGGTCGGGACATGCTGTAGGATTCTTGAATAGTCTTCAAAGGTGTTCTCTGAAGGAAACAACACATTAAATGATCATTCCTGATTTTTTGGGGTATTTTTGGTACTGTAAAGTGCCAACAGCATTTGGTACCCCAGTTGCTGTAACTGTGCTGAAGACAAACTGCACAGCAGCAGCTCAGAGCAACAAGCAGCAGCAGCTGGAGCAGAAAGGAGGACCTGGTTCTTCCTCCTTGGCTGATCATATCTGATCTGTACAGGGGATTCACAGCAGTGCAACTCAATTGGTAAATTTAGAACAGTCTTAAGCTCTGGCAGATTGCAGCTATCAGTCAAAACCATTACATTTCGTATTCACTGCCTTACAAATAGAGGTAAAGGTTTTAAAGTAAAAGAGGGTGAATTTGGATTAGATATCAAGAAGATTTTTACAATGAGGGTGGTGAGGTCCTGGCACGGAATGCCCAGAGAAGTGGTTGGATGCCCCATCCCTGGAAATATTCAGTGTCAGGATGGATGGAGCTTGGAGCAACCTGGTCTAGTGGGAGGTGTCCCTGCCCATGGCAGGGGTTGGCACTGGATGAACTTTAAGGTCCTTTCCAACCCAAACCGTTCTGGGATTCTGTGATTCTATGAAATAGAAATTCTGTGCATGTAAACTTAATTTAACCAAATTATTTTTATGGTGCAATCACAGGAAGCTTTTACACATTTAACTGGAACATATTTCTGAAAACAGCTCTTTGGGTGCTTTTGGAATGTCACTTTGTTCTCTCATGGCTAAAATGTGGAATTCACCAGCACTTAGGTGAGATTGTTCATGGAATCCTAGACTGGCTTGGGTTGGAGGTGACCTTAAAGGTCATCTTCTTCCAACCCCCTGTCGTGGGCAGGGACACCTCCCACCAGCCCAGGCTGCTCCAAGCCCTGTCCAACGTGGCCTTGGGCACTGCCAGGGATGGGGCAGCCACAGCTTCTCTGGGCACCAAGGACCCCAAAGCTGCTGCAGGAGAGGCCGGGACAGCCCCACTCCTTCCCGGTGCCCCCGCTCGGCCCGAGGGCAGGCTCTGCCCGCCGCCTTGCCCCGTGTCCAGGGGCGGCCGTGCCACGGGAATGCCCCGGAATCCAAAGCGTCGCGACGGGGAAGGCGCCGGGGCTGCCCCGGCAGAGCCGCGTCGGGACGGGAACATCCCACGGGATGCGGGGACGGCTCCATCCCACGGCCGCGCCCGGGACTGCAGCCGGCCCGACCGCGCTGCCCGCGGTCCGCATCCCGGCGGGCCAGACTCTCCCTGAATCCCACTGTTCCGTTCCCTGCATCCCGGTATTCCGTTCCTGCAACCCGGCACCTCATCCCTGTGACCCAACTCCTGCATCCTGGTGCCGCAGCCCCTGCAACCCGGCACCGCATCCCGCTGTTCCATCCCTGCAACCCGGCACCGCATCCCGCTGTTCCATCCCTGCAACCTGGCACCGCATCCCGCTGTTCCATCCCTGCATCCCGCTGTTCCGTTCCCCGTATCCCGGTGTTCTGTTCCTTCATCCCGGCACCGTATCCCTGTGACCCAACTCCTGCAACCTGGTGCCGCAGCCCCTGCAACCCGGCACCGCATCCCGCTGGTCCATCCCTGCATCCCAGCACCGCATCCCGCTGTTCCAACCCCTGCGTCCCGGCACCGCATCCCGCTGTTCCAACCCCTGCATCCCGGCACCGCATCCCGCTGTTCCAACCCCTGCATCCCGGCACTGCATCCCGCTGTTCCAACCCCTGCGTCCCGGCACCGCATCCTGCTGTTCCAACCCCTGCATCCCCGCACCGCATCCCGCTGTTCCATCCCTGCATCCCGGCACCGCATCCCGCTGTTCCAACCCCTGCATCCCGGCACCGCATCCCAGTAACCCAGCTCCCACACTCTGGCACCATATCCCGCTGTTCCAGCTTCTGTTTTCTGGCACTGCATGCCTGTGATCCAGCTCTTGGATCTGGTCCTCACCACTTGACCTGCATTTCACCTCCTTTCCAGCCACATTCCCCTTTTCTAAGGGTCAGGAGGATGGATAAATCAGGGTGAAGCTTATCCCACACAAGTGCTCCTGGTTGTGAGTGTGTGTGTTGCACCCTTTGCATTTTTCATGAAAATAAAAGCTGTGAATATCTTGGAAAAAAATCAATCTTTCTCTAATTTGATGGTTTAAACACTTTGGGGGAAAGCAGGAGCCCACTGCACCCCAAGAATGAGTAAGTCATGTACCAAAGACCCTTCACCACAGTGGAAATCCCCAAACTAAATTCAAAACTTACTTTCCTAATGTTAGTCATGTCAACAGAGTGTTTCAGTGAGGGCACAGGCACTGCAGAGATGGGGAGATACAGCACAGGATGGGAGAGAACCTTTCTGGCCTTTATTTCAGACTAAAGCTGCCTACAGCATTAGCAAGTCCCTGCTAACACAGTCAGCACCCTGAGCTCACTCACACTACGTGTCCTGCAAGAAGGGAGGGCATTTTTACAGAATCTCAGTGGCATTTAGGGGGTTTACCCTCTAAAGCTGAAAATCCCCTGCTGCATGAGCAGACTTTGGGAGCTCTGCAACAGCTGCCAAGCAAGCAAGGTGCTGAGCCTGCCCCCAAACAGCCTGGAGCTGCCCTGAGCCTGGCCAGTCCTGAGCTGCCTCAGGGTGTTCATGGCATCTCTAGAGACCTCCCCTCACTGACCTGGCTGCACTTTGCATTTCCAAAGCTGTACTTACATTTATTGGTGTCAGCAAATTTTGTGTGTCTGCATTTAAATCATTTATTTCATGACATCAACTATGTTTTTCAGTGGGTGAGTTATGGAAAAAAAAATCATTTTATAGAGACAGTTCTGGGTCTTGCTCTGCTGAAGCAGCTTATAACTGTTTCTGGTTTTATTTCTCAGATTAATTCTTTTATCTGAAACACTTCAGCTCAAGCCAAGAAAGGCTGAAATTACCAGAGTTTCAGGACTGATCAATGGATGTGTTCAATCACTTCACCTAACTGGCTTTGCACTGGTCACAGTGTAAATCAGGAGTAATCCCTCTGCAATCAACAGGATTAGAGGAGCTTAAAAATACTGTGAGAAGGAGGGAAGACAAAGCCACATTTGGGACTAAAGTACCAAGAGGCCACACTGGTTTCATTGTCTCAACCCAAGACAGATGAACATGCTGTGGATCACCTGCTCCAAGCAAGGCTGCTCGGAAGGGAGGAGTCTCAGCAGAGCCATTTAGGTTATTTGTCCTAAAGAAGCAGGAGGCAACTCACTTTTGTCTTCCTGACCCCTTTTACCATAGGATGGGCATCCAGAGGGTGCAGCCCTGAGAAAAAAAGCCATGAGCTTAATGCAGGCTCCTTCCTCCCCCAAGTCCAAGGGATGCATGGCAGGGCTGTGAAATGGAACTCAGAGGAGCTGCATCCTTGCTGAACCCTCAGGATTTCCCCCTGAGGTGCAGACTGGAAGAGTCTCATCAAAACACAACAGAACCTGGTCCAGCCAGGAGGAACCCAAGAGCTGTGAGACATGTGGATGCCAGACAGGTCTAAGAGGATGTGACTCTGCCTGGGAAATCCTTCTCCCTGCTGGCTGCCTCAGTTTCTCCACCTCTGAGATGGGTATAACCAGAGTGCCAGCAAAGGGCACTGAAACCAAGAGCTGAAAGTGGCTTGTCAGCATGGATGGTGTTGCTACCCAGACATGGAAAACCCCTCTGTTGGGGCTTCTGAAGTTTGTCCTGGTCCCAGCCACCCCTTGCTGTGACATTCCACTGCCCTGTGCATGGCAGCACAGCTGGCTGGAGCCCGAGTGTGACGGGCACAAGAGCAGCTCAAACACCTCAACTCATTCACCAAGTAAAGAAGTACGAGGAGGCAACAAAGAGCTTTCAATTCCTCTGCAACCCCCACGGCTTGAAGTGCTTGTGAAGTTAGGCAAGGTGACATCACACATCTCTGTCAGCACACCAGGGTTAGCAAAGTTTGCCTGATTTTATTTCTCAGCAGCCACTCTCTGATGTCCCTGTAAGTACCTTTAACTCTCTCCTTTTCGTTCAGTGCCCTTCAAACAGCACTGGCTGGTGCCAATGATGCTGTGACAAGTACCAGGGGGGTGACATCCCCTGCTGGGCTCAGTGGCAGAGCTGGGCTCTGCTCCTGGCTCTGCCCTTTGGTCCTTGAGAGCCCAAGGCTGTCCCTCTGGTCCTGAACACTGAGAGGGGACTGAACTCAGCTGCCCATTTCCCCTCCTTCCAAAAACACGAACTAAAGAATATCCCTTTCTCTCCTCCAAATTTAGGAAGAATCTCTTATGAATTCATCACTGCACACCTGACTACTGCAAAACTGGTAGAATTTAGGGCCAAAACCATTCAAATCTCTAACAGGCTCATTAACATAGCTCAGATCCCATAATGCCATGAGCTATTCATATACATATTTCTTTCTATTTTTATATATACATATATTAATATATTCATCTATAACTTGTGTTCAAGGCCAAAACATGCTCATCAGTGTAGCACAGGTCACATAGTGTCATAAGGGATTTATATATATATATTTACATATTTAATATATTAATCTATAACTTGTGTTTAAGGCCAAAACTATTCAGATCTCTAACGTGCTCATTAGTGTAGCACAGGTACCATAATGCCATAAGCTATTTTTATATATATATATATGTCTATATGTGTATATGTCTATATGTATATGTATGTATAGGTATGTATATGTGTGCATATATATGTATATATATATATAGATTTAATATATTAATCTGTAACCTGTGTTTGGGGCCAGAACTATTCAGATCTCTAACCTGTTTGCTCATCAGTGTAGCACAGGTCTTATAATGTCATAAGCTATTCATATATATGCATATATATATTCATCTGCAACTTGTGTTTTAAGTGTTGGAGAGAGGGAAGATCTGACATTCAGCATTTTGAGCAATCCCAATCATCTCATTATCAATTAAATAAACAAGCAGCCACTGTTATGACTCACTGGAGTGTGTGGCTGCAGTGCCCTCGGTGCCCACCTGGGAGGACGCCTGTGCCCTTTCTTTCTGGCATTTGCAAGCCCAGGCTTGCCCAAATTTTGAAAAATGAGAGACAGAACTCCCCTGCCCTAACAGACAGATCTCAGACAGTGTCCCACACACACACACAGACATGTTGCTGAAGGGGAGAAAGCAAAAATCTTTATGGTCTAAATGTGAAATACCCATTCCTGAGGAAGCCACTGTCATGGGATTGGTGACTAATGACTAGCGATGTTATCACAGAACCACAGAATCATTAAGGTTGGAAAAGGCATCCAAGATCCTCGAGTCCACCCTGTACCCGATGCCCAGCTTGTCCCCCAGCCCAGAGTGCCACATCCAGTCATTCCTTGGACACCTCCAGGGGTGGGGACTCCAAACCTCCCTGGGCAGCCCCTTCCAGTGCCTGCCAATCCTTTTAGTGAAGAAATTCTTCCTTATGTCCAAACTGAACATTTCCCTGGTGCACCTTGAGGCTGTTCCCTCTCCTTCTATCCCTGTTCCTGGAGCAGAGTCCAACCCCCATCCCTGTTCCCCCCTCCTGTCAGGGATTGCAGAGCCAGAAGGTCCCCCCTGAGCCTCCTTTTCTCCAGGCTGAGCCCCCCCAGCTCCCTCAGCTGCTCCTCACAGTGTTGCACTGGGAGAATTCCAGGCTGGAAGAAATCACATTTGGTTGCAGAAGACCAAGCTGCCCTCTGACATATCTGCAAATCTTCCAAGGCTTCTTGGTTCACTGGCTTCAGCCTGATTTGCTCTAAGGTAGCAAGTGTGGGCTTTTCACTTGTATTATATTAATTTCTCAGAGCCAGATTGTTTTGGGGAAACTATTTCCCATTGAAACTGTGAATGGGGTGATGGATTTCCTTTCCTGGTCTGTCCATCATCCTCAAATGGATCTTGCTGCCAGGCACAAACATCTGTAAAGAATGTGTGTGCATATATATCTGCTGGATTTTTCCTTTTGTAAATGAGGAGGGATTTTGGTACTATATCTTTACAGTTCAAATAAGAAGAAAAACCATCAGTCCATGATTCATGGGGAAATGAAACTTGGAGAGGACAGCAAGGAGATGATGAGGGCTGAGCCTCTCCAGAGTCTGCAGGTTTCTCTGTGACTTAGTTTTCCCCTCTAAAAAATGAACCAAACAACAGCACCTCTCTGGCCCCTTTGAATATCAGATTCAGTATTTACAAAATGGGGATGAGTTTCTGCAGAGGAGTAATTCCACAGAAAACCTTTCACAAGCATTTAGTTCATGATGGATTTAATTCTTTCCCCCTTTGCTCAGGTACCCCACTGCCAGTGGCACAGGATTTGACGAGACTGATGCCGTTTTTCACCCAAACATTTAATTAGCTGACATGGCATCACCCTCAGCTTGTGCTTGCAGATTCCTGCAGGCCCATCCATTGAGGACTGGCAGCTGAGTCAGGGACATAAACCTGCCATAAATCTGCTTTAGTGCCCACTGGTGTTTAGCTAACAATAGGACATAAACTCACTTGAAAGCTCAATGAAATCATCGTGTTTTCCTGCTTTAATAAGACAGAATTAAATAAGAGTTGTAGCTGGGTCTGGACCTCTGCCTGTTGGCACTTCAGTCTCTGCCAGTGACCACCAGCTGGTCCTACCATAGAATTGTAGTATGACAGAATCCCGGAATGGTTTGGGTTGGAAGGGACATTAAAGCTCAACTCATTCCCACCCCCTGCCATGGGCAGGGACACCTTTCACCAGCCCAGGTTGCTCCAAGCCCTGTCCAACCTCGCCTTGGACACTTCTAGGGATGGGGCCAGTCCTGCATGCCCCACCAGCACCTCTGAGATGTTTGCCCCCAGCAGGTACTGACCCAGGGCTGGAGCAAGGCTGAGCACCCAGCTGGCAACTGGGCAATGCTGCTTTTTGCTTCCTTGCCCATTTTAATCCTGCAGGATTTCAAAGCCCTGGTTCATGACTACAAAATATGTCCAATTTACACTATCAGTGTCTGAGCTCTCTGAGGGGCAGACAAAGATCCAAATCTAAATCCACAGCAACTCCAGCCTCACCATAATCCCCCTCCTGTAGTGCTTCTCATGCCTCTGTTTCTGGGGGGGGGACCTGGCAGCAGTTGCCACAACTCTCTGTTTAGTGGTTTTATTTCATATCTCTATAAATATAAATAGCCTTTTGGCTCAGTGAGACCTCTCCTCCCTGCCCTGGGAATTCCAGCATCACTTGTAATTTTATTTGGAAAAGACTGGCCTGTTCAGTGGCTCCTTCTCTGCCCATCAGAAGATTCCACACAGTTCAGACCCTGCTAAATTTCTGAGTAACTTCAGATGCAAAATAAAACACTACAAGACTTAAGAGAGACTTAAAAATGCTTAAAGAGACACTTAAGTGCATAGAGAGAAAGTGGTATGGGCTTAAGATGCCCTTGGGAAAAGAAAATCCCTCCAGGTCACAGGAATTTTAAACCACAAAGAATGGTGGTCAGGCAAGATGTGAAGTTGTCAGGAAGGACACAGTGACAGGCAGGGAC
>JAWWEV010000039.1:8542322-8572010 GCA_035583235.1 Hafferia zeledoni | reverse complement strand
GAGAGGAGAGGAGAGGAGAGGAGAGGAGAGGAGAGGAGAGGAGAGGAGGGGAAATAGAAAGGGAGATGAAAGAAGAGAGAAGAAGAGAGAAGAAGAGAGAAGAAGAGAGAAGAAGAGAAAAGAAGAGAAAAGGAACCAAGGAATGCATCTCTCACCGTCCTCTGAGCGACCAGGACCATGATGGTGGCCAACGCAAAGACGAGTAATGCAACAAGGGTGGCGATGATGAAATACAAATGTATTTTGTTAGTGCCCCCAAGCCTCCTTGGAACAGTGTCTTCATTCACATTCATGGCTGATTCATGCGAGTCCACCTGAAAAGCTGTTTGCTCTTGAGCCTGACACATTCTTATATAGCTCTCAAGGTTCTGCCCTGTATCTCCCCTCGATCAGGTTCAAGTTGCAGCCCATCTCTGCTCCTGGCAGGATTTTCCCCCTTCATCCTGGCTCATGTGATCTGGAAAAAAAACTTCATCACTCTTAGCAGCGAGGGCCCCGGGGGCGTGAGGCAGCAGGACGCAGCTGCCAGCAGGGGAAGGAGCCGCATGTTCTCGCTCAGGGATTTCTCCAGGGCTGTCTGTGCCCTGCACCGGAGGTGTCTGATGTCAGAAGGTGAACAGTCACCCAGCTCAAGCAGCCCCCGCCCCGCCGGTGGCTCGCTGTGAAATGGGGAGATATGCAAATGCTGTTTCATTTTATACTCGGTGCAGCTGCAGGTTGGGCACAGAGAGTGGCCCCAGAGCTCTGCCTTCCTGTTCACACAGAATCACAGGATATGCTGAGCTAAAAGGGACCCACAAGGATCATCCAGGCCAACCCTTAGCCTTGGAAAGGAGCATCCCCAGGAGTCACACCATGTGTCCCCTTAAGCAGCCAGTCCTGTAGGGCAGCAAGCCCAGCCTTTGGGAAGCAGAGCATGGGAACACCTACACTGTCATTGCTCCCCAACTCCCCTTGGAACAATTCTGAAATGGAGGCAAATCCAAGTTACAAAGATCTTACAGTCTCTGGCAGCATCTACTGTTCTTGAACATCAGCATCTCTTGCTCGTGGCTGAGCAGATACATCCCTCCCTGAGGAAGATGAGTTGCAGAAAATAGTGGTGGTGTAGTTTGAAGGCTGTCACATCATGTTTGGTGTCATGGGGAGGGCACAATTCTTGATGAGTTTTTAGGCTTTTACAATCATACAAGGATGTTCAAACTGCAAAACACTTGTGCTGCTTATGGGGTAGTGGTGATAGCTCCAAAAGAAAAAGACATCAGGGAAGGGCAGTGAGGGAAAATGGGATGTGTAACAACGTGCAATCCAGATTAAACTTGTTGCTTTCTCATCTAAATGTGGTCAGTCCATGAGCACAGAACTGTAAGCCCACAGGGTGAGTTGGAAATGCTGAAATCTGCTGGGAAGGTCATGGAATCTCAGAATCTCAGAATGGCCTGTCTTGGAAGGGACCTTAAAGATCTTCTGATCATCCAGTCCCACCCCCTGCCATGGGCAGCGACACCTTCCACCAGCCCAGGTTGCTCCAAGTCCCATCCAACCTGGCTTTGGGCACTTCCAGGGATGGGGCAGCCACAGCTTCTCTGGGCAACCTGTGCCAAGACCTCCCCACCCTCACAGGGGAGAATTATTGCCAAATATTTAATCTAAACTTTCAGTTTGAAGCCATTTTGCCCTTGTCCTGTCACTACATACTCCTGTAATAACAGAAGGGAGCACAGAGCATCCCCTCACGTTTTACAGTGCTCCAAGACAGCCGAGGCAAACAGCTCAGGCTGCCCCGGGTAAAGCAGGATCTTTAAATTATTCCCCTTTTGTGATGGGTGAAATAGCTTGAAATGCAGACATGAAGTCCTGCTCAGCTGAGGCAGCTGGACTGGTAAGGCAGACAGCAATTTTTCAACAGTAACACTGCAGAATGAGTGGATTCTTCTGGAGCTTTGCCTTAGGCAGTGGATAAACCACAGCACCTCCCCATGAAACAGGTGTTTTGGGCTCCTCTGGCTGTGTATCCTGGTTTGGAGGTGCTGTGTTTCCAAACATGACTCCAGTGCAATGCTCTGTTATCCCCTAATTCCTGACAACATCACTCAGCAAACGCTTTCACACCATCACCTGCCTGATTATGCTGATTCCCAGGGCACAGTTCACTGTTTGCTGCCTCCTGATCAATGTAGCATCAATTCTCACCAGCTCTGGTTCAGGAGGTTAAATAGCAGGTGCTTGCCCTGAATTTGCATTGGCACGTGCTGTGCCAAGAGCTTTGCATAAAAGGGCAAGGAGAGAGCAAACAAGCAAACCACAAACCCAGCACTATTTCTTGGTAGACATTGCAAGTGACTCTCTGGAGCAGAAAAATACAAAATATGCCAGCCCTTGAGAATATTTATTTATCTTCTGCTCTGCTGGAAGGAAATAAACTTGCTGAGAACTGAAAACACGTCTGTGGTCAGTGAAAATTCACCTTTGACTGAAGCTGTTGTAACTGAAACCTTTATAAAAGACATTGGTGTCCAATTTTCCAAGGTACATAGGTGCCAACTGCCCCTGAAATCCAGGGGAGTGAAGTGTGTAGATGCCTTTAGAAGTTTCTGTTTTCATCCTTGATGGGAGCTGGGCCCATTTTTCATCAAAACAATTATATATATGTTTATATCCATGTGGTTTGCTAGAAGAACTTCATTCTTAGCTTTTCAAGATCGAAGAGAGCTCAGAGAAGGTGAACAATAATATTTATTTTATTACCTGAAGTGATTCCAAGCACCTCCTAACTGAGTGTCTTAGCAAAGATGCTGCTGGGCTTCTCATGGAATCATAAAACATGGAATTTTTGGGGTTGGAAGGGACCTTAAAGACCATCTCATTCCATCCCCCTGCCATGGGCAGGGACACCTTCCACTGTCTCAGGTTGCTCAGAGATCCAACCAGCCTGGAACATGATGATCTTTAAGGTCACCTTATCTTCAACAAGAGACCCCACCCAACCTCTGGTTCTTCAACTCCAGCTGAGCTGCAGCTGATGGAGCACCCAGAGCACATGTGGATGCCTGTAAATCATTTGATATGGAAACACAAAATCAGTAAATTGAGGTTGCTGCAAAACACCATTAGCACTCAAAGGATGAATCACCTTGTTATTGGCGGCTTTGATTCCTCTGATGAGTCACCCTCGAATTGCACTTGGTGTTGTGTTTGTTCTCCACTTCTCAGCCCCAGCCAAGGACAAGGGTGCCTGTGGCAAGGCTGAAAAAGTTGTTTGGCTTTCTTTTTCAGTTATGTTTATTAGAATCTCTGTCCATCCCTGTGGTCCTGATCCAAGCCTGATCTCTGACTGACACAAATGACACTCCAATATCTCATTCCCAACACTATTGGGGTGATACCTTTGGCTCTCACCATAAAACAATATTTGGAGGGAGATGCTGCCTGTGCCTTATCTCTCATCTAAGCCTCCTGCTCCTGCCTGATGTCTACACTGATGTCACCACACTGGAAGGTTTCCAAGAATAGCAATGTTCTTGCCTCATTTTGTTTCTCAAATAAGATTACTTTATAAAAATAGACATCAGAGAGGAGGAAAATAAGAGAAAAAAAGGAAAGGTTAGAGCTGCCACTGTGCAGTATTATCTCCTTGGGAAGCTGCAGAGCATTTATTTGTGCTTGGCAGTTGCCTCACTTGTTCAAAAGAATTACTTCACTCAGTCTTGTAAGGGAATGGAAAATCAGGTATATTAAATTAGCTGAAATTGAGGGGAAAACACCTTTTGATACTGTAGGTTTTATGCACCATCCATCTCTTTTGGAGTGCAGGTGGAAACCAGAGGCATTAGGAGAGAGACTAAAATGCAATAATAAACCAGTACAAATGGAACAGTTAGAGAAGTGCCATAACTTTGCCCACTTCGGCAGAGAGCACCTTTGCTCTGTGGGAATCATTGTCTGCCCAAACATTCACAGCCCTGCCCATGTAGCACCCCCCAAACAAGGCAGGGGCTTGATCTGCTGGAAAACCTTTTCAGCAGCATCTGCTGGTAAGAGTCAATCCAAGTGTAACACTCTTTTCTGGGTAATAAATCCCCTCTGTATTCTGATTAACATCTTGGGAATAAGATGAAGAAGATAATGGGTGAATCTCAAAGCTGGAAGAAATGGGATAATGAATAAGATAGCTTCAATTAAAAAACTGCAGAGTTATCTAGAATGGGATTTTCAGGCATGTCTAGAGGTTTCAAATAGCTGAATTTCCAGCTATTCTTTTACAGGACACCAGAAGGACATTCATTTCCCATATGGTTCTCATAATTCCTTGAAAACCAGGCTGTTTCTGTGTGATTCCAGCAGCATAATAAAAAGGAGCCACCCAGAAGTATATTCAGACACTGTTGCCTGCTCTGGGGTCTAACACAAAAGAAAGAAAAAAGAAAGAGGATTGTAGCAATTTAAAGTTCATTAAGAGAGAGAAAAAGGACATTTCCAGTTGCTGGTGTGAATATGGTTCTTAAAGTCTCTGGACACAGCTGAAAATCTTAGCCTGGGAAAATCCATCAGGTGGAGGCAGCAGGAAAGTCTAATAAATGGATTTGGGGAGCAGGAAGAAATCACCGAAAAACTCCCCAGAAATGAAGGGAAAGGCTCCATTCCACTGTGTTGGGTGAGCTCTGCTGAGAGCACACCATGACCTTGTGCTGTGTGAGGGGAACCAGCTGTACCCAGACACACTCAGGACTGGCACAGGAAGGTGGCACCACCATCATGGCATCACTGGAAAAGATCTTGCACTCAACCTGTGCAGCAGTCACAGCTTTTAAGTCAGAAACACAATAAAATTTGATAATGATAATGCTGATGGTCCAGGCAAAAAGCATCAGGTGGGGCTGAGCTGTGAGACAGGATGAGACTCAAGTTTTACATCTGCATGTTGCCTTCTCACCCACCTGAGGGAGGGTGGGAGGTCTGTGGGCACCTGGGGATGGAGGCGAGCAAGGGGTTGGAGGGATGGAAGGGCCTCTGAGATGGGAAGGGGAACTCAGGAACTTTGGGGACACAGATGTGAGGTCTAGGCAGGAAAGGCATGGCTCTGGAAATGCTGGGATGTAATAATAAGAATTTTCCTGTGTGTGAGTATAAAACTTCTAATTGTTCATAGTAAGAAGTGAAATCATGGACTGAAGACTAATAAATCTGATTTGGTCAGACTCTATTTTGTGTTCCCTGTGCCTAAGGAGTGTGTTGAAATCTTCTCACTGAGTGATCTGAGGTCAGATTAAAAATAACCAAACCCTCACAGGGACCACATCTTTGGTTAGAGCTTCACTAGGAGAACAGAATTACATCACCACTGAATTTAAGTGGCAGTGTAAGGTACCCAGATCAGAAACAAAGACCCCACAAACAGCTTTTAAATCTCCCTGTGTCTTATAAACAAGGAAATATATGGTGTGCTTAGCATGGCTTTTATGCACTAACCCCTATGGGAAATAAAATGAGAACCTGTAAAAAGTCAAAGTCACAATTAGTTTGCAATGCAGTTGTACATCACAGGAAGAGCAGGAATGTAGGGTGGAAGTATATTTATAATTCTGGCAAGTTGGAAGGATTTGTTAGTTCACCTTTCTCAAAATAAGAAAACTCCATCACTTTTCTTCTCGGGGAAGAAACTGTGAAGTTGTTTATTTTTTCCATCCCAATAGGGCAAGGAAGGGAAGAGCTTTCATAATTTCCACTGTGGTGGATGTGACAGAGTGAGCTGCCTTAGGTGCCAGAGGCACCTTCTGTCCCTCTCAGCCTGGCATGGTTATCCTCAGAGCACCTAAGATGGGTCAGTGTTGATGTTCCTCCTCCATCTCCTCATTAATGACAAGTCATGAAGTGTTAGAAGGTGAAAGGGCACTCCAGTCTGGGACTCCCTTCAGCCCACAAAGGCTCCCTCAAGAAGTCCCCAGGACTGCACAGAGTTGATGTCAGATTGCTCAGGAGCTTGAGCACACACAGAAAAGCTGCAGCAAAGGGTGTCTTACCTAAAGAGATCAGTCAAATTCCACACAAAAAAATTGGTGTTAACAGGAGGAAATATAACAACAGGGGTTTGATCTCCATGTGTGAACCTGATAAAAATCCTAAGAATGACACAGGAATGATGTCTTCAAGTTTGGAAGTCATCTGAAGCTTTTTATTCATGGCAATTAACACAAGTCCAGTTTTTTAGTTCCAAGCTTGGACCTTGGATACCTTCAAGCTTTCTGGTCTCCTATTACCATAGCTAAAGACAAATATTACCATGAGAAAAGCTCCAAGTTGCCTCCTAGGAGCACAGCAGCCCTTGGATACAACCAGCACCTCTAAACAGAGATCCCAGGCCTCATTAATTAATGACCATGTTAATTGGGATGTGCTAATGTACAGCTCTGGATGAGCACTGTTCTTCAATGCTTTTTTGGATTTGCTGGGCTTCTCACAAGCTCCACTCATTGGCAAGGGGCAAGATTCCCATAAATACATTGGATTAAATGCTGTTGGACACCTCAGGCCAGTTCTGGAGGCAGCATTTGTGAGAACCAAACTGTTCTTTCTCAGTAAGTGATTCATCCTGGCTTAAAACAGTTGGGTGAGGTGGGGTGGATCAGTTTGGCAATGTTTGTGTCCCCAGCCTATAGCAGGGACGATGATAAAAACAGCCCAGACAAGTTGTTTTGTCTTGATATCTTCCAGATAGGCAAGAAAAATAACTGGGGGCACTTGTGGGCATGAGCTCATTTGGGAGCACAAGAGTCACCCCCACCTTTTGCCACCTCCTTTCTGAGGGTGGCAGTCATCAAAGGAGCACAATGTACCCTGCCTGGGAATGAAGTTAGAGAAGGTCATCATCAGGTGGGGATGACCCAGGGATTGAGAGTCACCCCAGCCTGGGGCATCCAGGGAGGATTGGTGACAATGGGATAAGGGAATTGAGGTGTCACTGTGTCCCACAACAGCCAGCACTGCCAGGGCATCATCACTGGCTCAGAGAAAATGTATAAATCACAGGAGACTGAAAAAGCAAAGTCAGAATAGTCAGCCTTGAGTGACAGTCCCTCTTTGTCCTTACAGAGGTAATTGTCAGGCAAAATGCTGCATCTGCCAGTGTTTTCACTGGAAGAGTCACCCTAAAAATAGCCAAAGCCTTTTCAAAGCTGCATTTCTTATCCACAAGAAGGACTCATCCACTGTGGATCCTGCGTGGTTTGCCCTTGGTGGAATTAAACTTGGCAGTTCTTTCTTTGATTCCAATCATAGAGCACAAAAGCTCTGCATTCCCATTGACAGTCACATCATTTCTACTTCAACTTCTCCTGAATTAATGCAACCTGGGAATCCTCACAATGTCACTCTCAATTTATTCAGGCTGAGGCTGAAAAAATAAGTCTTGTCCATTCTTGAATCCTGCCCCCTTCTTATTCCTTTCTTTGATGCCTTTATGCAAATATTTTAGCACTTTCTCAGGCTGACCACACACAGTGGGTTTTACTGATGGAAAAGCAGGATTTTCACTCCTTCCAGAAGAGTTGGACACTGAGTCAACTGAAGGACAATCAGCACAAACCACTGTATTAAATGGCAAATCTTTTTTTTACAACACTGGCTCTATGTACCTTTTTCCCCAGAATTTTCCACCCTGGAGGCCTGACAGCCTACATAGAATCACAGAGTCATGGAATGGTTTGGGTTGGGAAGGACTTTAAAGCTCATCTCATTCCACACCCTGCCATGGGCAGGGACACCTCCCACCAGCCCAGGTTGCTCCAAGCCCTGTCCAACCTGGCCTTGGACACTCTCAGGGATGGGGCAGCCACAGCTTCTCTGCCCAACCTGTGCCAGGGCCTGCCCACCCTCACAGGGAGGAATTTCTTCTGTATATCTGACCTAAATTTCCCCTCTTTCAGTTTGAAGCCATTCCCCCTTGTTCTGTCACTACATATCCTCATGAAAAGTCCCTCTCCAACCTTCTTGTAAGCTCCTTTAGGCACTGGAAGGTGCCATGGAGTCTTTCCTTCTCTTCTTCAGGCTGAACAGAGGAAAGAGGAAGGAATGCCACGAGGTGAAGCTCAGCTATGGCTTCCAAAGTGCCCCCAGGAGAACAGGCCATGTGGGCACCTCTGTGTTCCCACAGCACCTTGAGAATTCCCAAGGCTCCCACGCCCCAGGGGGTCCATCAGCAAACACCACCCACAGCAACTCCAGGTGATGCTGAACTCAGTGAATAAACCTCATCTGCGGTTTCATGCAAACCTTTTTCCTCCTTGTAGACCTTCTGGGTTCGTGCCCCTTAAATTTCGCTCTTGGTTTCAGGTCTGAATGAATTCAAAATCTTTAGGCAAAATTCAGCTAAAAAGAAACAAAACTTACCTGGTTCGGACTAGTTTCACTACCAACCTGAGCAAAACCACAGAACTGCTCATGGTTTCCAGACCAAACCATACTTTTTACCAGGTTTTTTTGGGTTTCCTTATGAAAGTTTCATGGAGCCTGAAATAAAAATAGACACAAAGCTTAAGCACTTTGAATTGCTGCCTGTCCACTTCTGGCCACTGGGAATATAATGGTTGGCAAGGCAGAGCTTTGCTGCAAAGAGACAGCTCTGTGCTCCACATGGACCCCCAGGTGAAGTGAAAATAATTTCATTTACTGTCTCTCCTTGATTCCTGAGCTTGTGACTTGGTTTGGGCCCTTGTGTTGGTCTTGTTATGAGGTTTCAGTCTTGCCTGCACACCTGAAAGCCCAAAAAAATCATGGATTCTCTTTGTTACGGTGGGAAATCAAAGCAGACATAGTCAAGTAAACATCTTCTGTATCAGGGCTTAAAGACATTTGGAAAGTATCAAGTTCTGCCTTAATAATTAACAGTGACTTCTTCCAGTGGAGGTTAAAACTTGGATCAAGTTTAAGTCAAGCCAGGGAATTCTCAAGTATTTGGTAGCTCAGGACACTCACACATGAGTGTGGTGCACACGGAGGATAATTTCAGCCTTGAATTTGTGGCAATCAAATAGTAGATAAATAAAAACAAAAGTGAGATGAAGGATGGGCAATACTAGAGACAGAATATATTGCAGAAAATATGTCTTGAAATGCAACTCATTTTCAGTGATATACAAGCAAATATTTATGTTTTTGCTGGATACATTTCCCAAGGCTGTGTCTCACCTACTGAGCCAATTCTGTCATCCAGGATACATCAGGACTAATTCTTTTGCTGAATTCCTTGGAAAATACCTTATTGAGCACAGCTGAACCAGGAAACAACTAGACTGGAAGATTTCATTTTAGAAGACAGCCAACTTCCACCTCAGAGACATCCACTCAGGGTGGACCTGCCACTTTCAAGGAGTCACGACAATGTTTCAACAACTCCAGTTTCATGGATTTGCTTCTCTTTTCTGTTGGATTGACAAAGACTCAGAGACATAGAAAAGAGGAAAAACTTGTGTTTTGGTTTGGTTTTGTTTTTTTTTCTGACCTCCTGTGTCATTGACTCTCATTTCTGCTGGTCAAACCTTTCTTTTTCTTAACCTAAATTTGCATAGACCCAGGTTCAAATTTCCTTCTTTCCCCACTTTGAATAAATAAATAAATCAAATTGCTCACATCTCTCTCAGCAAAGGTATTTTCTAGACCCCAAATCATTTTTTTCACTCCTTCCCCTGGAGGTTTTTAGCAGGGAAGACCTGCCACTGATTTTCTGTGCTCAACAGAGAACATGACTTGTCAAAACATGCAGGGTGGAAAACTGTGACTTCAGAGTTTTGAATGACTGAAATAAAAATGCAACAAACAATTTAAAGTTGGAGGCATCCACTCAGATGCAAAAAACAATCCCTTTCTCTGTGGCCACTATTAAAGGTAAGGAGGTGGTTTCAGGATGTGTCTGATATGTTGGGTTTGTTGGGTCTGAATGATTTTCTAGAGTAGGTTGGACTGTGGGTAAAACCCAGACTGAAAGGAAGTCTGGTTTCCCTCGTGTCTGACCAGGGCTGTGTCACCTCCATGTCCCACCCCAGTGGCTCTGGGAGGATGGTGACAGCTCAGCCAGGAGGTGTCAACATCCCTTGGAAGAGAAGGATCATTTTAGACAACATATTGATGACTTCCTGGATTTCCTTGGGCTGAAAACCTGAGGGAAGAGGGTGGGAGGGGAGCCATGTCCAGTCTGCAAGGAAAGCCACCAAGACACACTGTGCACTTCTTTTCTGCTCTGTGAACACCTTGGGAAGAGATGCTGGAGCCCAGCAGTGAGCAGAAGGACCTGATAATGCCTTTGAGTTTTACAATATACTTAAATCCAGCTTTTCACCCCAGAGCTCAAATCCTTTTACAAGATCTCTTTGATTTCTATCATTTTATGGACAGAAAAACTGAGGCAGGGGGTGCAGAAGTGTGGGGTGATGAGCTGATAAGGCCTGATGGGTTGAGGGAGACGCCTCAGCCCCCTGGGGAGGTGTTCACCACAGAAGACAAAAGCAAAGCAAACTGATAAGATTAACAAAGGATGGAGTGTTAAGAAATAGCTCCGCCTTTCTTTTCGATATCTTCTATGACTGCTCAAGGGCCCACCTCACCTCAGGCATCTGCATCCCCCTGTCCCCAGTAGATTGACTATCAGTCACACAAACACTTGGAGAAGAAAGAAAAAGATATAAAAGAAGTGCAGTTTAACTGCAACTTGGGGGAGAAAAATTTCCACCTCTGGGAGGGCAACCTAAGAGCTACACTGTCTTCCCCATTCCATCAACATTGCAGGGATAAGCCACGGAATTCTTACTTTATTTTCTTATACCTTATTAATTATAGATTGCTATGGCTCACTGGGTGTGTGTGTGTTAATGGGAAGTGGCTCTATTTCTCCTGTTGCTTTTCTTTTGGGTTATTGAGTGTGTTTACAGGTGGTGTTGAACTGTTGTGTTTCTGCTTAGTAATCTTCTGTTGGTTAAGTTTGCTTTGGGAGTGGGACACTGGTGGGGTGGCCCTTGAAATGTGTGCTGTGCCAGTGTCTTTGGGGGTATTTTGTACAATCTTGCAGCTCAATGTTATCACCAACTGAGTAACCCACACAGTCATTGTCACCTGCCTGTATTAATTAATGTTATTTCGGGAGCTATCGTGAGAAAGGTTCTTTTCTCTTGTTGCTATTAAGTGTGGTTCTCATAGGGGAGTCAAAAACCTTTCCAGCCTGAGTTCTGCCCAGAGTCTGGCGGGCAGTGCTGGGTTCATAATGTTTTGATTACTCTGAGGACACTTATAGCTAATAATTTCTCCCTGGCTTAAGTGTTGGCTTCATGTTAGAGGTCAGAAACCCTTCCAGCTTGTGTGCTGTCAGTTAGGAGACAGACAGTGTTGGGGACATAAGGATCTCATTGTCTAGAAGTGCTTATAGCTAATAATTTCTTATTAATACAGTTAAGACTAGAAATCTCTGTATTTCTGTCTCCCTCCTCCCTTTAACGTGACACAGAAGTAACTAATGGAGCAGAGACACCCCAAAACCTTTGCCAGATGCATTGGACAAGTGGTTTTCTACCCTGAACTTCAACAGCCTTCAGAAACAGGATCATAAGTCAAAGAAAAGCTCCATGAGCACTTGTGACAGGGGTTTGTCCCTGTTGTCCCAGCTGAGGCTGAGCTGGGCAAGGCAAGGAATGAGGGAAGGAGTGTGGTGAAGATAATGAGGAGGTGGTGGAGGAGGTTCTGAGAGAAGATGAAGCAGCTTTAACACCAAGCAAAGGAAATGTCACCTTTGGAATTTCAAAAAGTCAACTCGGCATTTCTGCCATAGCAGATAAACATCTCTCTCTTTTATGACTGGGAATGGTAGTTTTTTTCCTGTTTATAAATAGAGAAAAACATGCTGCCTCATGTTATTTCCTCTGGGGCTTTTTGGAGGTAGATGGCTGTGGGTGGTAAACAGCCCACGAAGAAGTTGTTGTTATTATTAGTCAACATGGAGCAGGGGAGGGCAGGGGCTGAGGCTTTGGTGTGCCAGCTTTGGGCTCACCACGAGCCAAATATCAGTGTGTCACTCACCTCCAGGGAGGGAGGGACAGCCCAGCTGAACTGCTGCTTTGTGGCTCTCTTTATTGCTGAGTGGTAATATTATCTATATCCCTACAAGCATTTTTCTGGCCAAAAGACAGCTTAGGCAGAGACACACAGATCTGAAAGTCTCAAACCCAGCAATGAGACACAAAGGCACCAGCAAGCAGAGCACTCAGGGAAGTGTTTGGGCCTTGGCAAAGCCTCTCTTGTGCCGTGGTAACAGCCAACAGTGGAAACATGTGGTCTGGGTTGCTGTGCAAACATTTTGCAAATCAGTCTGGTGAATTTGCAGGCTGAGCAGCAATGCAAAGGCTGAGAGGCAGCAAAAGCCCAATGGCTGGCTGGTCTTTGAGGCTCTGTCCTCCACCCTGAAGTGCATGGACTGCCCATCCTTGCTGGAGCATCCCCAGGGTTGGGCAGCAAAGCCCTTCAGTGCTGGTGCATCGATGGTCCTGCAGGCAATGGATCTGGATGTGGGGAGAGGGAAAGGGAAAACCTCTGGAGCTGGGACTCTGAGCCACCCCAGCTGGGCTCCAGGCATGGGAACAGTCTCAGCAAGTGACAGCTGGATCACCAAACCCAAGGTAACCTCAACCTTACAGGTACCATCACATATTTGGGGGGTTCTGGGGATAGATCTGGCCAGTGAAGGCTTTAGAATGACCTTCTGGGCAACCTCAACCATCATGGCAGTGCTGGCCTGGAGGACATGACCCACGACAGCCTTACTGCAGGTCTGTGTCAGCTCCCAGTCCAGGGCTCTGCTCTGCTGTGAGTCCAAAATGATCTGAAACCAACTGGAACTTCTCAGGTTCCTCAGAGAAGCTGTGGCTGCCCCATCCCTGGAAGTGTCCAAGGTCAGGCTGGACAGGGCTTGGAGCAGCCTGGGATAGTGGAAGGTGTCCCTGTTCATGGCAGGGGGTGGAACGAGGTGGTCTGTAAGGTCTTTCCGCCCCAAAGCAGTGTATGATACTATGATTCTATGAAACGGAGCAGTGGATTCCCCTCCACTCAAAAATGCTGTTTCGTTAGAAGCAAAACCGGATTTTGGAAAGACAACCGTTCTGATAAAACTTTCCAGAACATTAAAAATATGACTTTACATCTTAATAAGCTTGAAAGACACAAGTTCAGCACTTTGGGAATCGAATCATTTCATTTTTCTGCAAAAATGACGTTTTGTTTTGGAACACTGCACTTGTTATTATTTTATTTATTCGATGTCTTTATTCAGCTCGAAACTGTGGGAAAAATTAAGCCCTTTGATCTCCGTTTGCTGCATTTTAGCGGTGGAGAAAAGGGACTTTTTCTTTGTGATCCATTTTTAGGATATTTTTTTTTCTCTGAGTAGAAGTTATTCTTAAGTTGCAACATCATGACCCAAATACAGAAGCTAATTCCTGATGAAATATTTTCCGTGATTGGTGGTTTTCCAGTGATAGCAAACTCTGTCAGCACTTCTATGCAGTAATTGAGGAAGAACACCCTTACTGCCAGTTTGCTGAATGTCATAACACTGTGAAAAAGGATTGGTTTGCTTTGTTTCCTGAAGGAGACAAGAATTTCTCAGTGCAGGAAGAGTTGGATGATGATGCACAAGATGGGCCAGGGACTAGGAGGTGGAAAAGGCAGGTGGAATAAGGAAGAGCTGGACAAGTAAGGAGTTGCAGCATTTGGTGAGGGATTAGGTGGCTGAAATATTAAACTTGGAAGGGAATGGGAGGGATGTTTGTCGTGAAGGCAAGTCTGCCAAGACATGGCTCCTACTTCTGCCAGCACTGCATCTCCCTGGGGAACATTATGAGGTCACAGTCACAGAATGTGCTGCTTTGGAAGGGACCCACAGCGAGTCCAACCTTTAGCCCTGCCCAGGTCCATCCCCAAGAGTCACACCCTGTGCCCCAGAGGATCATCCAAACCCTCCTGGAGCTCTGGCAGCCTTGGGGCTGTGCCCACTGCCCTGGGGAGCCTGGTCAGTGCCCACCACCCTCTGGGGAAAGGACCTTTCCCTGAGATCCAGCTTAAGCCTCCCTGAAACAGCTTCAGGCCACTCCCTGGGGTTCTCTCACTGGAGTGCAGGCTCCCTAAAGGCATGACTCTTGGTGCAACACACATCACACATGGACTGCTGCACCATCAGGGACTCTGTGAAACAACAAGAGTTTGGGCTGCCTTGACAGTGAGGGGAGAACTTCTGCCCTTTGTGATGCAGCACTTGAGTGGTAGAGGACTGGGGGATGGGAAGGCCATGGGGTGTAAACCAAGAATGAAGAGACTGTATGGAAATGGCCCAGAACTGGACAGGGCATTTAAACATAGCAGGGGACTGAGGAGGAAGAGGGAATGAGGTTTTGGGGGGTGAAGGCAGTGCAGTGGGCACAACAAAGGTGGAATGAGGTGGTTTGGGTAAGAACAACACATTGGGTACAGCAGAGGTGGAATGAGGTGGTTTGGGGTAAGGGCAGCACAGTGGGCACAGCAGAGGTTGTGTGCCCTGAGCAGACAGTGGCACTGGATGGTACAACCCTGTGAGTCACTGTGGAGGCAGCGGATGTGGGGCAGGGCTTAGAGAGTGGGGAAGACCAGCCCAGCACTGCTGCTCACCCTCCTGCTTGGAAGGATGAACCAGGGCATGGTTCCAAGGGATTTGGGCATGAGGGACAGTGCCCACCCTTGCAGGACACTCTGCCAGGGGATGGAGCCAGGCAGAGCCCGGCAACTCCTCTGGTGACTATGAAGCATTTCTTTGAGAAATTGTTTTGGGCACAGTTTTGCTGATTAAAACCAGCAGTTGGGAGAGTGGTTCTCCACACAAAGACACGTTTTCTAGAGTAGCCTTTGAGGTTTTCATGTCTCTAGTTTTATAATGTCAAAATCTAAATGTTTAGCCTGATCTGCAGCCAACTGTGCAGCTTAAAGGGAAGGAAGTCAGCCAGGTGGAAAGAGAAATGATGGGCCTGCAACTCAAAACCCATCCCTGTCACAAGGGGAGTGAAGAGTCTGGGGAGTTTAACCCTGGTGAACAGTTCACTGGGTGCAGCCAGTGAAGGGAAATAAATCCCTTGGATGAATTTAGGCAGAGGAGGAGGTTCCACAAGAGCTCAGGTTAGCACAGGATACAGTCCTAGACGGCTGCACAGCCCACAGCCTGTGCTTTCAACACTCCCACAGGGGAAGCAGCTGTGATAGCCATCTCTGAGCAAAGGGCTGCCTTCCATGAAAGGCTGGGGCTCTAAAACTGGGAGAAAGTGGTTCAATGAATCATCAATTCATTGGAAAAGGCACTTTCAGGTTGACCAAGCCTGTTCATGAATTTGAGTCGGATTGTGCTGAATGGTTGAGGTGAAACCACAGGTGCTGAAAACCTTTGGAAGTGCTGAAACTCCAGAATTAGACAAGATTAAACAGTGGTTTAGATGCCAGTTTAATTGGTTGCACACTTTTGAAAGGTTTTGCTCCTGCCAAAACCTGAGACACATGATGTTCCTCATCCATTACCTGGTTGATTAAGTTACCAAAGTGCAGCAGAGGAACTGCAGATATGATCTCCCTCTCTGAGTAATTCAGACCACAGTTTCGAGCAATCTTCCCCCATCCTCAAGAAATCATTGCTATTAAATACCATGCACAAACCAGAATGCCACAAACCGAATGAAAATGTAGGAAAATACCTGAAAATAATAATTCCCTGAAAACTGCAAGTAAAAATTCCCTCCCTGGGACACACTTTTACAGGTTAAATACCAGTTAGGGAGGTCTTCACAGGAGATCAACAACCCTTTCAACATTAGTTGGGTAAAGATACAGTTATAACTTTATTTTTATTCTAAGAGCAGCAGTACAGAAAGTTCTGCTCCATACATATAATAAAATCATTCTGGATGCAGATTGTCCAGAACCACTTAATGAAACAACAAATGGAAACACAGAGTGGTTTGAGGTGGAAGAGACCTTAAAGATCTTTTCCTTCCAACCCACTGCTATAGGCAGGGAGACCTTTCACTAAACCAGGTTGCTCAGAGCTCCATCCAACCTGGCCTTGAGCATTTGCAGGGTCACCACCCACTGTCTTTGGTCCCTGCAATGGACCAGAACACTTTACTGGCTCAGCCCAAACACCCACCCAGCCCAGTGCACCATCAGCAATACCATAATTAAGAACCAGATGCTTTGGGAGAGACGATGAGCCACAGGAAAAATACAGTGGGTACACTGGAGTTTGCTAATTCCTGCTTGAGTCCAGTTACACACTGATAAAATCCATAATGCAAATGTTCTTTTCATTTATTTTCAGTGTTTTGGAGTGGTTTTTTGTTTGTTTGTTTGTGTGGTTTTTTGTTGTGCTTTTTTTTTTTTCCTGGGATACCCCTTAGATTTGTTAGATAATAACTTGGGATTAATGCCTGGCTTGCTGCCTTCACATGTTCATAACTTCATAGGACCTCTTTAATTTGTAATTAAGAGAGATAAACAGAACTTGGCCTTGAGAGGCTTATCCAAAAGCAGAAAGATCCAAAATTACGAAGAAAAACCAAAATGAAACACTATTTATTTGCTAACAGAAGCTGAGGCAGCTTTAAAAGTCTGTTTTAACTTCAGCTGGTGCCAGGTCAGTTCTAGTTTTGATCTGTGCTCGTTGCCCCATTCCTATAGGTGAGAACACACCTCAGGCTGACAGATTTCTGGTGTGGTTTTAGATGGTTTCCTGAGAATCAGGGGACATTTCGTGTTTTACAGTTTCACAGAAACCCACAAATGTGCCTGAGCACTTTGGAGCCCCAACAAACAGCTCTGTGTGCCTTTGGAGCCCCAACAAACAGCTCTGCGTGCTCAGAGGTTACCCAGGGACAAAAAACTGGTGGCCCTGCCATGGTCAGCCCATCTGGTGGCCCCTGGAGCAAACCCACCCCAAGGTTGTGGAAGGTGCAGTGAGAACCCTGACGTGGGGATGAGGAGGATGAATCTGAAGCTGCAAGAAAAACGTGGTTTATTTTACAGGCACCTGTGGCAAATTCATCTCAGAGATCCTCCCACAAGGCAGTTGGTGCTGTGCAAGAGGATGCAGAAAGAACAGGAGGCAGAAGGTTGTGTCATATGTTCCCCTGGGGCTTGTGATTTTTTTTTTTAAATAAATAAATAAAAATAAACTTTTACAGGCACTTTTTTTGGTTTTTTTTTTTTTTTTTTAACGTTTTTTCTTTCAGTCAAGAGGACATTCAGTGGAAACTATGAGAGCAGGAGCCAGGCAGCCTCTGTGTGCCTGCTGAGTTCATTCCTATCCCTGTACCTCAAGGAGCAGAGACCTGAAGGTGTGAAGTACTGGGGAGGATGGGGAGGATGGTTTTGGCCCTGGCAGTGATTTACTGTGGGAACTGAAGTGGGTGTTCCATGTCTCTGTGCTTGGGGTTTGACCCAGGTAAACTGGAACACAGAGTTCCATTGAGGGGCTGCTCTCTTGGTGTGTTTGAGGGGTCCCAACTGGAAGTGCTTTCTAGAGTTGTCTGTGAGAAGAGAAAATTAGTGGAAGGAGAGGGAAAATTAGGAACACTTAGTTCTTAGCTCTGTTCCCATTTCCCACGTGGAGAACATCTGTATCTGCCTCTGCTGTTTTGCAGTTATTCAAGCAAAGGTTTTCCCACATGCAAAGCCTTCCATGCACAGAAGAAAGCCAGAAAAAAACCCAAGAAAAGCATAGAACCAATGACACTGGATGATTAATGAACCAAACCATCTCTCTTGCCCCAACCACAGCATCACACAGTGGGTTTTCACTTTCTCCCAAGGGCCTCCCAAACACCCTCATCCTGAGGATCAGGTGCTTTGAGCAGATGTTTCTGTAGAAAAGGACTGGGGCTCTCACCAGTTACTTCTATGTAACTCCTGGTATTCCTCCTGAGAGATGGGTAAGAAGCTTTGAAACATTGTGGTGTCTCTTACACTACAACATATGAAGCATCTCTTTGGAAGAATGAAGACATGAAAAATATTCTCCTACAAGGACAGAGTGTGTAGCCTTCAATTCAGTAAATTATAAATAACACCAGTGGCATTTATTGCTGTGCACTCAGCTGGAACTGTGTAAGTGGTGAAATAAGAACTGCCAGACCTGAAAAGTGGCCAAAAATGATCAGACTTGGACAACAGCTCCAGGTTTCCAGCTTTTTGAAGTTCAGCTTGATAAACCTCACAAGGATGTGCGAGAACCTTCAGCCATACTTGGAAGTCAAAGGGAAGGTCCTGCACCAAAGACTGGCTGAAGAAGCCTTGAAACATCTCACCTTGGCCAAGGGGCAATGAAGGCTCCCAAAGTCACAGGTGAGGTCACACCAGCTGAAGTGAGAGCCTCTTCTGCCCAGCATGGGCCTCCCCACAGGTTTGCAGGCTTTGGGCTGTTTACAGCTTCAAACCATGAAAAAAGGAAAGAGTAACAGAATCATTAGATCCCAGAATGGTTTGCATTGGAAGGACCTTAAGATAATATCTTCCATCCCCCTGCCATGGGCAGGGACACCTTCCACCAGCCCAGGTTGCTCCAAGCCCTGTCCAACCTGGCCTTGGACACTCCCAGGGATGGGGCAGCCACAGCTTCTCTGGGCACCTGTGCCAGGGCCCCACCACCCTCACAGGGCAGAATTTCTTCTGTATATCTCACCAAAATTTCCTCTCTTTCAGTCTGAAGCCATTCCCCCTTGTCCTGTCACTCCAGTTCCTGGTGAACTGTCCCTCTCCAGCTCCCTTGTAGCCCCTTCAGATGCTGGAAGGTGCTCTGAGGTCTCTACACACCCTTCTCTTCCCCAGGCTGAGCAGCCCCAACTCTCTCAGCCTGTCTCCATGGGGGAGCTTCTCTTGCCCCTTACCCACTTTATGTCCTCCTTTAGACCTGCTCCAAGCCCACAGGCACCTTGAGGAGTTTGCGGCCCAACCTGCACTCATGGCTGCTTGCACATGCATGTGCTTCAAAAGGGTGTTTGTAATAATTTCAGTAAAAGAAGCTGTGGCAGTTGGAGGGGGAGGAGTTTGTCTTTCCAGTGAGGTCCATTGGGCAGTTTAACCACAAACGTCTGTGGTCACAGTGCCAACAAAACCTTCAGTAGAAAGAGATGGGAGGGTGGATTTTTTTTTTTAAATTTTTTATTTGAAGAGTGTTTGTGTTCTGTGTTTTAATTTTTTCCAGGAAGAGATAACTGAATCTCAGAACTGATGCACTCCAAACCCTTAAATGCTGGCACTGCTTATTAGCTGCTTGCTCAGTGGAGAATATTCTTCCTTATATAGGTCTTTCAGAAACTAGGTCAGAGGATTAACGTGAGTGCTGGGTGCTAAAAATCCTCTTTGACAGCCTGCCTTCCTTTATTATTTTCTCACCCTGCCCATTGCAGACCTGCCAGCTCCTCTGCTGGTTTCTCCTGTGGTCAGCAGTGATGACCACAAAAGGTGTCTCCTCTCAGCCCCTGCAGTTGGCCTGTCCAAGCCATCACTTGCTTTTGAGGAAGGAGAGGTTGTTTTTCACAGAATGTGGCAGTGCCACACCAGCCCAGGTGATTTGTCAGTGGAAAGCCAGCTGAGCACAGATGCCCTTGCCCACTGAAGGATGGCACACTGAGGACACACTGCCCACACTTTGGGGAGTTGCTGTTCTGAGAAGAGGGCAGTGGGCTGGATGCCAGGCTGGGTGTGAGGTGCCCACAGCCATCCTGCTGAAAAGCTGCATCTTCTCGTTGGGAACTTCTAGGAAGTGCTGCAGGGCAAATAACAACTGTAAGAACTAAAGCCTTCTGTGAAATGTCTGCCCTGCACACAACAGCCTTGTTTCCATGCACTGTTAATGCCACACACCCGATTGTGCTGACAGGGCATTCCTTGCCACGCTGTTTACAGGAGATGGAGAACAACTTTCTGTGAGGTCCTTGGAATCACTGGGTTGGAAGGGACCTTAAAGATCATCTGCTGACAGACCAGGGCTGTTCCAAGGACTGATGTGGCCGCAGCTAAATCACAGATTCACAGACTGGTTGGGTTGGAAGGGACATTAAAGATCTTGTTCCACCCCCTGCCATGGGCAGGAACACCTTCCAACAGCCCAGGTTGCTCCAAGCCCCATCCAACCTGGCCTTGGACACTCGGAATAAAAGTCCCTTGCCAGCCATGTGTGTACTTTCTGCTGTTTCTTCTCCAGGTCCATGGTCTAACAAGGTGTACACACGAGGTACCCACCTTTCATTTGGGCACTTGCTGTCCAGACAGCTGAGTGTGCCCATGATTTGCTTCCTGCTGTGTTCTGGTTCCAAACAGCCCAGCAGGGGCAGCTGCCTGGTTTTGTTGCCTTTGTGATGGAGCTGAGGGAAAATCTTCATTTTTCCTGCCTCCCTTTTAAAGGAAAATTTGGTCTCTCATCTCAGAGGTGTAGTTTGTCTCAGAGGTGTGGTTTGTCTCCATTTTTGCTGTGCTGTGACATTCCCTGGGAACCCACCCAGGGCACCTGATCAGGTGGTGTTTATTCTGTGTTCAGCTAAGTCGAATAAAACAGATTCTCCACCAGCCAGGGTGTCACAAAGCCTCCCAAATCATGGCTCTACTGAGAGGGGAGGTTTGTTGAGAATTGCCAGACTGTTGCAAGAAAAAAAGCTCTCAGAGCACAGATTGTTAAAATTCTTCCATGGGAGATGCAAAACTTTCCAGCTCAGAGTGTTAGAGCTGGAAGTGCACAATTACTGTTCCTTTTTGTTCACCACCTGCTCAGGCCTGGGGCACACAAAGCAAGCTCTGATCTGGGATGGATCCCTCCCAGGACACACACACCTCTGTGGCTCTCCCTTTCTTTTCCCTTCCTTTCATGTGCTTTGAAGCACAGCAGTGAACTCACCAGTTGCTGCAGAAATCAGAGAACTCCTCCTCATAGATACACCATAACTAGAAAGATAATTCTGCTTTTATCACACACTGGCAGAGGAGGGGAAGGGGATAGCCATTGAATGTTTGGGAGTGCTGGGGATCTCTGTCTCCAGTGTGGGGCTCAGGGTGCCCTGTGACATCCCAGCACCTGCTGCCACCTGAAACCTCAGTGGTTTCCTCTCGCTTTCTAAGCTGCAAGAAACACTGACATCTGTGCTGAGGTGGCAGAACTCTGGACTCTGTGCACCAGGGATGCTCCCAGCCTTGAAATGGTTGTATTTATATCTAAATGGGCATATCTGTGTGTTTGTATGTGCGTGTGTACACACAGTGCACAATGAATGCACTATGATGGGTGCTGGACACGGCCCCAAGCCTGTCTGAGCTCAAAAACCATTTGCAAAACACTCTCAGGGGCAGGGTGGGATTGTTGCAGTGTCATGGGCAGGGCCAGGAGTTGAACTTGATGACCTTTGTGGGTGCCTTCCAACTCAGGATATTCTGTTATTCTGTAATTCTATAAACACACCCACACATGGATAGTTTTTACATACCCATAGGCACAGGATATTAAGCCATCCCCAAAAGCTGCTGGCAGAGCCTTTGCCCTGGCAGAGCCCCAGCCCAAGGGCCTCTCCAAACCCCCCAGCAGCTCCCACAAAGCAGAAAACAAGCTAAAGGGGCTGCACTCTGCAGAGTGAGCAGGGCTGTGTCACCTGAAGGGAGTTACTGCATCCTCCAGCATGTGGGATTTCACCAGGGCAGTGTCCTGTCTGAGCTCTTCCCTTGCTCTGGTGGCAGGAGGGCACAGCTGGAGGGCAGTGGCACAGATGTGAACACACACACACACACACACCTACACACACACTCACACACCACACACACACACACTTGTGTCAGCACTGCTGTGGGTGGGAGCTGCTCTCAGCAATCCTGTCTCCCTTCCCTGCTATGATGTGGATGCTGCTCCACATCCAAGAACTGCTCTTCACTCCGTGGCCAGGCAAAATTAAAAGGGTTTGGGATGAGTGAGGTGGTTTGGGGTGAAACAGGGCTTAGAATTGAGGTTTTGCTCAGGGTCACTGACATTTCAGTGGTTCAGAGAACTTTTACCTACTTCAGTGAGAAGAGTTCAGAGCAGTGGCTGGAGCTGTGAGGGCTTGGAAAGCCCTTTGGGCTGGTTGGACGCAATCAGAGCTGTGAAATCAGGGCATCATCTCCCTTAACCCCCCAAAAATCCATGTTTCCAAGTGCAATCAAGGCTGGGAGATACTCACACAAAGGGCTTTAGAGCAGGATCCTTAGGGATGATGTGAGACTGTTGAAATGTGGAGCTGCCACCTGTCCAACGGTCCAATGAACTTCTTATTAT
Organism: Hafferia zeledoni; assembly: GCA_035583235.1. Classification (NCBI taxonomy): domain Eukaryota; kingdom Metazoa; phylum Chordata; class Aves; order Passeriformes; family Thamnophilidae; genus Hafferia; species Hafferia zeledoni. The sequence goes on along the minus strand of JAWWEV010000039.1, from coordinate 8,549,677 downwards.
AATAAAATTGCAATTAATTTGCCTGCTGTGGCAGTGCTGCAGTGGGGTGTGTTATTTCCAGGCAGTCTGGTTACTAAAAATGTAGAAGATGCACAAAACTTACATTAAAACCATAAAATTTTATATTTATATATATTAATTTTCCAGGGGGAAGTCAAACAGTTGAGGATATAAAACCAACTCAGAACATGATGGAGTTTTAGTTCTGTTTTCAGTTTATCTCAGCCACTTCTTGCGTTGATCACAATGGAGTTGAATCATCTCTGTGGGGGCTACTTTGAAATTTTCCATTGAAACCTTTTTCTAGGGAAGGCAACTTTTATTTTTTGGTTTATTTTTTTTTTTTTTTTGCCAAGTAACTGCTTTGCAAGCAGCATCGTATTTGCATGAACATCTTGTTAATAAAAAAAGCCCCAACTCTCCCTGAAGCTGAGACTTTCACAATTGGTGTGATGACAAAGTGGAAATTATCTCTGAGCCCAAACCTGAGTGCTCTCTAGTGACATAGGCAGGCATTTTTGTTTTCACTGGCACAAAACCCAACCTTTTTCACATTATTTCTCCTCTCACTTTCACAGATTCACAGACACAGACGGACAAGGCACCAAGCAAAGTAAAAGTAAAGAGGCAGAGGAAGGGAGGGGAGGAAATGAGCGCATTTAGTCCTGAAAGCAGTTTCAGTTTAAGCAGTGGACAAAATTTCAGGTTAGTTGTTTTTTTTTTAACCCTTTCTACAACTAGAAAGAAGGAGGATTTCTGGCAAAAGGAGCCACAAAAATGGGAGTGAAAGGAATTACCTGTACTGAAACCCTCCTGTGTTGTTTTTGTCCCTCCTAATCTGTCGATCTGTGCTGGTCTCTGCCTTTTTCTTCTTTGCAGCACAGAATTTACAGTAAAAACACAGGAAGCTGAATTATTTCCTCTGAGGAAAGTACCTGACAAAGAGGTGAAGGAGCAAAATCATCAGAGACTTTGACTTCCTCATTGCCCTGCAGTGCAGGTCCCAGGCAGAGATGTCGTCCTGGAAAGAGGTGGATGTTGTCTTGGAAAGTGGTGGATGTTGTCTTGGAAAGGGGTGGATGTTGGCTTGGAAAGAGGTGGATGTTGTCTTGGAAAGTGGTGGATGTTGTCTTGGAAAGTGGTGGATGTTGGCTTGGAAAGGGGTGGATGTTGTCTTGGAAAGAGGCACCTTTGAAGTGCTTTGGGCAGGAGGTTTGGATTCTTCCCTGTGGCAACCCATGCCCAAGGAGTCCTGAATTTGGGACCAACAGCAGTTCTTGGTGCATTCTGCGTGTTGTACACCAGAGAAACCTCTTCACCACCATGAGAAGTTGTAATTCTGCCCACAGAGGGTGATTTGGAGGCTCCTCACTGTGCCCAAGTTGGCTCTGAGGAGCTGCAACGAGGGCACTGGGGAGGGAGAGGCAGATTTTTAGCTCCTGCTTCTGGCACAGCTGCCATTCCAAATCTATCCCTTCTCCACAGACTCCCAAGGAGCCAAGATGGGGAAGCAAAACATCAGCACTAGGGAGTGTAATCTGGGCCTCCTACATTGCAAGGCCCCTTCGAAAAGCTCAGCCCAAACTTTCGCAGTTTCAGAGGTTTTGAAGAGGGACTTTTAACCTTAAAATCCTCCCTTATCCTCACCTGAAAGGGCACAAGTGAGTAACTCTGCAGATATCATCTCAGTGAGACCACGAGTTGCCCACACTTTTAAAGTGACTAAAGCTGATTTTTTTTTTTTTAGCTTCTGTGTGCCAAAATGTAGGAGTGGAAGGGATGAGGGACAGACAGAGGTTGTATAACTGGTTGCAACATCAGCCTCTTGAACTTTAATGCAATAACTTCCTCTGTCCAACTCCTACAACCTCCAGGAAACTTCCCTTTCAGTGACAGGGCTGTTGAACTGCTGGTGTGTGGTGATATTTTCCTGCTCTGGCCTCCACTCAGGATGTCATTTCCACCTGCAAAAAGCAGTGGGACTGATTTATTTTGCAGAAAGTACATGATTGATTCGAGCCCAGATGGAGACTCATTTTCAGCCTTGTGGAAATTCCTCACCAAGGCTGCAAGTCAAGTGAAAACTTCACTGTGGAGTCATCAGGCTGTGTTGCTACTCCTAAACTTCTTGGGCTGGAGCCAGGAACAGCTTGTGAGCAGCCAGGGATGACCCAGAAAACCAGAGCAGTTCTTACATCATCTTTTATTCTGTTTGCTTTCTCTTTTTTTTTTTTTTTCTTTTTTCTTTCCTGAGAATTATCTTCCCCTCTCACCTAAACCAACTCCTTCACCTGTAGATTGAAGGTCTGATTAAGTGTCTTTACAGGGAGCTCTCAGCCCTCCAAGAGTGAAAACCATCCTTGCAGCTTTGGCTGATGATTTCTTGCACTCTCTTGCTGACAAACCACACCTTGTTGATCAGCACTAACATATGTTGTACCCATTGCAGGCAGAGATTTCTGTACCTGCTGAGGCTGCTGGGGAAACCACTGAGAAAAAGGCACCTGAACAAAGACTGGAGGCAGGAGGGGGACAGGACAGAGGTTTTCAAAGAAAATCCTGGACAGAGGATGTCCCCACCTGGGGCTCCAAAGCTGCTGAATGATTCATGTCTTCCTTGTTTTAATTTTACATTTTTTTGCCCACTTTCCATAAAATACATGTTATTTTATCAATCATTTTTATCAAACCCCTGTATTTGTGACATTCCCTGAAGGTGTCTCAGCTCTGCTCCTGAATTCCAGAGCCCTGTGACATTTGCCCACATCCCTGGAGGGCAGGAGTGAGAAGTGGCTGGTGCCACCACCTTGCTGTTTTCTGAGGGGGGATCAACCTGCTGCTTATTGCTGACATTTAAATATTTTTATTCAACTTTCCTTCCTACTAATCAAGGTGTGACAAAGAAGGTTCCTCAGGTTAAGCACAAAGAGTGCTAAGAAGAAGAAGAGGGAAGAGAAGAAGAAGGAGAAGGGAAAGGAGGAGAAGGAAGAGGAGGAGAAGGAGACAACAACAATAAAGAAAATCATTGCTCCTGCAGAGTTTAACAGCCCTCAGAGTTAATGTGGCAGCTGCAAGAAGGTTTTTCAAGGCTTCAGTTTTGTGTTTAGGCAGTGAAGATTGAGACCAAAAGACTGGAGGGGCAGCCACTGGATCACTCTACACAATTTCTTCGTGTTCAATGCTCTTTAACCCCCAATTAAGTCCAACAGCTCTTAGAGCAAAGTCAAACTTGCAGCTTTGAATGAAGTAACATCCTTGGCCAGGGAAGATGGAAACTGGAGGGTGTCTTCTGTCACAAGTCACTGCTGCTGATTCACCACTGCAGGCTCAGGCAAGAGTCCTGATTTTGTGGTTGGATTTAGCCCAGAACTAGGTGAGATCAGTTCCCCTGAATGCAATTGCATCAGGAGCAGAGCTGAGGGAGCTGCACCCAGAGATGGTGCAGCAAAGGAAGGTCTTCTGGGGTCAAACTGAGATGACATCAAGGTATTACTCTGGCAGATGGAGAGATTTAAAGTGTCTGTCATCTCCCCCATATCACTGGATGTCACTCACTCAGTGTGGCTGCACACTCGTGCCTGGATTCAGGAAAAAACACAGCACTTAACAGTCCAAGCCTCATAAAAAGCCAGAGGATTTAATAACTTAAAAGCTGCCATCAGCTTCAGCCTCAGTCCCCCAAAATATCTCTCCAGCTGATTTTTGCCCCACTGACTTGAAACATTCACTTCACCCCAACTTAAAGAAGAGTCTGAGATCTTGCCCAGACTGCAATAAGAGCAGAGCAGGGACAGAGAAAAAGTTGCTTTCCATGTCCTTGTCTCAAAAATACCTTATGAAGACAGTCCTAACCCCATAAATGCCACTCATGTCCCCAAACACCTCCTTCAGTGCCTTTGAGTCCTTGAATCTCGCTGCCTGAACATTTTGAAGCCTTTCTTCTCCTGTCCCCTTGAGGTTCCCAAAGTGCTTTGTCATGTTGAGGATTAACAGCAGCATTAAGGTTTGGCAGGTTTATAAATAGATTTCGATATTGAGGGTGTTTTTAAACTCTTCTCACAAGTTACAACGAGGAAAGAGGGGAGAGAGAAAGCATAAAGGGAATATCCCTTCCAGTAGCCCCTGGAGGAGCTGTTGGTTCCAAATCAGCTCCTGTCAGCTCCGAGGGGTGTCTTGGCATGTCTTTCTCCAAGGATTTGCCAGTTCCTCTCTCACAGTGGTGATCATGAAAAATACCAACCAGGGCATCTGTCAGTGAGGAATTACAGGAAATAATCATCATTTTCCCGTGCAGTGTTTGAGTTTTCTGGACTGAGATTCAAACCCCAGCCCATCTCCAGCAGCTTTTTGGAGCTGCCAAGGTGAATGACAGCCCAGTCAGGGACTGGCAGCTTTGGGATGGTACTGGGAATGAGAAAATAATTTCATAAATATCAGTTCTTCCTCTGATTGTCTGCAAACAGACTGCAGGAGCTTCCCAGGGCCCAGTTACACAGGTTTAGTGCCATTTTCTAATAACTTGGAAAGAATCTTGAGAGTGGAGCACGTGCCTTCATTATTGCATTTGTTCTTTTTTATGCTGCCTAGAATTCACTGTGATAAACACCAAAGAAGGGCAATTAATTATAAAGAATTAATTTAATACAGTGCTGCATCTCACACCCTTGTTAGAGCTCTGAAAGGTCAAAGGGGACTTGTTTTCCCTGTGCAAACCAAGCAATATTCAATAGTGCAACTTCAGTTGGGAGGGAGGGAAGAAACTCAAACTACATTGAATGATATTAATGAAGTTCCTCTTCGACATTTACTTTTGCTGTGACTCTGGTCCTGCTCCTGCAAGCCAAAAATTACCTTTTCCTTAGGGGTATCCTGGAAAAGATCCTGCTGTGTGGCCACGGGGTGATGCTTTACTAAAGACAGATATTTCTGCTGAGAAAGACGTTGTTCCCCCAGTGAGGAAGCTCAGAGAGCTGGAAGTGACCCACGAGGAGACAGCAGTGAGGAATGGCAGTGTCTGGATATCCACAGGACTTCCAAGTGCTGCCAGGGGAGACACAGCCCGAGGCACACGGAGTCCTCGTGCCACCTGCTGGCAGCCAGGCTGAGGGTGGACCAGCAGAGAGCAGGGCTGCCAAGGGGGGCTGGAATAATCACTGGATTAGCAGATTTCCGGTGTTTTACTGATTCTTTTTGGAGCTTTTCCCACTTCCCCAGCCAGGCACAGCCTTCCAGAGCACTGATCAGCTTAGGGACCTTCTCTGGACTCTTCAACCACCCCTAGAGGCTAATGCTCAGCTACATCTCAGAAATGCAATGAAGGAAGGATTGCAATTAAAAATAACAACAATATTAAAATGAAAATTATATATAAATTTGGAAGATTGGACCTGAGGGTGAAGGGAAGTGACTCCCTCCCTTCTTCCTTTCCTTCCTCCTGAATTTTAAAGGTTTTAATGCTATTTCCCATGCACACACACTTTTTACACCCTGTGTCAAATCAACTAGATCTGCCCTTACTTGATAACTTAACACCTCATACCTGCTGTGACTGGAAGCTCCTGATTTCCCAGTCACCTCCCAGTGGCCAATGGGGAAGAGACAGAAACACTTGATCTGTCTGGGAAATGCAACCTCGAAATAGGGCAGAGAGACTGGATTAAAACAAAAGATCTTTTATTATCTTCAGCTGAAGAGTGTGATACAGAGGAACTACACATATTTTCATTCATATATATATAAAAAAAAGAGCCCTTTATTTACACAAGTGTTCAAAGCTGCCAATGGTTCCTAACAACAACTCTGCATTCTCTTTGTGTTTGTTAGTTATTTCCCCCTAAATGGAGCAAACATTGGTCAGTAACACTTAGGAAAACATTTAAGGAGTTTTTGGGCAGGAAAAAAAAACCCAACCAGAATTATATTTGGAAAGAAACCAAATCCTTAAGGGCATTTCACTGTAACAAAGCCACCAAAATACTTACAACAAGTCACTGACTAAAGGAACAGTTTTCAGAAGGGGCTCAGCAGCCTTTTCATTCTCAGCCTGTCTTTTACTCCCCCATCTAAGGAAATACATCCTGGACATGCACAAACTTGACATGTATGAAAAAAAAAAAGGTAGAAATTTATTTAATTGTGCTTTTATTTATTAAAAAAAATTTACAATCAGACACTGTCCTGCTGTGTTTCTGAAAGCATGGTTCTCTTCAAAAGGATGACAACGTAGCTTATTCTTATTATCATTATTATTATTATTAATTTGTCTTTATATTAATAATATTAATCTTATGCTTAAGTTTAAAAACATCCTGCTTTCCCTTCCCACCCCCTCTTTCTCTGTGGTGCTTGATATATATAAAAAAAGCCTTTCAAACAACTGATAAAGAAAAAATCCTTTCAAACAACCAATGAAAAAAAGCTTTTCAAACAACTGAGGAAAGAAAAAGCCTTTCAAACAACTGACAAACTTTAATTCTGACTAATAATAATAATAATGATAATCAATCTGACACATTTCTGTGTGTAAAATATGGCTGGTTCTAAACCAAACTACCCAAGTACAAAGCTCTTCTCCCTCCCTTCCCCTGGGCCACCCGAGAGATAACTCAGAACGTGGAAGAACTTGGATCCCAGAGGCTTTCTGGGGGAAAAAAATGAACAATTAATAACACAACATCCAACCCTTGAGATGGTTGTCTTTGGTGTGGAGGCTGTTACTGGTGGGCAGCTGGAGCTGCTCTGCTGGAATCGCTGCCCTAGGTAAGGCTTTGTGTGTTGGCATTGCTGCAAAGCCTGGCCGGGCCACGGGTCCCCCATGCTTTGGGCCAAGTACCAGCCCCTCACAGCCACCCCAGCTGTGCCAGAGGATCTGCCCACCCCCCCAGCCATGCCAGAGGATCTCCCCACACACACCCCCAGCCGTGCCCCCCTCACCCTGCCCGCGGCCCCCTGCCCACCCCGGGGCACTACGCTCGCTTCCGACGCCCTTCCAGGTTTCGGAAGCTGGAGGGTCTCAGCTTCATCTCTGCAAACTGGATGGAATATTCGTGGCCTCTCCAGTGGAACCAGTTCACACCCTGCAGAGGGAAAAACTGAGGTCAGGCTTTGCTGCTCTCCTTTCTGGTTGTTTTTGGTTTGAACACAGAGGCACTAAAAGGTGGAGGGGCTTTGGGAAGCCCAAGGGATGTACAATCTGTACAGACACACCCACAGGCTGCCATGGGATCACAGAAACACAGACTGGCTTGGCTTGGGAGGGACCTTAAATATTACCCAGTGCCACCCCCTGCCATGGGCAGGGACACCTCCCACCAGCCCAGGTTGATCCAAGCCCTGTCCAACCTGGCCTTGGACAC